>JAPYKT020000027.1:3060117-3660117 GCA_028749325.2 Caryopteris x clandonensis | reverse complement strand
CCATATTTTAAAATTGGGAGGATAGTTGACGGTTAGTTTCTTAAAGCCATAATGTCAATACTATATCGATTCATAATGTATTAAATATTATTTATTATATATATATAATTAAAAATATTCGATACATCATATAACAAATATAATCTTGAAATTGCCCATAAAAAAGTGCATGCCTTTTGGACTTGAATAAATGAAATGATTTCCAATTAGAGGGCCCACTTTAAAAGTTCATTATCCACTACATGCCTAATGCCCCCCATGTCTTTGGACACCACCATAACTCAATATAAACTTATAAACTTATAAACCATATAATAAAATTGCAAAAAATGAATATTTGGGGTAGAATGGTAATTTCAACTCATCAATATGGAACCTAAACTTAATCTTATTATATATATGATTATATCTATACTAATATAATAATAAAATAATATAAATATAATTTTTTTGACATTTGAAGTTAAATTTTAATATTTATTGTATATTAGATTATTTATATTGAATTTGAACTGCAAATAAATATTATAAAAAAGTTAAATAATTTAATTTTAATACAATTAATTAATTTATTATATAAACCAGATATCTATCTTGGGACATAATGAATCGAGTATATTTAGATAAAATTATATCTTTTTATCTGTTAGTACTTAGTACTAGTAAAATAATATAATATTTTAAATGTTCTTAAATTTTGATTAACTTAAAATTATATTATTAACATATTTTATTTTGAAGCAATAGTAATATTACTAATTGAGCTACCAAATATTCGAATGACACAAAATTAGAGTTTCTTAGTTCTATTATCTAATAATAAAAAGAAAACATATCATTACTGATTTTTATATTATTATTTATATACAAATAAATCAATTAATATTATATATGGAAATACTAATTCTAATTTTATAAGAATATATAAATTTTATGTCTATATATTAGAGAAAAGTTATAATGCTTCATTGAAAAAATCTCCAAGATGTTGACTTGACTGTCTTCACAACTGGATTCACAACTCCTAAAAAAAAAAAAAACATATATATATATATATATATATATATAAAATTGTTGCAGGTTGTTAAGTTTGAAAATCAGCCATGTATTTACTAACTATTTATTGAATTGTTGATCTAGACATAGGCACGATTCTGATTTGGAATCGGAACCGTCGATTAACGGTTCGGTTCAATTGTTGATCCGGTTTCGGTTTCAAACCGGAACCGAACCCGTCGGAGTAATGGTTCGATTTCGGTTCTCAGTTTTTAGGAATCGGACCGTCGGTTCCAAATTGAATTTGAAAATTATAGCCGTTGGAGATCAACGGCTGAGATTAAATAGCCGTTGATCTTCAACAGCTGAGATGGAATAACCGTTGGGAACTGCCGGTTCCAAACCGAAACTGGAAACCGGCAGTTCCAACGACTCTTTTAAAAGTTGTTAATTTAAATAAAAAAAAGAACTGTGGAACCGGAACCGAAACCGGGGGAACCGCCGATTTTGGAACCGAAACCAAAACCATATATATGGCGGTTCGGTTTCGATTCCGCCCTCCACGATTCTAAAAAACCGTCGATTGCGGAACGAAAACTGAAACCGAGGAACCGTGCCCATGTCCATGTTGAACTAATAACCAATATAATGACTAATGTGTCATGGCTGATTTCAATTTCTACCAGTTTTGGTTTATTTTAATTTCTGAAAATACAAAAATTAAGGAACTTTACAATGAGCAATATTTGTTTATTAAATAATACTTTTCCCGAATTATTTTCCTATAACATAAAAACATGTAACACTATTTACTTATGACTAATATTGAAATATAAAATAGTAAAAATACAACAAATATCATAATAAGTAATGTTTTACAACTGTCTTCATAACGAGCTAAAATCTTTGAATTATAATATGAATTAAAGGGTGTCGAATTTTAATAAAATGAGAGTTAGATCTTGTCCTAATTGTTAAAAATGTCCTTTTGTGGTAGTAAAATATTTTATACCTGTATGTTCAATCGTATATTTTATATACTTCTTGAAGCTCATGTTGCGTATGTTTTGAAACTGTTCGTGAACATCGAGAAGTGTTTGATGAGTTTTGAAATGTAAATTTCAAAACAACTATCATTGTTGACCATGTGATACAATTTTAACTTATAAATAAGTGTCAAATTTTCGAACTTGGAGATATATTTGAACGGTACAAAAACGATAAGAATAGATGAAAAATATTTTACTTCAGGTATACTGGGTAATATTATTTTAATTCGATGAAATTTTACGAAGAAGAGGGAATAATTCTTATTAATTAAGAATTCAAATGAAAAAATATAAGATAAAATTCAATCTAAAATCAATTTAGAAAGTACAATGAATTTATAAAATATTGTTGGAATTGTTTTGAGGGGTGGGTGGGAGAATTGATTCACCAAACTAGCCGTTAAGTAGAAAACGGTGGAGAGTGGTGGACCAGAGTCTCGTGGGTCGGTGAAAACGAAACCCACCTTATGGCCCATGGACGGCCCAATTCCACTCGTTTTTAATTAATTAATTAAATCCTAAATTAATTAATTAAATCCTAATTATTTTCCATAATTACTAATTATCTCTATATCCCTCACCTTACTTCCACGATAAATACCCCCACAGCCCCCTGCCTCTCTCACTAGCCAGTACTCCCTCTCTCTCTTTCTTGCTATCCTACAGCCTATACATACACACAGTCTTTTGTCCCTATACGCAAAATGACGAAGGAGGTGTCGGAGCATGGGTCGTACGGGGCGAAGGACTACCACGATCCGCCGCCGGCGCCGCTGTTTGACGCGGATGAGCTGACAAAATGGTCGTTCTACAGAGCTTTGATAGCTGAGTTCATAGCAACTCTTCTCTTCCTCTACATCACCGTGCTGACAGTGATAGGCTACAAGAGCCAATCGGCGGCTGATGAGTGTGGTGGCGTCGGAATTCTCGGGATTGCATGGGCTTTTGGTGGCATGATTTTCATTCTTGTCTACTGCACCGCCGGAATTTCTGGTCAGTTCACTTCTGTTCTTTTCTTAGTTTCAGTTCTTGAAATTCTACATTTTGTTTGCTTGTTTTCCCTTTTTGGGGGGTTTTCTCTGAATTTTTGTTTAAAACATGAGGGTTTTACTTCCAAATCTCCTCAGCTGCATGCATCAGCCGTAAACGGTGGAGCAAAATGTTTCCGGTGGGGTGGCGTTGGGAAGGGGAACTTAAATTAAATTAAGAAGACAAAAAGATTTCATCTTTCGTCACTCCCCTCAATAGAAATTTTGTAATTATATAATTCCTTTATCCGAAGAAGAGATAATGCAATGGAAAATGAGAAAAAAAGAAAAAGAATCGTCATCCTTAACAACCAAAAAGCAAATAAATAGAAAACCCATTCTTTTCCTTCGTTTTTTTTAGCCTTTTTTGGTTTCGATTATTCTTATGCGTGTTGTTGCAGGTGGACACATTAACCCAGCAGTTACATTCGGGCTGCTCTTGGCCCGAAAGGTGTCGCTGGTGAGGGCCGTGATGTATATGGTGGCCCAATGTTTGGGTGCCATTTGTGGAGTCGGGCTGGTAAAGGCCTTCCAGAGCTCATACTACAAGAGGTACGGCGGCGGCGCTAATGGACTGAACGACGGCTACAGCACCGGAGTTGGGCTGTCGGCGGAGATCATCGGCACCTTCGTCCTCGTCTACACCGTCTTCTCTGCCACCGACCCCAAGAGGAGTGCCAGAGATTCTCACGTCCCTGTAAGAACTCTTGCTCGTCTGCTACATAATTTAAAGCTTGCATTTTTTTTTAAATTTTAATTTGCTTTTAACATCATTTGTTAAATTCTTAAATTGTTCATCTAGTAAATGTAAAGCTCCACTTCAGTTTTGAGTTGGATAAGTAAAATTCATTTAAATCAAATTTAACAATAGTACATTGAGCTCAAATTTATTTCGAGCTAGACTTAATTTTCGAGCCTGATAAGTAAAATTTGTTTAAATTAATTTTTTCAGAAGTACATTGAGCTCGTTTCATCTTGAACAATAGTACATTCAACTCGATTTATCTTATTTGGAGAGCTAGACTTTTAAATCATGTCTAATAATAGTATATTTCAGCCCAATTCACCTCATTTAGGGCGCCAGGCTTGCAATCTACTTATCTAAATTTGTGAAAGAGAGAAGAAAGAAAAAACTTATCCAACTTGTGGGACACTTTTCATTATTGATCGCTCACTTTTTTGGCAAAATAGGTCCAATATTTTGTAATAAATGAATAGTGAATCTGAGTCATCAAAACATGGGCAGTTGCAAGAACACGTGGTGGTTATAACTTTAAGAAGTGCATGCCCAAAAAGAGGGTTTGGAATTTACTAACATACATGAACCTTAAGAACTGGGAAAGGGCCCCAAGATTCTGTTTTTCAAATAATATATCATCACATTATTATATAATATCTTCAACATATATACTGTATTAAAAATGTAAAATATATGCAGATTGCTCCCTTCAAATCCACACTTAAATGTCTATAAAGAATACATTTTGTTGTGTCATCGATAAGATAAGCATGATGTTCTTTCCCAAGAATGGTTGGAACTTGCATTTGTTCTACTTTTGATGGGGAAATGAAGCTTAAGTTTGGGATTATTGATGCATAAAATTCAGGAAAGGGATTATTTTAGTTGCTCCTTTCCGAGGAGTCAATGAAAACGTTATAGAAACAAAATTCTTTTTTTGGGACGTTCGTTTCAAGTGATATTGCTAATCTGGACTCTTTGTGAACTAGGTGTTGGCGCCTCTCCCGATTGGGTTTGCAGTGTTCATGGTTCATTTGGCTACGATCCCAATCACCGGCACGGGTATCAACCCTGCTAGGAGTCTTGGAGCTGCAGTTATCTTCAATGAGAGCAAGGCTTGGGATGATCATGTAATTCCTACACTCTGAATTACTTCTTCATAATATATATCTATAATTCTTCGTAGTATTTAATTAGGGTTCGTCATTTTTTTTGTTTTCTTGGCAGTGGATATTCTGGGTAGGACCCTTCATTGGTGCAGCCATTGCAGCATTCTACCACCAGTTCATATTGAGGGCAGGAGCAGCTAAAGCCCTTGGTTCGTTCAGGAGCAGTTCCCATGCTTGATTCTGTATTTCGATGATAAATAGTACCCAAAAAAAAAAAAAAAAAAAAAAAGCATTTTTCTTGTTTTTATTTTTGCATGTCTTTCAAGCAAGATTATTGGAACCAGAAAAAGAGGTGACTTTCATGTCAATTATTAGTAATCTTTTTTCTATAATGTTGTACGTTGTACGCTATTTAAGTCTTGTGTAATATTTCTTTGTCCCATTTGCTTGACTTTACAACCCAATATTTATTTTTCTTTTACCGGATTATTGTTCTTTTATACTTTTTGAAAAAATAATTTATGTAGGTTAGGTTTTAATGCATTAATGGCTAATTAGGCATCTTCAAAAGTTTGGCGACAAATGTGTTCAATATATCTTGAATAAATAAATTTCTAATTAATTATTTAATTAGAGTTTTCCAAAAGTTAATTATAGCTTGATTAAATAAAATGGTAGTTAATTAATTAATTAGGGTAGTTGTGTGCTCTTTTGGATACACTATTAATTGTTAATGGCCACAGAATATTCTTAATGACAGAGTGACCACATAATTGATCTCAAACATATACAAACAAATAGTACATATCCATTCCAGCTTAGTACAAGATCCAAGACCTAGACAAGTACGACATGTTGCCTTTTTTAAGTGCAAATGGACATATAAACCCCTAGGGATGAGCATTACATCGATTTTAGTGTAAAATCGTACTCAATCGAATATAATATAAAATCGTACAATTTGTGTAAATTGTACTGAATTGGAAAAAAAAATCACTTATTCTCATACTGTGGTAGGGTATAAATAAAGCTTGAAGCTTCTTTTTTCTCTTTCCGTTTTATTTATTTATTTAATAATAATAATAAAATAATAATAATAATTATTATTATTATAATAATGTTGTTTACTTATTCAGTGTTACATGTCCTAGTATACCCCCACTGAATTTTTAATCACTGTAAGGACATGTGATACACCAATGATGTACAAATACAAATATGCCTACATGAATAAGTGAGCAATTTAGTATTATTATCATTATTCTCTTTGCCGAGGAAACTCGAGGGCCATCTTTCAGCTGGTGTGGAAAAAAAATATGTTTTGTTCCATGAGGATCTTAATGTTTCGATAACAACATAGCAGAGGATCTTGATCCGATCTTTCAGTCACCGGGGTGGGGTGGGAGGGGGGTAGGTGTAGCTCACACTTTTCATAATGAAGACAGCCATTGACAAACTGACTGCGACATCCACCGCCTCAAAATTAAGACGACGGCCCCCGGCCCCCCACCTATCATAATATTTGCTGCAACACTGCAACTTAGCTTTGAATCTAAGTAAAGATTGGAATCTCAACACTGTCACGTTTGATAGGACCTTTCTCTCCCAAAAGAGGCTCATTGAAAATTCGCAACATTCATAAATGAGTTTGATAATTAAGTATAGATAATTCCAAAACCATCTCCAATAACAAACGCTATAGGTAATAGGAGCTTTTAAGACAAACACTACTTGATTCAAACAAAAAGCATACTAAACAACAACCATCAAGAAGGAAGTCTGCTTTAGGAGTTGGGGTGGGGTGGGGTGGGGTGGGAGGGGGTTGCAGTATTATCTATTTTCTAGAACGTTCTTTGATCAGAGAAATGGGAATGGTAGTAAAGAAGATTTCACAACTTTGAAGTTGCCAATCAACTTACTAGGATGTAGAGAAAAAGAGTAAGAAGCTTCACAAATAATAAGTGTATCATTAGAAAAATTCAAAGTTCCCATATACAAAAATGCCCAAACTAACTGGGACGCTCTACACAAAATGAGAAAGAACGGTTAAATGAGGTATACAACAGAAAAAGGAAAGGAACCTAACTGGATTAGGCAGATCATTCGACAACATTATGTTTCATCCGATGAAAAGCTTCCTAAGGGGCCCATCCTTACGATCTTTAGAAGTTGATTCGGTTAATGCTAGAATTCTCCGGATTCCAGTTGTGGCAGCGCCTCTACCAAGTGCTGCAGCTCTTGCCACAATCTCTTCTTTCAATGGGATGATTCCGGCAGGTGCTGACGGGTTAGTTATCACAGGTGCTGCAGTTGGGCTAGGTGCAGTTGGGTTGACTGCCTTGATGGATGATGGTTGATAGCTCCCTGCTCCCCGCTTGTTGTAATCGTCTAGTATGCTTTGCTGGTCACTCCTTTTGAGACCCTATTATAGATACACAAGATCAAATATTTGCCCAAGGTAACAAAGTTAGATTATTATTTAAAATTAAAAATAGAAAGAAAGTGCATATATATATATATGGAAGGCAGTGAACCTGCAGACCTCTCACAAGCACCTGCTGCTGTGGCAGCAAGGTACAGATGCTGCATCGCTACCATATTAACAAGTGTTCACCAGAGATGTGTAGGATATGCAAGTTCTAAATGTTTTACTCAAAGACTAATGCAAAAAAAACAAAAGTGAGAAGTTAATGATGGAGACAACCACCTTAAGATCCAGGATTCGTTGGAACTCCGAAGGAGTACCCTCGGGTAGCAGAGCACAATATGTATCCGCAACAGAGTCAATGGGGGACAATATGACCTATGAAAAATTTACAGAACATTTAACCAGGGAAAGGTATGTGATAGTGCCTCATTAAGTCACAAAGCCTGGTGTCATGAACTCATACCTTTAACAGTGCTTCAGCTTTGCTCATTTCACGGCTTACAAATTTTGAGTAGCCAGAAGCAGCAGATACCTGCTCAATACAAGTGAAAAGGTCTAGAACATATCATCTCATAAGATGGAGACAAAGGATTACAGCAAAATAAACCTTAAGAATAAAGTCGTATCCAAACAGACTAAAAATAGCATCAGGTCATATCTTTTAATTTTAGTAAGGGACAAACAAATCTTCAACTAATAGCTATGAACCTAATTTACATAAATATAAAACCGTGATAACATAAATAGTGATTATACTGTATCAGTTAAGACTATAATGACGTTAACAAACAGTAAGGAAAAAATTCCATCTAATGTGCAGGTTAATTGACCACGTGAAATTCACAAAAGTTGGTAGAGAAAAAAACAATGGTAGATAACCATGGATGTCTAAAATACCACTTTCATTTTATGGCTATTCGCAGATTAGTATATTTAGTTGTTTCCCTCTATTGGAGTTGAGATATAACCTGTTTTCCAAGGGAAGGAATTTCCAGAAGGATTGTTTTTACAGCTTGTGTATCCAATAGCATCTGCAGATTCCAAAACAAAGACAAAGGTTAGCAGCTAAGTTTATTTCCACTACAAAGTGTTCGATACATCTATACAAAATCATTGAAACAGTTATCACTCAATACCAACTGCCAGCTGATCGACAGAATCCATATTATTAGGCAACTCATGGAAAACATGTGTATGGAAACAAAGAGAGTTAAAGAGTAAGTACTTGTTGTGCTCCTGTTTCTGAGATCTGCTTGCATTTGAATATATTGAGATAGAAACGTGGGCCAAGAGATGATGCAAGCTGCCAAGATTAAGAAAAGTATCAGTACTCACAAAATAATTTAAGGAAAAAGAATTACGTTAAGGAAATATTGAGTAGGCCACCATGGAAAAGTTTCAGGCATATGCATGTTGTTTGTTTCAAAATCAGTTATACATATGGAGAGCTTTTCAGCTCCAACCATGTACATATGGTGGAGAAAACTACTTTATTAATGGATTACTCGTACTTATACCAAAAACAAGGTGGCAAAGATCACTTCTCCCTTCAAACCATTCCTTGTTGTGAAGCCAAAGAAATGAATTTGCAAATCTGATAATTACAATTAAGCAGATAGGTTTTGATGGAACACACACCAGGGAGGATGAAAATACCATGGGAGCAAAGACAGCTGATAAAAATTACAAATCAATTTCCACAAACTGATCTTGCCACCACTCTAGCTTTACTAAGAGTTAACCTTAGTCATCATGTTCTCTACTCTTATTTCAGAATACAATGCATGCATACAGGAAATAAATAGTGGACACCTTCAAGTCCTGATATCTGAATAAAGCGCAAGACAAAAAACTGAATAAAGTAATTCATATGCACTCACCTTATCCAGAAAGAATTGGAAATATATAGGAGAAAGAAGCCTTCCAAGTACAGGAATGCTTGCAGTAAGAATTGTATTTATGCCATTCACATACCTGAAGAAATATCCACAAGGTTAAAACATAAAAAGGCCTAATAGACAAGGCAACACATTTATGATGGCCTCTTACTCAGATTGGTCACCAACACTTTCAAGTGTGCCCCAAGGAACACGTGTCATTGCAGCCATCTCAGCATCAAACTTAGTTTCTATACCATGCACAAGAGTTATCAGTGCTTTTGTTATGACTGCTGAGAACTCATCCTGCATGAAACAGAAGCATTGTGAGACAGGGGTGGGGGTGGGATGCAGAAAATGGTGGAACAAGGAATGGAATATAACTTTTTTCCTACCTGTACTTCAGACATGTCAATGCTATCTGCATATTGAGGATCAACTATTTTGGACACATTTTCAGCCAATTCACCTGACTGATAAGATGCAAAGGGGCGATAAAGTAAGAGAGACTCAGCCTTGAGTAAAGAGAGATAAAACTGGGGGAGGGGGGGATAAAAAGAAAAAACAAGTTACAATTGAATCATATTTTGATAGATGTCCTAGTATGTAAATTTTATTTGTTTATTAATTTATATTATCATTGCGACAATGTAGTTATATAAAGGTTCTTTTGAGAAGTTATTTAGCCTATAGGCTCCAAGTCAGAACTGAAAAAATTATAATAGTGAAGAGATTATTAATTCATTAAGTACTAATTTAGAGAGGTTTTACTGTACTTCTATCAACCCAACAAATGTTCACTCCCCAAACTTCTATAAAGACATTCTATGGTCCATTTTGTTTGACTAGTTTACATGAGCCTAGCTTGAATGACATGAACTCCATGATAAGAAAGAAAAGTTATCTCACTAAACATGCCTAAAGTTACTTTTTCCATTTTCCAGTTCTAAAGAATTGACAAGTGAGGTGTGTTGCATCAGTGACATTCTTAATTATTAGAATTGATAATTCTGTATCTTCTGGATTCTAAAACCAAATGGCATTGCAGAGAAATGAAGCAATTCAAATTTAAAAAACCAACCGTCTTGTGGCAATATTCAGCTGTGTTGACTATATAGCAGATTAGACGTTCATCCTTGTCGGATGTCTGCAAAAAAAAGACAGACAGTCAGTTGAACTATACAAGTATAAGTATGGCTAAAATATACAATAAACAAACTAAATAATGAACAAACGGCTACCTTAATTTGACCATCCATTCCTGTAGCAGCTGCTACAATTCCTGTGCCACCCTTTGGCAGTCTTGCAAAAAGCTTCGTGGCATATGCTTTAAGAATTCTTTGGAACACCTATTTCCAGAAAAATGAAATCTCAGAGTATGTACAATGGAGATGTACAACTGAATACCTATATAAAGATTGGGACTATGGTGCAAAGAGGATCTACAATCTGTTGGAGATGCCTATTTCATGCAGAATAAAGAGCCTAGATGTTGCATCAAACTTGAAGCTCACAATACAAAAGATATCCTTCAATTATTAGGACAATCATACAAAGGTATAAGGTTCAATGCAACTAAGGAAGGTCACTGTAAAGCCACTCGCATCAAATCTATGATAGAAGCAAGATGTTGATGTTTACACTTAGACATCTTGATCTTGTGAGTTCGGCTCAGGAGTTCCAAAGATAGGGACTTAATTCCTAAATAGGTGATGAACATTTGTATTACAAGGTGAAGGAATTTTAAGCCTGAAAACCAATAAGGCCAGTTTCTTTAATAGAGCAAAAAAATCCACACACCAACATGCATTAACAATGGAATCAATAGCGTACCCTGAATAAATTAAACAATGTCTGGTTTCTTGTCAGAGCACTGCATCTCTTTAAGCTCCTCCGGATAATCAAAAAGACCTTCATGAAACAGCAAACAAGGTTCTAGTATTCAGTAAGTTCAACAAAATGCAAGAATAAATCAAGAAGAAGAAGTACAACAGTCACTACCACAATATATGCTGGTCTAATAGTTATTTCAAGAAGGTATTTGTCTATACTCCTGGTGAATACGAATTGTAGCCCCTTTTATATACACAGACTAATTTTTATTGGGGTCGTGAATTATGACAACCTTAAAAGTTAGTTCATTATATTTAACTAGATTTCCTTTTCTTCTTTGGGGGAGGAGTGCAGGGTAAGGATAATAATGACCACAGGGATAAAGGCTAAGCTAATACTCCAGTCAAAAAAGGAAACTTAAAACTAGAATGTGAATTTTTTTTGGGGGTGGGGGTGGGGGGTGGGGGATTTAGCTCATGAACGGCAGTCGGACTTGCTTACAGCAGAAATTATTCACAAAATGCTATTCTGAATAACATCGTTTCCCGTAAGTTAGGCTGGGTTATATTAAAAGTTCGAACCACAAGTCCTAAGCATATTGAAAGGGATTGACACAGACAATGGAAATTTATTCAAATATTCTGATGAGAATTTAAAGAAATTCAACTTAGGTCTAGTTGTTTCATCTGTAACTAACTGAACAAATGTTCAACTATCCACATACAATGGAAATTATTAAAATATCCTAAACTTCCTTGGTTATTTCAGGCGATATTCATGTGCCCCATGTACAGTAGTATGTAAATTAGAAGGAAGCTAGAATTTCAACTCATAGAAACGGGAGAGCAAGGTCTGAATCATGGTGCAAATTAATGAAAACATAATTCTTAGTTTACAACAAAGTATTGTGACAGATTGAAATCCAAACACAGGCTTCAACCAGTAACCTTTCCCATGACCACTCCAAGAAAATAGAGATTGCAAGACTGGCAAGACATTTTGATCTTTGTTGTTGAGATTACAGAGAAAGACTGGCAAGAAGCAAAAATAAATATGATATGACTTCCATGAATTGCCATATGTGTTCTCCATATCCATAACTGAAACAGATTTAACCTATCCTTTGGTGAAAGAGGGAGACAAGGAAACCAAGTCCACAAAAGAAGACAGTAGATGATATTGAATCAACATAAATAGCGGCATATGCAAATATTTAAAAATAAATAAAAAACTAAATTGTCGTGGTCTTGCTACAAAACACTGGTCAATATATGTTCTATTTGTTTACCTGCATGCTGCTAGATAAAATATTAGTTTGACTCCCCTCTTCAATATCCCATGTTTCTTCCTATGATACAAATGCACGTTAGTTGAAGTGAAAAAATATAGGAGGACCAAATAGTTAACATACTTGCAATGACATTAATGACCCAAACCTGGACAAGTTTCTCCAAATGCTCCATAAGAGTCTTCTCTTCCAGCTCAACATATACCGCCAAGTACGGTTCAAAGCATGATGAGATGATCCCTCTAAAATTGAACTGCCAAGTAAATTAAAAGCAGTCAAGAGAACAAATATTGAGTACCTTTTTCAGGTTTGCATAATTATGTAAACCAAACTGCATGCACATATGAAACAGATAGAGTTGTTAATTGAAATGGTGCAAGTTGGTCACATAAGTTTGACCAGTGCTTGAAAAGGCGTAAGGCGCCCCGAGGCGCCAGACCCCTTTCACTGCCTAGGCGCGAGGCGTGAGGCGAAGAGCTCGCCTCACTCAAGTGAGGCGCCCAACATAAAAAAAAAAACATGTACATATATATAAACACATTTAACCATAATAAAAACATAATACATTCATCAAAACATGATCCAAAACATTAAATATAGAAGTTCAAGACATAATAATGAAGCATAATCACCAAGGCAAGGCACTATCATCATTCATCATCATTATAGTTCATGTCAAATTGTGGATTATCATCGGATTTGTATCCATCCACATCTTCTTCTTCTGCCTCATCTGAATCCCCTCCCATATCTTCCCATTCATCTTCCTCATCCACAAGTCCAAAAGAATTAAATCTAGAGATGATGTTTTTAGAAGTCTTTGAAGTTGTTGCCGCTGCGCCGGAGCTGTTGCTGCCGGTTTCCAGTCGCCGGCGGGAGGGTCACCGGAGGGAGGGGTCGCCGGCGGGGGTTCGCCGGTGGGAGCGGTCGCCGGTAGGGGGTTGCGGTCGCCGGCGAGGAAGAAATAGAATGGGTTACGGTTGCAGGGGGGACTTGGCTGCTGCTCTCTTTTGCTCAATTATGGGTTATGGTGCGTTAGGTTAGGGTTAGGGTTAGGGTTGGGTGGGAACATATTTAATTTTAAAAAAAAAAATTAAAAAATTAAAAAAAAAACAGATGGGGGCGAGTGAGCGCCTCGCCGAAGGTCGCTTTGCCTCATCCATGTAAGGCGATGTGTTCGGAATGTTGGCGCCTCGCGCCTAGGCGCTCCTTTTCAACCACTGAGTTTGACTATTTGAGCATGAATCGCATTAAAAGAATCTGAACCATCGTAAACAAGAAACGAGTTTTGTGTTTGCCTACTGAGTTCTCTAAGGAAGTAGATGAAGAGAAAACCCTGTTTCTGGTAATAAACAAAAATCCCACCAAACTTGTGCATCTAGTTACTCATAAGAAAAAACAGATAAGAGAAGTTACCCCAGCACCAGGGACGGACAAATCTTTGTGGCCATCTTGATCCTGGCGGAGAAAATAACTATGTTAGGCAGTATTAACATGATGTACAATCTAAGTGTTACTAATAGATTATATGACTAAGTGAAGCAATTAAATTTTCATGCATGCCTCATTCTCACTTCCACTATGTGCAGCAAGCTTTTTCTCATATTTCTTTCGAATGTCTGAAACAGTCTGATTGTTAATTTCCCCCAAATCTTCTCCAGTTTCACTTCCTGGTTCTCTGCTGCGGCTTCCACCACCAAATTTCTCTGCTAATTCTTCCTCAAATTCCAGAGTCCTTTGCAAGGCCTACAAGAAGCCACCAGCAAAGAATCACTTATGCAAACTGCTGCAAAAAAGATATGTGGAAAATCCTAAAATCTATTTCTAAAATGTATCAATTTAACAGATGGTGCTCCATAGGCAGATAATGCACCATGCAACATGCAACATGAACACAAAAAGGAAAGAAGGAAGTTCCATCTCAAACTTCTGCTAGCTGATCAGTATATCCATGGAAAACATAATGTTTTGTGTTCATATATCTCCATGGCAAAAATAAAAGTGGTGTATAACTAAAAGACATGTTTTTGACCAATATAATAAATGGAGGAGCTAATAACAGACTATCGTAACATGCCTAATACTTTTGCAATTTCTGCTCTTGAACAAACTGTAATAAAAATCAAGCCTTATAAGAATAAGAGTGAATGGAGATCTTTAAGTCAAATTTATTTTGGTTTTATGATTGACAAATGAGCTTGAGAAACTGATATTCGACCATCTTGAGGATTATGGATATGGAAACAAAACCAATTTAAGCCAGCAAATAGATAGATAAACATAGCTAAAGGGCAGAAGAAAAGCATGACTAAATGAATGCTAAGCTGAATAAGAAAGCAGAGAAGATGCATGGATTTGATGCACGACTCTAGATTGTATATATCCTATAAATATCACCACTGTGCAAAAGATTTAAATGAGCTCTCCTACACCATCAGGGGCAGAGTCAGGAACGGGGGTTCGGGGTGGGGTGTTGAGGGGGGGGGGGGGAAGGAATGATCAAAAATTATTTTTATAATAGTAAAGTTTAATATGTTATCGAGTATCTAATAGTAGATCAATATTCATCATTTAATATCCCAAATTAAAATTTAAAGTCTTTCTTGCATATCACAAAAACCATATACAAGTAAATCTATACTTTTAACTCTTAACAACATACTTCTTACGCCACAATATTTTTATTTATTTTTTAAATAACAAAAGTTCATTGACTAATTGTGTGTAACAATTACAACAAATATATAGAAATATCATCAAACACAATTTTAAGTTGGGCCATAGCCTTAAATATCTTAAAATAACATAAATATTTTGAAAAGAAAAAAAGAAGTGGGGGTTGGATTTGGGGGGGGGGGGGGGGCTGGGCCCCCCTTGGTGTCTACCTGTCTCCGCCCCTGTACACCATGGTGGCAAAGACTATTCAATATAAGACTACTTCAGGGAACATGTTAAGAAAGAAAAACTTACAAGCAATAATGTCCCAACATCTGGCTTTTCTTTAAGATTGTTGAGGATGTCCACGAGTTGGGTCCTGTTAGCACAGAAATCCATACATGACTTCATCATAGTATTGCATAGAACTCTCCAAATACATCAAATTCTCCATTACATAGGCTCGTATGACTGATATGTCGACAAACTTATGATTTGGACAAATTATGGAAAGATTCCCTTCCAGCCAGTGTTTGTAGTTATTGTAGTAGCCAAGGAAATTAAAGAGAAACCAGAAAAGTGACCCCACAGTATATTGAGGTCAAAACCATACATATGCTCTGCTGCTACAGATATTCAAATTCTCAAACAAAGTAAAAGATAGATAATAGCTCTGAGTTATTTAGCCAGACATCTTCATATTCATCAAACTTGGTCATGAACCAATAGAATAATTAGGTCACAAGGCTCAAACTAATCATAGGCTTGATCTGCGAACTCTGAATGAGAGTATCACCAACCTTGTCAACTTGCAGAACTGGATGCAAAGAAGATAGGGAACATGCCAGGAAGACGGGAAAATTTTCCAAATCTCCTCATTGGTTCTTAGTCGACGCTTGATCCAAGCATATCTTCTTTCTGTTTTATCTAGCTTAGCCAATTCTGTCAAATATTACCCAAGTTTCAAGTTTAAACCATCAACTCAACTTCTGAAAAGATTGAAAATCAATAACAAAAGATATAAACAAAAAAATAGACATACCCGCTCCCTCAAAAATTTGCTGATATGAAGTAAGCTCCCTGCTGCAGAAGTTTTTTACTAATTCTTCCCTGACTGACGGCTCCAAAGCATCAACAACCAGGCAAGCATCAGATAGCTGCTGCAGTAGATTAGTTTCCTCGGTCTCTTTTCCAGTACCTAAGCTGTAGAAGAGTCTTAGAGTAAGTCTTAACAATAGAGAACACGAGTAGAATAATAGAAAGAGTGAATGGAATAAACTGGCCAATTCACATTTCATGTGTAATGAAAATCAACCAGACATGTGCTTAGAAAAGCATCTACAACCACTAAAACACGATCATCTTAAAACTACTCACATCTTCTCTAGACTGTTTAACATTGAAGTGTTCAAATAAGAGTTGATACAATATTGACTGTTTCTAGTGACATTTCCATGTGACAACAATCTACCCAAATATTACCGTGAATAAGAGCTTTGAGAAAAAGATTATAACCTAACAGCAGTAAGGTCCCCAACAACTCGACAAGTCCACACACGGACAGACCCTAATATTTTGTTGGTCCTAGTTTATCTCTAAAAATGATCCCCAAAATGATAGTGTGAATTCACTAATTGAATTTTCACTTTGGTCTTTGTAGTAAGTTTCTAGATCTAAGTTAATAAACTCTTAAGGGAATGCATAAAATTGAACAATGTGTAATACTCAAAAGTCTTATATTACAGTAAAATCATATGACCAAATATGTCTAATATAATTGCTTAAAAGTTCAGTTAAATAAGGAAAAATTAAAACTAAACAAATCAGGAATGAGATTTGGGCATTCAGACTAAATTAATTTAACTTAATAAATGATAGGTCAGGTTAAATTACGTAAGTGGCAACATTTCCTTGTCAACTAAAGCTCAAACTACTAAGTAGTCTATATAAGTTCATATTCTCCAACAATTGGGCTTTTATGATATCCGAGTCCAGAAACTCTTTTGCAGCAAGGAAGGCTCAGCCTGCTGTGCATGCATTAGAATGAGATGACTGTTTTATTAACTGCTAGTCAGTTCTATTTTACGTATTTTAATCCTCAAATACTTGATTACACACACGAGATTTTTGGTCCTAATCTTAATGAATTGATTTTGTGTCAGGTTTGGACTCTTCAACCAGTGAAAAGGAACAGCTCTGAGTGCATCAACCAGCCATATGGCGACACTAAAGTAAAGTTTGAGATGAAACATATAAATAGCATTTTGCTAAGAAAGACCTTCAGATTTCAGAAGTAACAAACCTAGAGAAATCTGAGAACACGTGAGACTTAAGAATTTGTTTGATGCTCTTGAACTTTTCTCGAAGCTCTGTGATCTTCTGAAAATCTCTATAAGCTTCAAAATGGCTGCATAGCTGGTTGACAGCCTGAAATATATCCGCAAGCAACAAAATTATGGGAAATAATAATTTGATTTTTTTAGCAATTCAACATATAATTAAATGAGAAGCTAATGTATAACACATTAGATTAAAGGTATTGGCCTAATTATTAACATGATGCAAAATAAAGCAAAATTAAGAGTTTCACTTCAAACTAAGAACCATGTAGCTCAAAACTATATCATATGTATGTATCAATGAATAGCCCACAGAAAGGCTGCAAAACATGTGCACACCATGTAATACCTCAAGCTGTGCAGCTGCCTCCTTGTATTGTCTTTTAGAAGCCATTGCTTGAAGTTGTTCTACAGCAGATACTGTCATAGAAACAAAAAGTGGCATTTATTTTTTCAAAATGACATCAAATTAGAAAGAAAAATAAAAGCAGCTAATATCTGATGTATTCTTCATATTTCATATAAGACAGGTTCATGATTCCTCAACACAAAACAGAAAAGTAAAACGGACTTTGCTAGACCTATGCCAACATCTCAACAGGAAGCTCCAAGTTTAAATCTCAAGCAACACCCTCGATTACAAGTACACAATCAGCTTCCTCAACAGGTGTTTGGGATTTTGGAATTTACCATATTTATTTGCAATTAATCCTCACGCACGGACAATCCATATACAGGAAAAACAATTTACAGAGGTTGAGAACATCAGATATTCAACCAAAGTGGTCCACAAAAATATTGGAAATAACAATATAAAATGGAACCTCAGGGGATGCCAAAACAAAAACTATCCATACTAATTGTCTCCCAGAAGCACATTTATACCTTGATTATAAAATTATACAAGGATTTTCTATTCCCAGCATTCATATAAAATATATTTTTTTCTTTCTTGAGCTCTACAAGTTGAAATGGTTTAATCCATATCTTCACTTGCTGGCTTAAGTAAATATGAATTGGCAAGCCACAAGTTGCCCTTCAATGTTTACCAGGAATTTTACTTAGTGCAAGCACTCCATCAAAAAACTTAATATGAAAAAAGCAATCAAACTATCTCTACACTGTCAAAACTCTTGAAAATTGGAGTTGACGAACCAGAAACAGTAAGAAACACAGAAGTTATTTCCCAAATACTCGCACATAACATAATTGTTTTAAGAATACATTATTGAATATCTTTATTATATGGATCATAAAATAGCAACTGCTCAAGCAGTAGATGAACTATATTCTACCTCAGAAACTGTACAACTCAAAGCCTAAATATGACAAAGATTAACAAGATTCATGAAAATCTTCTCCACAATAACTAAGAGTGAAAAGGGTCACCTAGCATAGTAAGGCGATGAAGGGCAGTAATTGTAGTAGTTATATGCTTCTTTGCAAAATCCAGTTTCTTGATGTCACGGCATATTTCCTGAACCATTGTTTCACTTTGCTCGGCTTTAGTTTTTATTTCTTGCATTTTGTAAATGAGTTCCTGGTCCAAATGTTAAAACTAAATTAGCCAAAGATAAGTATTGCATAATATAAGGCTTTTCAGAAAAAATGAGAAAGAACCCACAGGAAGTGTAAAGATATTTGTGCTAAGGGAACCTAAATTTTGCACGGTTATTAACTAGAACAATGAACAAACCTGAACTGCATGAGTAGCTGCTGCAAGATCCTCCCGGGCTTTACTCCCTGAATTGCTCTATGGAGCAACATAGCCATGAAAAAATAGTCACCAAGAGGAATATGTTTAGAACAAAAATGTTATTTTTTTCTGTAAGTACGAGGTCACTAATGACTAGCAAAAGAGATTAGCCCTTATCGATAACAAATATACAAGTATCTCAGCCTCAAAGTTAATGATTTGATCAATTTCACTAGTTAACTGAAGTAAAAGCATCTTGGAAAAATCCAATAACAGAAGATGTATATTATTCTCTTGACATACAATCAGATGAAACCACCTGAACTTTAAAGCATGGGACTATCAAATCTTCGCAACAATTATGAGCAAAGTTGGTCAACAACCACTATAAAGAATAACAAGATAATCAGAATAGCATAGACCAGTTACTTATAGTTATAACCAACTGCAGATTTTTTGGCCCGCTGCAAGGAGCATGCAATTTAGTCCTAAAAGAACCTTTTTATAGTTTCATTTTCACCAGTCGTGTAAAAAACAAATTGAGTGGGAGATATTCAGTAAGTAATTATCACAGATATATTTACAAGCATGACTGAGTTCAAACTTTAACTCCTATGTACTCAAGATAGATCTTGAGTGGGATAATTTGGCCTTGTCCCATCTGAGACATTAAACTTTTTTTTAAATGATGCTAGCATATGGTCTCCTATGTCCAGCACTTCATCATATGTCCAACCCAGACAGCTCCATTGACGTTCCTTCAGTTAAATCCTCTAATGACAATTAACCAATTATGGCCCATGAAATATTGTAACCCATCAGTTAATCAGCAATCAGATAAAACAAAGAATTAGGAACATCACTTTTGGATACTTCAACTAGGGAAAACCAATAAGTGGAGACACCAACCTGCTGACGAACAGCTGCCAAGATCTCAGCATCCACTCTACGGATTTCACTATGTATTTTCTGCATAAGGGGCTCAACACCAGATAGAGAGGCCTCTACATATGAACCAACTTCCACATAGTCAACAACTAAATATTTTGAAAGATAAAATAGAACATACGAGGGTTCAAGAAACCACAACACAGGAAAATACATATGAACCAACTTCCACATTGTCAACAACTAAATATTTTGAAAGATAAAATAGAACATACGAGAGTTCAAGAAACCACAACACAGGAAAACACTATGTATTTTCTGCATCAGGGGCTCAACACCAGATAGAGAGGCCTCTACATATGAACCAACTTCCACATTGTCAACAACTAAATAGTTTGAAAGACAAAATAGAACATACGAGGGTTCAAAAAACCACAACACAGGAAAACTGTATCCAATCTATCCATTCTAATAAATAAAATTGACCAAATTCTACTTCTGTTTCTTAACATCTTTTACCAGCATATTAATGGCTTCATAGCTTGGACATGTGGATACGAGAAGGGAATTTGCAACAACTCAAGCACTTGGGTTAATTTTCATAAATTCTAATCAACCTAAGAATTTTTCTTGGCCAGAAGGTATCCATAAGGTGAAAAGATATGATATCCTATTATACTCCAACTTCTATAACCCAAAAAGCCAATGAGGCAAAACCTGCCGTGGTCGCTGCGAGAAGAAGAAGTCTACGAATTGGGTTACGAAGGGGGAAGGGGCAATGCCGGGGGAAGAACCCTAAACTCAGTCCTCTCTGTCTACCTCTTTACCAGCTAAGCTACTTACCCCCCGTCTATTCATTTCTTTAATGCGGGAAAGGGGGGGATAAGCTTGACCGAGGAAACTTGCTTTACTTCGAGTGAAAGGCAATTCCACTCATACTCAAAATGCTTCAGGTAACTTCACTTGGATTCAATAATCCTGAACAAAATCCTTCCAACTACTGAAGCCAGGCAATGGGAAATATGTAAATATAATAATCACAGAAACTACGCACATAAACATCTCAACTTCCTAAACATCAGTGTGTGCGTGTGCGTTCAATGTATTTTTGACCTGTGGGGAACATCTGGTTGATGTAATCCAAAGCACTCTGCTTGTCAGGTGCCGCCATTATTTGCGTTCAAATAGCTGAAACAGATCATAACTCGAGAAATTAGCAATTACTCACTCACCAGTACGTATTCAGCCATTGGATCTGGATCATTAGCTTAAAGCCCAACTTTACTGAATTAAAAAACAAGAGAAAATAAAATCAGATTGAAACTTATACTACCTCCTGAATCACCAGTCTCTTTCGCGTCTGATAATACACTGTTCTGCGATCAAAACTCGAAATTGAGAAGAAGTAATTGGGTGAAGGAGCGATCTCTGTAAAACTGGTAGCAATGAAAAAAACGAAAATGGGGCGGTTCGTATGAACCGGTTTTCCTCTCAGCAGGAAGCTACGTCAAACTTCGTGAGTTCGGTTTACCGATCTAATAAATTTTGTAGGACACTGCGGTCCTCGATTGAATTGGAAATTATCATTTATTTTTTTATATTGTATAAAAATAATTATATTTATTAATTTATTTATTTATATTGTATTTATTATCTAATTGATTTTACATATTCTAGATATTTACTTATTTTTTTAATCAATATTCTAAATTGTTACTATTTTGATTTTATTCGGTTACTAAAATTAATAAACCAACAGAAAAAAAAATTGCAACCGTCTAAATAATAGTGTAAAACGCTCATATAATATATTGTCTGTAATATATGCAAAAATTTAAATAAATTCAAATTACAATTAATTTCTAATTTTAAATATAATGATGGTTAATATTTTATCAAAATTAAGTGAGACAAATTTAAGTGTTTGCTTTGAAAAATAAAATAAAGCGTTTATATAAACATTGTAACACCCACTAAATGTAAAACAGCCAATTTTTAGTATATTTGAATTTAAATAAGATTGAAAAAAGAATTATCTTGAATAAATAAAATATATACCATTTTAGCAAATGATATTACAAAAAAAAAAAAAGTGTTTTATTTAATTTAGTTTTAATAAATTGAGATAAGTAAATGTTATATTTAACAAATAGCCATTTTTCTTTAACCTATGTTTATCTTAACATTAAACGCCCCATGCTTTAAAAAAGGAGCAAAATAATATTAAACAGCCCATTTCTCTCTCTCTCTCTCTCTCTCTCTCTTCACATCTTATTATTTTTCAAGTCTGAAGACCACTATAGCTAAATTAGTTTTGGATTATTGGATGTTTCTGCAGCTGGGCCCTATTCCTTTTATTTTAAGGGCCCATCTAATATTATTATAAATTCAAGAAATGGGCCAATGATATTGCATGGTACACTAAGTTGGCCCATAAACTCGGCCCTAAATTAATTAAAAACACTATTTGTATTTTTCATGTTTAAAAATTAAATTTGTTTCCATTTCAAAGCAATTTAAGTAATTTCTCTATTTCTTAAAATTTACTTTTTAAAATTTAGTTATTAGTTTTTGAGGTGTTGAAAATTGTTCAATATAGAATTAAATTTAATTCTTTTTTATCAAGAGCATAATTTTGTATTAGTGTATGGTAACTAACTTATGAAAATTAAATTTACTAATTTTTTTCGTAAATGCAAAGCATTATATTAATGATGTGAAATATGTATTGCTTATTGCTTATTATCAAATTTTCAGTTTAAGGAGATATTTTTATACATACTTTAATTCTCAATTTCAGAGAGTTCAAATTATAATTTTTGTTATATATATCAACTATATAAAAAGAATTTCTATTGCTCATTTTCATATAAAAAATATTTGTGTATTTCTTATATTATTATTACATATATATATATATAAATATATTTAATGACTATATAAACAATTTATTTAATGTAACATTAGTTCCGGTGTAAATACTCTGTTTATATCACTTTCATAGTTTCACAATTTGGGTGTCAAAACTAAAAATATATTAATTAATGTCATTCTGCATTACATTATTTTTATTGAATTGATATTCTTGGCTTTATTTGTTTTTTAATTTTTTTTTTGGTAGCAGAAATTCGTTCTCCATGCCCACAAACTTTGGTACTGGATGGTATTGAAAAGCCTTTGAAGAATTCATTTGAACAGTCAGTTACCCCTTTGACTGATCTCACAAATGGTAAGAAACTTTACTCTAAATTAGTTTACAATAATATGTATATGTTTTATATGTTCATTTTAATGCTTAAACTTTATTAATACTTAATGAACCACGAATGTTGGTTGTAGATATTGTGTTGTACTCTTTCTAATTTTATAAAAATTAACTACTAATTATATTATTTTCTTTTCCGAATTCTTTTTTACCACATAACTTTTACTGTCCTTCTTTCTTAGCTAAATTTTGTGTATGTACATTTATATATTTTATTTTAAATTTGTAAATGATATATTTAATATTAGGTATTCCAATTTATATCTAAATAGTTTTTAAATGTAGAATATTATGCATGTCATATTAATAAATTATGTTTGTTTGCATCATAATAATAATTATTGATTTGAGATATGATATCCTTTGTCATAAATTATTCTGATATAGGAAATACTAAACTTTTATAAATTTGTAATCGTAATTGTAAAGCTCTTAAATTGAATGGTTTTTAATAATTATAAAGTTATATTCATTACATCTAATTACATTATACTTCAATCATTTCTAAATAAATAATAATAGATATTGTCTTATTGCATTTCTAAAAAGTTTGTGTAATGTAACAAAAATAGTTAGTTTTTTATAGTATGTTGGTTATTATTTCACAATTACAATTTTTTTGGCCAATTATAATTTACTGTATTATTTTACTTTTTTGGATTATTTTTTCTTTATTTTTATGTTAACTTATATATTTTTGAAACCTTTATATGCAATAACAATGCGTTACTGTTTACTTTTAAAATTCATGTAAGAATATGTTCATATTTTTTATTCTATTTATAGATTATAAATATTATAATTCCAGTTTAAATTTTTATAATATAGTATTAAATATTTATTTATAAAATTATTTTTGGAATTTCAATATTCGTGCACCGCACGGGTGAGATACTAGTGCTTTAAAAAAGGAGCAAAATAATATTAAACAGCCCATCTCTCTCTCTCTCTCTTCACATCTTATTATTTTTCAAGTCTGAAGACCACTATAGCTAAATTAGTTTGTTAATTTAAAGATTGGTCTAAAATCCTTTTCTTTTAATATAAATATATATATATATATATATTACTTCTTATAGATATATTCACTTTTTATACCTTGAAATTATTTTAAATGATGACTTATGCTGAGGTGGAGGCGGCTGAAGATTTATGGTATAAATTTCTAAAATACAAGATGAAACACTGAATGCCTCAAAATCGTACTAAAGTGGCATATACTTTACCATCAACCTGAAAGTGAAGTTTTCACATGCAGCACACTACTAAGGCACAAAGCTGCCCCCAACATGAAGTCATTATTTTTGACATCAAAATAGGCAATGAGAGGCACCATACAACTTTGATCAGCCTAACTACCTAAGACTATCGTGTGTTCTTACAGCTTCTCAGCATTTTTTGTTCGGCCCGAGCTCAATTCATCTACTGTAGTTCGATCAGGTGAAAGTTCATTCAGGATTCTCTGTATGGGGGGGAGGGAGACAAAGTTAGAGGCATTTATTGTTGTTCACACTACACTGGTCTTTTATTGTTCTTCATAATACACTGGTTTTGGTCAGTGGTTCTTGAATCATACCTGATGGATCTTCCGGCATTGATGCTGAACTTGGGCAGTCGTTCAACGTGCTATCTACAGATTGTACATTAGGCTCACTCTTTACATCCTGCACCAATTTTTCAGCCCATCAGAAACTCCTGTAAGTCTCTAAAAGTTGAATCGAAATGGACTATGAAAGGATGTAAAGTGAAGAAAAAAGAAAGAAAAAAAAAATTATAGTCATTTATCGTGCGATAAAATGGAATATAGCCACCTATCAAAAAGAAAATGAGATATCGCCAATTTAGGTATATAAACAACTAAAATGCTCCTTTGTAAAAGACGGGTGTTAAATTTTCTTCAAACTTCCAAGTAGACGAGACATCCACTGTCTCAAGCTTCTGCAGATGTGTGGAGAAAAGGCAAAACTTCGTTTTTACAAAACAGGCATGTTGGTCTTTTCATGTGTCAAAATGGCTAAATGGCATTTCTCTTGAGCAGGTGGCAACATCTCACTTTTCTATAACTCAAAGGAACCAAAATTTACATTTCCCATCATGTTATCTACATACTTTATACTATTGATTCTAACTAGACTAGCATAGAGTAAGAAGTGTCAACCTTATTTGTAGAAATGAAGCTGTGGTTAGGAGAGGGAGCAGCACTTCCACCTATTAGAAACTGGCCCATATTTTCTTCACCAAGTTCTCTCAATCTATTAAGCTCGGGCACAACCACCTTGCCAAGATCTGGCCTATCTTTTCGCCTTAGTTCCGCGCATTGGATAGCTAGTTTTGCAAAGGCTAAGGTTTCTTCTTCAGGCCAATCTGGGACGCTAGAATCCAACATCTCGGACAATGTTCCGTTCTCAATTGCATTGCTTATGTAGTGAGTCAAGCCCATTGGAGCCTTGGCCGTTAGTATTTGTAGAAGCACAACACCGAACGAATAAACATCGGATTTCACACCAAGCATTCCCGTTTGCTGATACTCGGGATCAATGTAGCAGAAGGTTCCGGCTGTCGATGTCATCCGATATTGTGTGACGTCGTCAGCAACATTAGGAGGGACAAGCCTTGCCAATCCGACATCACCGATTTTGCTAACATAGTTTTGGTCCAACAGAATGTTTCCTGGTTTGAGGTCACGATGGACCAATGGCTCGGGCTTTGTCTGGTGAAGGAAATGCAACCCCGTGGCTATCTCTGCAGCAATTCTGAATCGGAGTTGCCATGATAGGGGACGCGAGTTTCCTCTCGTGAAGAGACGGTCTTCCAGGCTGCCGTTGGCCATGTATTCGTAGACTAGACAACCATATTCAGGGCAAGCTCCAAGTAGTAGGACCATATTAGGATGTCTCAAACAACTCAGCACTTCAATCTGCATAGTAAGAGAAACAAATTATTGAAACACAAGTATTGTATTAAAAGCACAAAATTTGTAGCCATTTGAGGTATGGAAAAATGGATATAACGACTTCTTAAGAAGTCAAAAAAAGAAGAGCTATAGGTGTTGTGACATATAATTAGACTAAACTACCATTCCTGTAAAAGACAAAGTTCGGTCTTCTTTCCACATATCCAAGACGTGGAGGATTTCTCGAGCATGTGAAGCTCAAGAGTTCTACTATCTCAAGACATCCCGCTTCTGCACGTCTGAGGACAGATGGAAAAAGACAAAACCTTATCTTTTACAAAATGGTAAGTTTATCATTTTGTGTTTCTTTTTGTTTTTTTGACAGGTAGCTATATTTATCTTGTTTTATCAATGCAAAGGGTCAAAAACCCATATTTACTGTATTTTTTTTAAAATAAGTAGGCAGGATAAGCCTGTCAAGAAACTTCTTAAAATAGTTGTTGTCCTTATATCTTACTTCTTGCTGAAATTGTGATCTTCCTTGAGCAGCATCTGGACGCAGGACCTTAACCGCAACGGGTGTATGATCAAGGTTACATTTAAAGACAGGGCCATAGCCGCCTTCTCCAATCTTGCGCGATTCAGCAAAATACTCGGTTGCTTCTTCAATCTCTTCAATGGAGTATCTTCTGTATCTTAATGGTGTTACACTCAGTGCCTTATCCTTCTCGTCTGACTCCTGAATGGAGTTCCTTTCAGCATCTACTCGTTTTTGGGACTCAAGTTCTGCTATCCTCTGAGCTGCTTGAGCATTCTCCAAAGCTGTTTTGTATTTATTTTTCTCTTGTTCAGCAGTTTGTCTTGCAGCTTCTTCTGCCATTCGAGCCTCTTCAAGTCTTCGTTCTTCTTCTAATCTCCATCTATGAAGCTCCACAGCCTGAAATTAATACAATACCAACAGTTATTTAGATTAAAAAAAGTGTAAAGTTTTAAACTAAACCTCATGTGATCCCACCTTTTGTTTTGCTGTTAGAGCTTCCTTACATGCTGTGCTATACATGTCCATAGTTTTCTGCAATTCAAGCTTTAGCCTTCTCATTTCAGCTTCCACATCATCCTGCATTTCCAGCCTTTTTAGTGAACTAATTCCTTTCAAATTCTGGACAGCTGACAATAATTAAGACAACATTTTGCCATCAAACAAGATTATGTTCTTACATTTTCCACCGAAGACGATGAAAAATCAGTGAAAGAACTTAATTCGCTGAATCTGGCCCCTGAGCGCATCGATCCAAAACTACTCTCCGAGCTTGTTGAAACTCGTGAGTTCCGACATGAATCTGCGCCATCAAAGAGCATACCAGACATGGGATCTATGATTCTACTGTCAGTGCTTGGCCTGTCTGAGCTTATAAATGATATATCCGTATCACATTCTGACAGATCCATAAACATGTTTGCATTGTACCCTCTTCCCGCAAATGGTGATCTGTATCAAATAAAATTTATTAAAGACTAAAAACTGAAAAATAAATGAGAAAAGTTGTGAAAAAGGAGGTTGAAGCTTAGAGATGATCAAGAACATGTTTGTTACAATGGGTACTTACTTGAATAAATCAGCATCATCAACAGCAGCCTTACATGGAGTTCTTTCTCCACCTCCACCTGCTCCTACATATTTCATGCTTTATTGTGCGATTGATCACTAAAATATAGAAGGATAATATCATACATACTCACACACACACATTGTATGATGACTAACCTCTTATGCTGGGCATGTGCCTTGGAGTGGTTCTTGCATCAGGGGACATAACTATAGTAGTACCATTAGCCTGCTCCATCATTTGTAGAATTTGGGGCATAAGAGGGGATGTGAAAGGCGCAATACGAGAAGCGTTTCGAACTGATGAAATCTTTGTTTTCGAGATAACAAAAACAGTGCAAAAGTCAGGTGATCCCTTTGATACACTTGTTGGAACATCTACCGTCTTCAATCTTCTGCACTATGTACAAACAGTTATTCTTTTAACGTGCATCCAAAGTTACAAGACCATAAGAAATTTCACCTTACGACATGTCATAAAATTGCAGACACAAGATCTACTTATGAGGTTCTGACAGGGAGGTACAAGAAATTTGTCGACATCACTTGAAAAAAAGTTGGAACCCCCAATTGTATTCACTTTCAAAGAAAAAATTATTTTATAGAAGCAAGTTAACCTTCAGCTGCCATTAACTAAAAGTTGTTTTTTTTTTTGGCCAATTTGCCCTTCTGGGTATTTGTTGTTCAGACTGGGTGGAACGTTCTGATTCTGTTGATACAGACTAGACTACTAGAGTGGTACTTGGGTTTTGATGCCTAGAAAAACCATAAATGATGGAAAAGAATTTGTGGGATCTTCACCTGATAAAGCCATGACGAGATGCTCCAAGAACCACGTTTTCAATTGCAGCATGAGCAGCATATTCTGTTATCGCTTTCGCAATATCAGTGTCCTCCAATACCACATCAAAACATTGTATCTGCCCAAAATAATCAGAAAAAAACATAACTATCAGATACTTATACTGCTAAACCATGATTAATGCAATGAAGAGCAAAAAAACAAGAACATCATTTGAGCTCACATCTTTGCGAGTACAAAAGCAATGGAAGGTGATGAACAGATCTTTGGTCGGCTTTTCAAGAATTTGTTTGTTGCCATTAGCAGCTCCATTGAGGCCAGTCAATGCGTAATTGTTGATACCTGCATAGAATTAATTAAAGCATCAGTTGAAAAAAAAAAAAAAAAAGACAAATTTTTTTTGTAACACCTTTAGCTGGACATTTCATCAATCACATAGCACTCACAACCTTGTTCACTCCAAAAATGATTGAATCAACTTTCTTAGGGAAAATCCCATGTCAAAGCTAAGACGAACACAACCAAAACGCAACGTACATGAATCTATAGACGCCCTCTGAATGACGTGGATGAGGATGACAACTTGGCCTTTTGTTAGAAGATTCTCAATAGCCCATTTGATTGCATTTTGGCTTGATTTATCCTTGTCTATCGCTACTGCGACAAGGCCATTGCGGCCGCCCTTCCGTCCCGGGCCATTTCCCTTCGGATTTGGAAGCCACATTTTTCACTTTCATGTACAGATACTTCTTTCAATCTTCTTCCTCAGGCTTAGTTCTGGTATCTTTACGTTAGGTCCCTTGCTCGTTCTGGAAATGAAAAATCTAATACTTTTCTTGATTCTTTGATTAATATTTTTCTTTTAAATTCTTTGTGCAGAAAAAATTCTGTTTGTTTGAGAAACTTGAGACCATCAAGGAGATGATAACAAAAGGCATGCCTGAAATCTCGCGGTTCTTGTGATACCAAAGAAGGAGGAATAGTGGTCTAAATTTAGTCAAGAATTGCACAGAGTAAAGAAAAAACATAAATATGAACACATGAAAATCTAAAAGGAAAACTTTTTTTTTATGCAATCTAAAATAAGATTATTCTCTAAATTTATATCTATTTACAATTTTAAATTATCCAAATAAATATTTTACAAATAGAAAATAAATAAATGTTATACTAACTTCAACTACTTCAAGTCAAATGCCCATACATATATATATATATTGAATTAGTCTCTAGTGAAACGGTTGCACGTGTGACACGATTTAAGGTAGTTGTGTAACTATAAATAATTACTTGTTTCACTATAAAGTATTACTATTGTTTAAAGTAACTAATCAGAAGTAATATGCTTTAAAAAATAGTGATACTTATAGTTAAACAAGTAATACCTTAAATCGTGTCACACGTGCAACCGTTTCACAGAAGTTTTTACGTTATATATTATGTTAACAAAAGTTTAACATTATACTTAGAAATATCTAAAATAAAACATTCAACTGAAACAAAATACTACAATACTTTGTACAAAAAAACTACTATCATAATCTGTATTTCTACTCACAAATAATCTGTCGATATTTCTATTAGACCCATATTTTAATTTTTGTTTATACATTATTTTTTCAGTATTTTGACCATAACTTAATCAGAAAAACTCAAAATACATTCGTGTGTAGAAAATCTCAAATTTTTCCATCTCGTATTTTACCAACTAAAATAAGATTTACTACATTTATCTTTTTCTTCCCGTCACCACTCCACCACTAAAAAATATAAATATAAGAAATATAAGAAGAGAATTTATAGAGTAGACTTCATATTTTTCTCTTTTAAGTTTCTTTTTCATGCAAGACATTATATTTATATTGTTAATATCAATTTTCCGATTATATTATGAAGTGAAAGACGATTAAATCTTATAAAATTTATCTATATATTAAGCACATAATGAAATTAAAAATAATAAAAATGGAGATGGTTTAGATGGTAATCACTCAAAAAAAAATAGTTGACCTAATTAATTATTTTCTAAATTAAAGTTCTTGACACACATAATTTGATAATCAACGGGTATTCATTTGATAAATATGCACATTTATATATTTTGTGTTATTACAAATTAATTTGTTTATTTAATTATAATTTTAAATAATTAAATAAATATGATATAAATACAAATTAAATGATATAATTACTTCAGTTGATAGTCAAATGATCATTTATCTATTGTTTATCATAAAAAGTTATATCATTATATTTAAAAATGTTTAAAACTACATAAAAATATTCAATTAAAAGTAAATATTGTAACACTTTGTATAAAAATATTAACATACGCCACATTTCTACTTTCGAAAGTCTATCGATATTCATGTTATATCTGTAGATTTATAAATCAGTATTATTACTAATATTTTGACCATAATTGTTTCGAAAAATTCAAAATACATCCGTAGGTGTCTTGTATTTAAACTCATTATATTTTCATTCTTTTATTTTTTTGAATTCTCATTTCAATTCCATAAATTTTAGCTTCCCTATATTAGAATTCAATTAATTGCTCCATATATTAAGGCAAAATAATCTCTTGGATTCCAAAATAAAACTATTTGCAAGAACATTAATTAAATTGTATTTCCTCCCTCTATATAAAGACCTACAAAGTTCTTGAATATTCATCCAAAGAATAGTACAAAAAAAGTTCCAATAGTGGAGATGAAACTACCCAAGACCAAAATGTTCTTCCTTCTTTTAATAATTGCAAATATTTTCAAACCATCTACCCAAAATGGCCTTACCCAAAATGGCCTTTGGAAGACGAAGTTTCACCTTCATGTAGTCAACAATCTTCCACCAGATTCACCACCACTAAGAGTGCATTGTGCGTCGGGGGACGATGAGCTAGGATATCATAATCTTCACAAAGGTCAAGAATTTCAGTGGAGTTTTTGTGAAGCGGCTTTTATGAGAACAATGTTCTTCTGTCATTACTGGTGGAATGGAAATCAAAAAGCTTTTGAGGTTTACAACTGGTCTCTGGCTAAAAAAACACATAGCTTTCAATGGTTTTGGACCGTAATGAGTGATGGTATTTATTTTAACACTGACACAGCACCAACTCTTTTGAAACGTTATAACTGGGATTCTATTCCGTGATGCTAATGTACTCTAAAGATTCGGTACAATAAAATCTATAGAAACACTTCGACATTTACAATTTTCTGTACTTCTTTTGAAGCGTCTTTTTTAAATAAAACTATGGTAAATATAAGAATACATTTTCTCAGTAGCATTTCGTATTTTCTTATCGTATAATACATTTACAATACACAACAAACACAATAAACATACCACACAATGTCTACACAAAGATAGTTAAACACAACTAAGATGCAAAAAAATCAAATTCATTCATTTTAATCTTTATTTGTTTGAAATAAGTGGATTTTAGAATAATTTTTTGGGTTAAAATTGATAGTTTTAATAAAATAATACTTTAATGATAAAAATTTACTTTTCAATTATCAAAATATATTAATTTTACTAAAAAAATTATATTTTATTAAAAATATATTATAAAATACAAGAGACAAATGGGGAGAGCAAGATTATAGAAAGAATGTGAAAGCGACCAATTTCCATTCAATTGGCTTCTCCAATTTTCTCTGCTGTGTCTTCGAAGCCAAAACCCAGATTTGTTTCCACAATTATCTTAATAAATATTTTACAAATAGAAAATAGATAAATGTTATACTAACTTCAATTATTTCAAATACTCAAATGGCTATTTTATATATATATATAAATATATATATATATATATATATATATATTATGTAACAAAAGTTTAACATTATACTTGAAAGTATTTAAAATAAAACATAATTGAAACAAAATTACGACAATACTTTGTACAAAAACAATTACTGATATAAACATATTTCTACTCACAAATAATCTGTTCATATTTTGTATTAGACCCGCATTTTTACCATCTCATATTTTACCAACCAAAATAAGATTTAGTACATCTCTCTTGTTTTCTTCCAACCAATGCTCCACCACGAAGATTGCATCGGACCATAATGACCTAAATCTTGTTGCGAGTCAAGATTATCGTTACAGTTTTTGTAGGACCTTTTTTAAAAACTGTGTTCTTCTGTCATTTCAAATGGGACGGGAAACAAACCGTTTTCAAGGTTTACAACTAAAATAGCAGGATAGAAATATGCAACTTTTAGCGATTTTTTTACCATGAAAAGTGATGATGTTTATTTTAACACTGACTTTTACAGTGAGAGTTTATTAATGGAAATTAAAAAGAATGATGCAATGTACTTTCTAATACGATATAATAAGCCGGTCTAGAAACACTTCAACATTTATAATTTTGTGTCTTTTTTTGTTTTGAGGTGTTTTTTTAATGATATTACTTATAGATAACTATTGAATTTACAATTTTTTTCCTTTTTGTTATGCTCAATATAGTTTATTTTCATTGATTATTTATAAAAGTAAAATTCTATATACAATCACATTTTTTTCTTTACAATGACCATAAACCTAATAATAATAATAATAATAATAATAATAATAATAATAATAATAAGATATTCTATATTTATTTTGCAATTTCCCAATTGTTCCTTCAAGTTTGATTTGAAAGCTATTTACTTAAATCGACAATGTAAAAAAGGGATAGACAATTATATTGATGTAAATACAATGTTTTTCTAATAATATTATTCATATTCTATATTACATTGTATTTTATTAACGTACACAAAGTAATTAGATAATAAGTTATTGCACGTGCAAAATGCAAAGTTAGATAATAAGTTATTGCACGAGCAAAATGCAAAGTAATTAGATAATGAGTTATTGTACGAGCACGTCCTAGATAATGAGTTATTGTACGTGCAAAATGCAAAGTATTGCACGTGCATGTCCTAATGAGCAATTAAAAATAAAATAAAAATATACAATTTAGATAGTAATCGCACAAAAAAAAAAGTTCATATAACAAACTAAAAATAATTATATTTTGACCGAAAATTAAAATTTTCTTTATTTATTTATATAGAGGAAAAATACAATTAATAAATGAAAAACGCATAATTCAAAAGAAGTTGTAGAGTTGACATAAAAGACCAAATCATGACAATCTTAAAGGAAACATTTTTTTTTTTTACGTATTTAAAAAAAAGTTGACCTAATTAATTATTTTCTAAATTAAGATTCTTGACACCCTCAATTTTGATAATCAACGGGTATCCATTTAATCAAATATACTCATTTATATATTTTGTGTTATTATGAATTAATTTGTATATTTAATTATAGTCTAAAATATCTCAAATAAATACGATATTAATACAAAATAAATATTATAATAACTTCAATTGCTTCATATTGTCAAATGATCATTTATATATTGTTTATGATTAAAAAAATTATATCATTATATTTAAAACATTCAATTAAAATTCAATGATGTAACATTTTATATAAAAATACTAACATGGGTCATATTTCTTTTTTCGAATAGTTTATCGATATTCGTGTTATATCTGTAGTTTTATAAATCAACATGTTATTTATCACTAATATTTTGACCATAACTCTCTTGAAAAATTCAAAATACATCCGTAGATGTCTCGTATTTTAACTCAATATAATTTCTTTCTTTTAATTGTTTGACTTCTCATTCCAATTCCATAAATTTGCCTTCCTATATTAGAATTCAATTAATTTGCTCCATATATTAAGGCAAAATAATCTCTCGCATTCCAAAATAAAACTATTTTCAAGAACATTAAATTGTATTTCTTCCCTCTATATAAAGACTTACAAAACCTCTTGAATATTCATCCAATCAATAATACACAAAAGTTCCAATAATGGAGATGAAACTACCCAAGAACAAAACGTTCTTCCTTCTTTTAATAATTGCAAATATTTTCAAACCATCTACCCAAGATTGCGGGGAGACGAGGTTTCACGTTCATGTAGTCAACAATCTTCCACCCGATTCTCCACCACTAATGGTGCACTGTGCGTCAGGGAACAATGAGCTAGGATATCATATTCTTACAACAGGTCAATATTTTCAATGGAGTTTTTGTGAAGCGGCTTTTATGAGGACTATGTTCTTCTGTCATTATTGGTGGAACGAAAAACAAAAAGCTTTTGAAGTTTACAACTGGTCTCTTGCATTCAAAACATCGGGCTTTCAATGGTTTTGGACTGCAATGAGTGATGGTATTTATTTTAATACTGACAAGGAACCAAGTCTCGTGAAGCGTTATAATTGGGAATATATATCGTGATGCTAATGTACTCTCAAGACCCGGTGTAATAAACAAGTCTAGGAACTTCAACGTATACAATTTTTTGTATTTGTTTTGAACATCTTTTCTCAGTAGCAGTTCGTATCTTTACACAACAAACACAATAAACATATCGCACAAAGATAGTTAAACACAACTAAGATGAAAAAAATCAAATTCAATCGTCTTAATCTTTATTTTTTTGAAATAAGTGGATATTAAAATAATCTTTTAGGGTTAAAATTAATAGTTTTTAATAAAATACTACTTTAATGGTAAAAAGTTACTTTTCAATTATTAAAATATAATAATTTTACTAAAAAAAGTAATATATTTTTATTAAAAAATATATTATAAAATACACGAGACAAATGGAGAGAGCAAGATAATCGAAAGAATGTGAAAGCGACCAATTTCCATTCTATTGGCTTCTGCGACAAACATAAGCAGCACTGCAGCAGTCCACGATATTGACGCCCTCACCGAACTATTCTCCGTTTTTCTCTGCTGTGTCCTCGAAGCGAAACCCCATATTTGTTTCCACAATTGTTTGCTGAAAAACAGATGCATCTATGGCCATCGATGCGGTTGAGGGACTCCTTCAAGAAAAGTTACTTGAAGAAACTGGAGTGGAATCTTCATAGAATGAACACTGAGCAACAGCAAAATCAGTCCAATAGCAATGAGAAGAAGCTCTTGGAAACTGGTGAAAATGATTCGAAAATTTCAGGGTGTATAAAAATTGGTGTAATTTGTAGAGAAATTCTCTTGATTCTCTCTTGCTGTTACTGTTGTTTCTGCTGTGGAGGTAACCCTCTCTATTGCTACTCTATATTGTTTCTTGTGATTCTTCCATTTTTTTTTTAAATTTTTTATTTGAGGGTTGGGGGGTGGGGGGTTGGGTGATAAATTTCAGAATTGAGATTGAAATTCATTGATTTCACTCTTCAATTGACCGGCAGAAGCTTGAATTTAGGTTGTTTTTACCAAGTGTTTGATGATTTTCTTTGGGGGTATGAATCAATTTGACCATGGGCAATCCTTGTAGGACGAGCTGTGAATATGTGTTCTACTACGTTTAAGCTCTGTATAAGATTCTAATGGGCCTACACCTTTTATCTTGCTAAGCTATTTGGTCCAAGCTTTGTGCTTCAGGGCTTAGATTTGTGTATCTTGTCAAGAAAAGAGACAATTCGACTATCCTATGGGATATGTATAGTAGCACTTTTGCTTCGCTGTCTAGTTTGCTGTTGACATTCAATCGAGATATTTTGGACGAACTTATAAAGAAATCCATTTAACATATTGAAGCTGAATCTTGTGCATCAATCACCTTTGTTTATGATGCTAGAGTGACTTAGAAATTCAGGGTCGAGCTTTGAAATAAGCTTCCCAAATCGAAGCTATGGGAAAGCAAAAAACAAAACCAAGAGAAAGTCACTGGATTTAGAAGATGTTCTTTCACTCGCTAGTGCTTAGACTAGTCCACTAAATAATCCAATCTAATGGTTGCATTTCACATGTAGTCGATTGATTCATAAGATAAAAGTTTGGAGTCATGAGCCCTTGAAATGCCAAGATTAATGCTATTCTGCATAATGGCTTATTACTCAGGGAAGTGTGTTGCCATCTAAAAGAGTTTTCCAAGTAAGGCTTAGAACAGGAGGAGCTTGAAATATCACATATTAGTTTTTAACTGGAAATACCTGAGAGTTAACTAAGGTGTTTCTTTTGCCCATTCCCCAGACTTGTTGAATTGAGAAATAGTCAGGGTGCTATGGTCAAAATCTGATTGAAGCCACAATGATCCTCACTGGTAAAAAGTCCTCAAATAGACATATTCAAGAACCACATTCAACACTATCATGATATCATCTTACTTGCTTGATCATATAGTTCCAATGACCCTTGGATAGATTACGAAGGTGCATTGCTTATTATAATCTTTTCACTTCAAATAACATTGTTTCATGATATTAAGTTTGTTGAAACAAGCTAGATTAGGTGTTGACCCCATATTCAGCTCCCAGCTTTTCTTGTGAAAAATGGACAAATGATGAGTGGTTTTAGTTATATCAAGTACTTGGTAAGATTGTGGACACCATAGATGAATGGAGTTCGTGTGGTCTGAATATAAACGCAATGTTTTCAGTTGTGAGTTCTGTTCAATATGTTAGCTGATTGAAATTTGTGCACACAGACTAGTGCAATTATGTTAGCTTGATAGTTTTTTTTTTGTTTTTCTTTTTCCCTTCTCCTTCAGCTTGTGTAGTCGATGAAGAAAGCAGCTGAAACACATTGAGGAACCCGCAATTCGGGTGCTGGGACATGTACAGAGTAGACAATAAAGGAATCGTTGAAGACAAAAAATGCTATATTTTTAGCATTCAAGTGCTAGATTTTAGACCTCCTCTTGCAATTACGGTAAAACCCGAACTCTTTATAAGTCTATTTAGTCTTAACAAATGTAGAGAGTTGTTTATCTCTGTGTTTATTACTCTTTAATAAGTAATATGTGTTATTGTTTTTATTTTATTTCTTTATTTTATATAGCTCTAATAATATACGGATATTGCACTAGCTTATTTTCTTATTGAAATGATATTATATCATATTTTTTTATGGTTATCATCTACTCAAATTAAAATTAAAGAAAAATATAAAAAGTGACATAAAATTTTATATTATAATCTATTTATCTATTTTTAAAATTAAGTTCTACTTAGGTCGTGAATTTTCCCGAAATTTGTACTGCTAGTTCACAATAAATACAAGACGGCTGAGTCGGGCAGCTGCAACTAACCATTTGGCCTCATGCATTTCATATGCAATTTGTCCTTGTCCTCCACAGCCTCCGTTCGATCCCCTGTGTAGCCTCTAGGGATGGCAGCGGTTTGGATTTTTCTTGTACTCGACTCGTTCAAACTCTATAGTTGTTGTTGTTGTGTTGTTGACGAAATTTGATTTCAGAAAAAAAGTTTTGATTCTAAAATGTACTTAATAGGACTTTTTTAAAAAAAAAAAAAAAAAAATTACGTGTACATCCATTCTTATTTCTTATAACCATACTCCTACATAACCCTATCATCCTTTACCAGACCCAAAGCCGGTCAATAGGTAGTTTGGTGGCTCGCCACAAGCATTAGGATTGGCTGCCTTATTAGCCATTTGGTTGGCTTGGTTGTCGTTAGGTACTCAAATTAACAATAGTACAACCAATTCTTACCAACAATCAACCACCAATACACTAAATGCATATTTCATTCCAATCCATACTAGCATCGACGATGGTGAGTCCCAAAGGGCACCGAATCAACAAACCCACCAATGGCAGCGATCAACAACGAACAATTGATGACGTAGGTGGCAGGAGAAACTAGACATGAGCATGGTTCTGCTGGTTTTGGTTTTCGAACTGCCGTTCCACAGTTTTGGTTCTCAATTTATGTTTTTTTTTTTTAATTATAATTTTCACAATTGGAACCGCCGGTTTGAAACCAAAATCGCTGCTTATAGAAATTGAATATACCGGAATCAAATTAAAATCTATTCAACGATTAAATTGAACTGTTGACTGTTGGTTTTGATTTCGAACCGAAACTGTGCTATATGCAGGAGAGACCGGACAACTTAGGGTAGACTTAGGATGTTTCAGAATGGTTTTTTCGGCTTTTGTCCGTTACTTTAATTTCTTACAATACTTATCATTAGAAAAAACCTAGAAACGAAAATGGTGGAAGATAAGTCCAATGGCTAAATTGGTAATATTACCGAGATATTTTGTGACACTGTACTACAACAAGAACAATAAATACCAAATAATAATAACTCTCAATGCCATTCCCACCTTCCTACCTTAGCTACTCCGCTCCTCACCCACCCACTGAGCTCTATCTCCCAACACACACAGATCCCCATGTCCAAGTACAAACACCCCATAGCAGAAGCCAATGAGGCGAGCCCATTCGGCTCGCTGAGCCCGGCCGAGTTCTACGCTCGCCACTCAGTAACCCACGGCTCCGAGTACATCACCAGCAAGCAAAACCTCAAGCTCTTCACCCAGTGGTGGACCCCCCAGCAATCCGCCCCGCTCAAAGGCATCGTCTGCGTCGTGCACGGCTACACCGGCGAGTCCAGCTGGTTCGTCCAGCTCACCGCCGTACACTTGGCCAAACACGGCTTCGCGGTCTGCGCCATCGACCACATGGGCCACGGATTCTCCGAGGGGCTCGTCGCGCATTTGCCGGACATCAATGTTGTCGTGGATGAGTGCATCACGTTTTTCAACGGCTTCCGCGCGAGGTACCCGGCGGATTTTCCGGCGTTTCTGTACGCGGAGTCGCTGGGTGGGGCGATCGCGTTGCTAATCACGCTCCGCCGCGAGGGAATTGTGCCGGAGAGGAGGTTCGATGGCGTGGTTTTGAACGGGGCGATGTGTGGGATTAGCGATAAGTTTAAGCCACCGTGGCCGCTGGAGCATTTCCTTTCCATTGCTGCATTTCTGATTCCTACTTGGTGCGTGGTCCCTACGCGCGGATCCTTGCCAAACGTCTCCTTCAAGGTAATTTCTTTCTTTCTTAATTTTGTCATTCGATATCCAATTTTGATTGTGCTTGATTTTAATCTAGTAGAATAAGAACTACAAAAATTGACCTATTTACAAATAACAAAGGGATACAAATCTTGATGTGAAAGATAAATTTTAATTCGGTTACGATCATCTATTTTATTCCGTATTTCATTGATGATATCATCCTATATTCATTATGTTTATTAGTAAAATTGAATTATGATATAAATACGACATGAAATAGAAGATCTCGTGTGTATTCATGCGCGCTAAAAATAATAGTTTGTTGGAAGAAAACATGGTTTATCGATTATATATGTTTGGTGATGTGTGAAAAGGTGGAGTGGAAGCGGAAGCTGGCTCTGGCAAGTCCGAGGAGGCCAGTGCTAAGACCCCGTGCTGCCACAGCACAAGAACTGCTGCGGATCTGCAGAGAGGTGCAGGGAAAGTTCAATGAAGTGGACGTCCCGTTTCTGATTGTCCATGGCGGTGACGACATTGTATGTGACCCTGCCTGTGCGGAGGATCTCTACAACCGGGCAGCCAGCAAAGACAAAACCCTCAAGATATACCCTGGAATGTGGCACCAGCTGGTCGGTGAAACTGATGAGAACGTGGAGCTTGTGTTTGGGGAAGTTGTGGATTGGCTCTTGACTAGAGCTGAGCAGGCTGCTGCCGGCCCAGTGGGCGAGGTGGCGCGTGGTTAAACAATTAGGCTGATTATTATAGTTTACACAGTAATAGGTAGTTGATGGGTGTATTTGGAGTGATGTGGAGACTTCAGTGTATGGTTCAATGGATAAAACTTTGGTAGGAAAATTTCTCTTAGATTGTCATTTGCAGTGTTTTGCTTAGTCTTCTTTATTTAACTCTTTTAAATTACACTCATCCCGTTCTAACTTTTTTCATACTATGTGCCTCTTTATATTCGATGTATGGAATATAATATTTTTTATTATATTAATAAGATGTAATGAGATTATATTATAATATTATAGAAAACACTTCATAAGCACTAATTTATGTGAGTTATATTGTCTTATTATTTTCTCAAAAGTTATTCCAGGCAAATTTACACGAATTTTGAATTGAATTTTAAGTCTAAAGTCAACACAAATTGTTTACTTGCTATAGTTTTTTAATTTTGACTAATAACCAAGATTTTGAGACAATTTGAGACAAACATATAACTTGTTTGTGAAATTTTAAAAAAAAATCATTTTTTATTTTGACTAATAACCAAGATTTTGATTTTTAAAGCAGAATTTTTTTTTTGTACAAAAAATATATTTGAAACATAATTTTTTATTACTAAAAAATGGAGAGTACATTTTTCTAAAGTTAATTATACATTTCATTTTGTTATATAAAAAGTATGATATAATAGATTATTTAAAAACTACTTACTTTCAAATATAGAAGAAGACAAAAGATAGTAAATATATTTCGGAGATTTTAAATGTAAAATGCCAAGTTCAAACAATATAAGAGCAAATAAAAAAAAAAAAGAAATAAAACATATTATACATACAAAATTGACTAGTCATTCTGATTTAACTATTGAAGCAATTATAAGATTTTGTTAAGACTTGAGCACTTTGACTCGAAGTCGATTAATCCGACGTTGAAATTAGAACTAGAACAGAGTTAGAATTGGTTAGGAATTGAGGAAAAAAAATAGAAATAGACAATAGCATTAGGCCTCACCCATGGGGATTGATGAGGATAGAGAGAAGAAAGAAAATCTGTGCAAAAAACGTGTAGAAGATAAACTCTACTAAGACATGTTTCCTTAGAATGGAAGAAAAATAAAACAAAATAATAGTTAGAATTGGTTCAGAATAGACGGAGAAAAAAATAGAAATAGACAATAGCAATAGGCCTCGCCCGTGGGGATTGATGAGGATGGAGAGAAGAAAGAAAATCCGTGCAAAAAACGTGCAGAAGATAAACTATACTGACACATTGTTTCCTTAGAGTGAAAGAAAATAAAATAAAATAAAAATTAGTATTGGTTTGAAATCGAAAGAACAAAAATAGAAATAAACGGTAGCACTAGACATTGCCGACAGGAATTGATGAGAATGGAGAGGAGAAACAAAATCAGTGCAAAAAATGTGTAGGAATAAACTCTGCTAACACATTCTTGCACAGACATTCTTGCACAAACATTCTTGCACACATTCTTGTACATACATTCTTGCACAAACATTCTTCCACATACATTCTTGCACACACATTTCTTGCACTCATATTCTTGAACACATATTCTTACACACATTCTTGCACATTCATGCACAATACAAAAACATCATGAAAATAGGTAAATCAAATTGTTATTTCACATTTCCCTACTGAACCATGAATTCATGCGTATGTGCATCATATACCACAAATCTAAACTATGAAACAATAACCAACTTATCATAATAAGTAAGTATAATATTTTCGAGAATATATATGAATTTATAGGAAATGTGATTTTAAAAACATAGCTCCAAGAGAAGTTCGATCAGTTTCAACAATTATAAATTCATTGTTAATTTATGTTTCATCAGTATGAATGTCAAACACATAAGTTTTATCAGTTTTCTTTTTATTTAGTAAACTATTAATAATTGGAACTGATAGAACTACTCTTGCAACAATGTGTCTGAAATAACCTTTCATATAAATTCTTATGGCTGAAAAATAAATTGAAAAATAAAAAGGAAACTAATAAAACATATGTGTCTGACTTTCATATGACTGACTAGAAAGCTGAAAAATTAATGTAGAACATATGAATTTATATGGTTGATCACAAAACATAAAAAGGAAAGAAGGGGAAATAAAAACAAGTTTTCAAAACTAAACCATGATAAATATATGTGTTTCGAGTAAAATTTTATAATCATTTCAATTTTATCCTAAACCCTAATTTGCATGATTCAATTCCACAAACTTATTCTTTTATCTGATGAAAGAGTTGATTATTAAAACACAAACCCTAGCAAAAACATAAAATTTGTGAAACTAAAATAAAAAAAAAAAGTCGTGAAATTAAAATAAGCAAAAACATAAAGTTCGAAAAAAAACACATAGGCTCAAGATGATGATGGAAAGAAGAAAGAAAATCCGTGCAAAACACGTGCAAAAACGTGCAAAAGACAAACTCTACTAATATATGTTTTCTTAGAATGGAAGAAAAAATAAAATAAAACAAAAGTTTAAAATAGGTTCGGAATCGAGGGGAAAAAATAGAAATAGATAATAGCACAAGGCTTCCTCAGGAGGGATTGATGAGGATGCAAAGAAGAAAGATAAACCGTCCAAAAAACGTGCAAAAGATAAACTCTAGTAACACATTGTTTCCTTAAAATGGAAGAAAAAATAAAATACAATAAAAGTTAGAGTCAGTTTGAAATTGGGAGAAAAAGATACAAATAAATGGCATCACTAGGCCTCACTGATGGGAATTGATGAGAATGGAGAGGAGAAAAAAATCCATGATAAAACGTGTAAGAAATAAACTCTACTAACACATTCTTGCACTCACATTTCTTGCACACACTACTTGCAAACACATTCTTGCACGCACATTTCTTGCACACACTTCTTGTTCACGCATAATCTTGCACACACATTTCTTGCAGACTTCTTGCACTCACATCCTTGCACATTCATGTACAACACAAAAACATAATGAAATTTGGTGAATCAAATGGTTATTTCACATTGTACATTTCCCTACTGAACTATGAACTCATACACATCTGTGCACCACATGCCACAAATCTAAACTCTTAAACTAGAACAAACTTATCAACAATAAGAACAATTATTAAATTTTTTTGAGAATATATATGAATTTATAGGAAAGGTGATTTTAAAAACATAGCTCGAACAGAAGTTTTATGAGTTCAAACTATTATAAATTCATTCTCATTTTATGTTTCAAGAGCATGAATGTCAAACACATATGTTTTATCAGTTCCTTTTTTTATTTTGAAAACTATTAATTGTTTGAAAATAGAACTTCTCTTGCACCTATGTCTCTGAAATCACCTTTCCTATAAATTCATACTACTGAAAAATGCATCAAAATAAAAAGTAAACTGATAAAACATATATGTCTAACTTTCATACGCGTGATTAGAAAGCTGGAAAATTAAAGTAGAACACATTAATTTATATTGTTGATCACAAAACGTAAAAAGGAAAGAAAGGGGAAATAAAAACAAGATCTTTCTTAAACTCAATTCATTCTCGATTTCACACATACGCACAAACAAATAAATATTTACTAGGAAAATATGAAACATAGGATGTAAAGCTTCCATTAGGGCAACAATAAATGCATGCTTGTTCTCTAATTTCATTTGAAAGTTCTTATATGGAAGTATCAAAGTGTATTGTTATTGAGAAGCATCTTGCTCAACACTTAACATGTATAAACACTTATAAATATGTAATCACATCCAAGATGTGAGTAGAAATAAAGAAGGTATCCTGATTTTTATAAAGGCTGTGGCTATTCATACCTCAAAAACCTCTAAACATACCCCATAATTATTATGACAAAATTAGATATAAATAAGTTAACTAAAATATCCTTATATATTTATATATTTTAAATTATTTAATTATATTCTTTTTTTATTCTCTTCTTCTTCTTAACGGTAGATACTCCAGTCCTCAATCACACTTGCAAGTTGCAATCATAAGAATTAATCTGATGATTTCTCTCTCTCTCTCTACATATATCCACTCTAAAGTTAATTCAATTGCTTTTTCGATAATGCCTCGCTGTATGTGGGAACGCTTGGTAGTCTTATTGGTAATTCCCTAAAGTCCGTCACATTGAAATCCAAGTCATCCACATACAACGCACTGCCACATTCTGGTACCGAACCTAAATCTTTGCCATTTTTCAATTTTAGCAAGAATAGATGTAAACAATGACGAAAGTGAAAAAAAACCCAATTTTTTTGCAGGTTAAAAGGGATAAAATTTATGGTAGATTAAAGGATAGAAAAATTGGAGAGAGAAAATTGTTTTGGTGTTTTTTCTTGGAAAGATATAGAATTTTTCTACTTTGATTTGTGAATTTGTGTTGGGAATTGCGGAGAGTGTTGGGAATTGCAAGGGTTGAGCAGTAGGGTTGGGGATACTGATTTGTTTTTTTATTTTTATTTTTATTTTTTAATGAAAATGTATAATATGTATAAATGGGGTATGTTTAGTTAAAGAAAGAGAATTAGTAATTTTATATTGGGTGTATTTAGACTTCAAAGGTTAGAAGTTTGGAGTATATGAATAACTGCACCCTTTTATAAATAGAACAGTGTGTATATATTGGGATCATGGCATAAGAAAGAATACAAAAACGCTGTCAAATTTGAAGGAGCATTATTTTGGTTCTGTATATTTTGTTCCACATTTTTCATGTCTCACTAGAAAAATCAAAGTTTACATTATAAAACATGAATAAAAAATATGTATATATAGTCTTTAAATTAAAAACCCTAAGTTAAAATTATAACAATTTTCAGGTGAATAAATAGATGGAATGAATCATATATGTGTTTCTTTTTATTTTAGTTGGTGTCACTATGAGGTCCGTTGCAACATTGGAAAATGAATGGAATCGTATTAACCATTTTGTTCCAATTCGTAAAAAAATCTAACTTAAACTGAAATAGAAATGGAAACATAATATTAATGAGACGATTTTGTATTGCTATTTGAATTCATAATACATGTATATAATATAATAAAAAATGGAGCTTTGAATAAATTAAATATACAAGAATTGCTCACTATTAAAAAACAATTAATTCTTTTTTTTGTCGCAATAGAAAATCTTATTTCAAAAGTTAAAATCAATTATTTGTATAGCGTTCCTATCACAAAAGGTTATAAGAGTATTTATATAGAAAAAAAAAAAAAGTTCGTGTGAAAAACGTGCAAAAGATAAACATTCCTATCACATTATTTTCTTATAATAGAAGAAAAAATTATAATTATGAGATTGAGAGAGAAGCTCATTTAGTTACCCTACAAATAAGGTTTTGTATAATAATAACACCATGAAAATAGAATTAGATCTTCTCTCTCACTTTCACCAATGGTCCAGCGACCAAATGATATAACTTTCCAGAACTTTCCAGAATATTGAATAGCAGCCGGCGACCAAATTAAAAACTTGCCAAGTTTTGCCTGAAACTGGCCTCCAAGTCATATGAACCCTAGATCAGTGGGTGTTTCTAGAAGCAAAATTCATCAGCTGCATGTTGTATTGAGCAAAAGCCATGTCAGCCAAGCTTTTTTGTTCCACTCGATCTCCTCCGCCGCCCATGACATGCAGTTTCTCGGCCCAACTCCTATTTAGCCCAAATTTTGATGCACCGTCGCACGTCTGGCTCAGGATTCGTATAGCGAGCCTCTGCAGATCCGGGCATTCTCCACTGTATTCCGACCACCACTGTGCTGCAATAATTACTCTAACAATTATATACTTTCCAAGAGAATCACATTCTGTGTGACAGTGAGCAATCCTTAATACAAATCGAAGTTAAACAAGTGGAATGCACCAGGTACAACATGCAACCAACTACGTAAGAGATAGGAGATAATTACTAACCTGGAGAGCCATGTGAATTCCGAACAGCTTCAGATCCGGCCTTGAACTCACCCTTTATATTTTTATACAAATCCAATTGGGTAACAAGCCGATCTTGTACCCTCGTATCACTAGTCGAGCGAACAACACAATGTAACACTCCAGTCACAACTTCTGCATCGATAGACAAGTCTTTGGAATAAAAGAAATTAGGATTCAAGAAGTAAGCAGTGGAATGAAGGGGGCTGTAAAGGAGCCCATTCCAGACATCATCTATTGCTTTCCAAATCGGCACGTACAAATCTTTGTTCTTCAACCCCTTTTTGATTGTTTCCTTTGCCTGATCAATTGTTTCATATATATAGGCATTTAGCTCTCGACTATCCCCGTGCGTGCATTCGATGACACGCACGAGAGGAATAGCTCCATTAAGAACGATCGAGGCATCCGTCCAAAACGTTTTATCTGCAACTGACTCAGCTGCCATTTCCCCCTCCATGGTTGAAGTCAAGATTCCAGAAATGCGATTGTGAGAGAGAAGCATAGTCTTCACAATCTGCTTCTGTATTACCATATTCTCAAGGGCTAAGAATTGCTGTATTGACCTTATCTTCGATGGCTTAAACAAAGCAGTGCCCTCGATTCCATGATCGCGCAAGAATTGCATTGCGCCAGGGTGGCTAAGAATGAATCTTTCAATCATTTTGGCCTTGTTGAGGGTTTCTTTAAAAACATGCATTTCCTTCAACTTCTCCAACATAAGCTCTATGCAATACGACGAGCTCAATGTCCAAGAGATTGCCCGGTAGTTGTTCGGTAGATGCTGCCCTACTTCCCTCATGTGTGCAGAGTTTGTAACAACTTGAACCACATTCTGGATTCCAACTTCAGCCACAACGTTCCCAAAGAAAAACTGCATAGCTTCCATATTCCCAATACTATCTGTAATATCAGACGAACCAATATAGATAGTACCTTTCGGGCTATCAGCTAAAACGATGACAAGATTTCTGCCATTTGCATCCTTCCATTCATCCAATATGACACTGCACCCAGCTTCAGCCCATGAGCTTTTAATCGCGTGCACATGTTCGTGCACTTCTTTCATCACATCTTGAAAGATCCACCCTTTTAACTCCTCACATGTAGGAATTTGCCGCCCACTCAGTCCATATGTGTTGTTTATCATCGTCTGGAAGCTAGGCGAGTTGACTGCCCCAAAATCCAGGCCGTTTGCATAGATGAATCTGCCAACAGACATTTTTGCTTGCTTCAGCTGTGAATCAATGGTGATGGCGATGGGCACGTTTGGCTTGAATGAATCCATCTATTGATGCAGTTTTCTCCTGACAATGTCTGAAATGATCTAATCTCCAACTGGCTTCTTTGGTCAGAAAAACAATGTAAATAATAAGGTTCAGAACATAGCATAATGTGCAAGTGGAACACAACCAACTATAGTAGAACTATCAAAGTAAATTCCTGTTGTGTAGCATTTATCATATAGACACTTACAAATTCAAGTAGAAACAACTAATGAATCTTGATTTCTCCTAAACCCTAACCTCTACTATAATTCAATTCTAATAAACTATTATGTTATTCGATGAAATAGTTGATTATGAAAACACGAACACAAGCAAAACATAAAGTACTTGAATTAAAGTAAACAAAAGCAAGTAAAATTTCTAATTCTGCACACCTAGTTCACAAAAACTCAATTAGAAAGGGACGAAAAAGAACACATACATTCTTGCACGCACATTTATTGCACACAGATTCTTGCGCACATTTCTTGCACACACAGATTCTTGCGCACATATTTTTGCATACCACGCACAGTACATAAGCATCACGGAAAATGGTGAATCGAATTATTATTCACATTGTACATATTCCCTTACTAAACCAAGAATTCATGCATCTCTTCTTTCTTAATTTCAAACACACACACAAACAAATAAATATTTCCTAACAAAATATCTCACATTGAATTTACAGCCTCCATTAGGACAACAATAAAGGCATGATTGTTCGCTTTAGAACTTTTCTAATCAAAGTGTATTGTTAGTAAGAAGTCTCTTACTCTACTGCACTTAACATGTATAGATATGTATAAATCTGTAAGACATCCAAATAGAAATAAAAAAGGAATCTTGATTTTTAATGTACTTATATTGGGATCATGACATAAGAAATCATTGAGAAATGCAATTGAATTTGAAGGAAATAAATAATTTTTACGTTTAATAAATTTTATCGCATCATTTTGATCGACTGGATATTTTGTTCCACAATTATCATGTCTCACTAGAAAAATGAAAGTTTACATTATAAAATATAAATTATGAATAAAATTTATATGTAGTTTTAAATTTTAAACCTTAAAACTTGAATCTACTCAGCTTGCTAAAAAATAAGTTAAATTATCAAATTTTGAGGTGAATAAATATACCGTAGTCCCTAAAATATAAATCGTGAACTTTAAATCATGAATCTTAAACCTACTGACCTAAAAAATTGATAAAATTATGCAAATTTCTGGATGGATGCAAGTGGGCCAAAAAAAAAAAAAATAAAGATCTCATAACCAATTTAATTTATCAACTATACAATAATAAATTTATGTCTTTTAAGTAAAATGTTAGCATCTTTTCAATTGTATCATGAACACCCAATCTACAGTATTTAATTCCAGAAATCTATTCTTTTATCAGCACAAACTTGAGCAAAAACATAAAATTTGTGAAATTAAAATAAGCAAAAATATCAAGTTTGGAAAACAAATCTCACACACAAAACAAACAGAAAAACTTCGAAAAATGGCAAATCGAATAGTTTGTTCAACATTTTACATGTTCCACTTCAAAATTAAAGTTTTAGAGACCATGAATGGTAAATCGTGAACTTGTGAACCAGAATCGTAACCCATGAACAATGAAATAAATAAAAGACCCTAATCGATGTTGAATCCCTAAATCATAAATGTGAAATTGAATCATGAACTCATAAATCTGTGAATCAGAATACAAAAACATCAAAAAATGGCAAATCAAATCGTTTGTTCCACATTGATATGTTCCACTATAAAATTAAAGTCTTATACAGAATGAATGGTAAAACATGAGCCCACAACTATAACCCATGAACAATAAAAAAGAAAAAAAAAAAAAAAGACCATAATCAATGTTGAAACTCAAGATCATAAATGTGAAACAAAACCATGAACTCAGAAATCCATGAATCGCAAATGATATATCTTGCACCTAAATCATGAAATCCAAACCAACTTGACTACAAGAAGTAAGTAAAATTATTTTCTTTTCTAGTCGAACATGAAAATAAATGGAATATGTAATTTTATGCCTAAATGACGGTCTCATACACATAACTGCAAGAAAAGTTCTACCAATTCAACTTATTACAATGTTCTTAAACTCCTCATGAGAATTGGGCATCTTTTACCGCTGATAATTAAAAAAAAAAAAAAAAAACAACAACAATAACAATTCAAGAAAAAAAATTGACAAGATATCATACTAAAATGTGGAAACAAGACATCAAATTAACAAAAAAATTAAAAGAGATTACCACTTGTTTGCTCTTTGCATGCAATCCTTTTGCTTTTTTTGTTGGAGTGAATGAGAAAATGAGAGGAAAATTCTTGGAAAATATAAAGAGATAGACGAGAGCTCCGAGCCGACACGTGGTCGTAAAGATTCTGGTTTTCCTCCGAGCCGACGTCGATGGCGTTTAAAGCATGTACCAGAACTTTTGTCCTGCTGTGAATTTTTTGCAACTCACCTTATTTTCTTTTCTTGCAAAGTGTGTTTTACCAAAAAGAAATTCTAATCTCAATTCAAAAGTTGAAATTATTTTATAATTAAAAGAAAAATATAACATTTTTACTACAAAATGGTCAAGAGTAAATATAATTAAACCAAAAATCTATGGAAGGAATTCTATTTACATTTTTTTCTATTTTAAGTTGCCAGCGTGAGGTTTATTGTAACGTTCGAAAATTGTTGAAATCCTATTAATTGTTTCTTTTTTTTTTAATTATTACCATCTTATCTCTAATTTAAAAAAAATTCATTGAACGACAGAAAAATGACTCAAATTGAAAAAAAAGACATAACATAGTATTAATTAGAAAATTTCGTTCACTATTTGAATTCATGGTATGTGTATATAATAATATTAAATATGGAGTTTTGAATAATTTCAAATATACAAGAATCATGCACCTTTAAAAAATAACTATTTATTATTTTTTATTCCAAAAAAATCTTATTTCAAAATTGAAATTAGTTTTATTAAAAAAAATAACAACATTCTTATGACAAAAATGGTTCATGAGTAAATATATATATATATATCAATAAATATATGGAAGAAATTATGTATATAAGCATTTTCTCTTATCTTAATTGTCGTACCATGAAGTCTATTGTAACGTATTTTCTTCTAATGCGTATTTTTTTATATGCCATTGTATCGTACATTTTTTGAAATTTTATAGAACCAACAAAAAAAATTAGTTAAATTGGCATAAAAGAGAAAAAATAATGTTAATTAGAAAATTCCGCTCAATATTTGAATCCATAATACATGTATATGATATTATTAAATATGGAGCTTCAATAATTTAAAATATACAAGAATCATGCAACTTTAAAAACAACTATTTCTTTTATTTTTTATCCCAAAAAAAATATAATTTTTTAAAGTTAAAATTAAATTTTAATATAACAAACTTATAATGTTCTTATGACAAAAAAGTTAAAAGAGTAAATATATATTCAAGCCAATTAAAAAATGTAAGAAATTCTATATATTATCTATTTTGCCAATTTTCAATTATTGTCACCTCGTCGCGCATTTTTTAAAATCTCACATAATGATCAAAAAAAGTAATTTAAATTGAAATAAAAGATGAAATATAAAATTTATCATGCAATCCGCTCACATTTGAATTCATATTATATATATATATATACATATATAATATTATAAATATAAAACTTTGAATAATTTAAAATATCAAGAATCATGGTCATTTGCAACAAACAATTATTTCTTTTTTTAATCCAAAAAATATAAAATAATAAAATCTATTTTTAAAAATCCAACACAACAATAAAAAACGGTTTAAATTGGAATAAAATAGTATACATAATTTTAATCAGAGAATTATGGTCACATTTGAATGCATTATTTTATTTAAAAAAGGAGTTTTGGATAATTTAAAATACAATTCTTTTTCTACTTAATATAAGATCTACTTTATGGGTGATATTAATCTATAAATAACATGTAATACTACAAAAATAATTTCACCAAGTTTTAATAATTCAAAAAAATATTGTAAAATAGGGTTATAATATATTTCAAATATATAATAATTTTTTTTCATATTATACTTGTGTTGAAATTATATAATTTTATTTATATAAAATGTATTAAATTTGTATATGTTAATAATTTAATTTTATTTATTTTTGGAACGAAGTAGATAGCCATACCTCGCAATGGAGGACTGAGAAATCCATATTGATGATAGAACGGGACGTGTCCAATTGACATCCCTATACATTAATAACAATTTTTTTGAATATTATATTTGGTAAAATATATTAAATGCATCATTCATTATTTATTTGCAGTGTCTATGTATTTACAAGAATATCTGCAGAAATATATAAAAATATAATAGTGTTTGGACATAAATATATAAATATATAATAATTTATACATATATAATATTAAAATAGTTTTATTTATATATTTCAAACATCATCCGTTTTTCTGCACCCGACCGCACCTAATCCCCCCACCTCCCTTTCGGACAACGACTCAGATCCTCAGCAAGTAAGAAGTCAACAGTCGCAAACTTGTGATTCACTGTGTCTACGTGTCAACCTATTATTCGTTCATCTTCAAATTTGAGCCAATTATGACTCTCCACGTGTTGCGTCCATGCCAGTGTGCTTACCCGCATCCGCAGCACCGCCATTTTCACCATCTTCAACTCACTTTCTTTACACTCTTCACTTCCTTGCCACACTTTTCCTCAGACAATTAATCTATGTTAGAAGTGTTTACTTTCTGAGAAAATCTGGATTAATTCTTGCAATGGCGATGAAGCGTCTGATAATTCTGTCAATTTTTATCTGCTTAATTAGCACAAATATTTCTCTCTGTTCGGCAAAACCAGAAGAAGATGATGATCTCAGTTTCCTGGAGCAACAAGAGCAGAAAGACTCGTCATTATTGAATGATGGTCACCCCCACGGCCACCCCCGTGACTACGAGAACTACGACGATCTGGAGGACGATGAATCGGCGTACGCCAACGACGACGGTGGATACAGTCTGCCGGAGGTGGATGAGACTCACGTAGTGGTATTAAAGCAATCCAATTTCAGCGAGTTCATTGAGAAAAACCAGTTCGTGATGGTGGAGTTCTACGCGCCGTGGTGCGGCCATTGCCAGGCTTTGGCACCCGAGTACGCGGCAGCGGCGGAGGAGCTGAAGGAGGAGGCGGTGGTGCTGGCAAAGGTCGACGCCACTGAGGAGGCGGAGCTCAGCCAGAAGCTCGATGTGCAGGGATTTCCGACCGTTTACTTCTTTGTAAATGGGGTTCACAAACCATACCCTGGTCAACGCACTAAGTAAGATTTATATGCTCTTACATTTGCTTTATACATTGGATTATTCAAATTTGAGGGAGGGAATTTACTGTTTTTAATTGACTTTGTTTGAATTATATAAATCTATCAGCCCAAACTGACCAATTCTGCTTCTGAAATCAGACAACCTTGAAATGTCTGATTCTTGTTAGATTGTTATGGTACTTTTGATGATTATACTGTTATAATCCGTTAACGATGTAATATTGCAAATTTCATTATTGATAAAGGGCTGCATTTTCAGTTGCTACTGTAGTTTGTTTCTAATGGATTCAAGAATGTCATGAATCTAAATCTCATGATCTTATCTCGAAAATTTGGGATTTGTTTTACACTGAGGTGTACTTGTTAACCCATGGACTTGTTAATGAATGAATGTGTGTTATACTGGACTCTTGTTGACTAGTTCACAAATTAATAGAAGCTGAAATGTTATGCATATCAATGTGATTTTCGTTGAACTGATATCGTTTTCTTTTTATTTGTAATTTACCTTCCTACGTCAAGAATTTATATGGTAGAACAATGGTTAATCTTAAAAAAGTTGACTTTGAAATTTTCCATATGTTTTTGAACTGCTTACGTTTCTTCTTTTCATGCTCCGACTATTAGGGATCAAGAATAAAGATGAGGAGAAGCAGGGTAATTTGATCAATGAAAAGTATCTATTTTTACTGGTTTAAAAGGTTGTTGAGAAGGAATTTTCAGGACATTGAATTTATAGAACTCAAGATTTACTGGTTTAAATCTAAACCATCATTTTCTTTACCAGTTAATGCAAACTTTTTCCTGTTGATGCTGTAGTTGGTTTCCATGATGTAAGAATGATTTTTTGAGTTTTCCTATGTAATGATTTGGTTTGCAGGGATGCTATTGTTTCATGGCTGAAGAAAAAGACCGGTCCTGGTTTGAAAAATATAACAACAATCGAGGAGGCAGAGCGCATCTTGGCTGATGAGGACAAAATTGTTTTTGGCTATTTGGACAGTTTGGTGGTATGACCTCTAATCCTCTTACTTGGCATTTTCTCGTCTAGTTCTTCTCATATTGAATTCCATTGTTCCTGTCAATGTTCGGTTGTTATATCTTGGTCCTGGATAATGTCTTTTTATTGAATCTTTTTTTCTTGCTATTATTATTATTATTATTCTATGGAGCTAAAAAAACAAGTTACACTTGATAGATGAGTATGGTTTTAACCGGTGTCATTGCTTGTCTATTATATAAAACTTTAGGGTTCAGAGAGCGCGGAACTTGCTGCTGCTTCAAAGCAGGAAGATGATGTCAGCTTTTACCAGACATCGAGTCCAGATGTGGCGAAGCTCTTCCACATTGATCCACAGACCAAACGCCCATCCTTGGTTTTGCTTAAAAAGGAAGATGAAAAATTTTACCAATTCGGTTTGTCCTCTTGTCTCAAATATTTTGGAAATATATAGACATATATATATATATATATATAGATTAAATGTGAAAATCAGATTCATTATTAGTTCTTTATTTGTTCAGGTGGTCAGTTCACTAAATCTGCAATAGCTGAATTTGTGTTTGAGAACAAGCTTCCACTTCTCGTCAATTTTACTCGAGAAAGTGCTCCTCTAGTGTTTGAGAATCCTATAAAGAAACAGGTAGTCTGCTGCTTGATTTCATCCTATACAAGAAGAATATTGTTTCATCTGTTGTTAGATTCATTGGTTATTTCTCTATTGCAGTTGATACTTTTTGCAACTTCCAACGATTCAAAGAAATTTTATCCCATTTTTGAAGAAGCAGCAAAGCTTTTTAGGGGAAAGGTGAGGAAAATGCTAAATGGCTTGCTTTAAAATAATGACAGTCACACACTCGATCAACTCGTAGGCATATAAAACGATCATTATTGTGCGTGTTTAACGAAGTTTTTTCATTAGCCTTTCTCTTCAAGTTAACTGAGAAATCTTCTGTTCGATCTTTTGCAGCTTGTATGTGTTTATGTGGAATTGGACAATGAAGACGTCGCGAAACCAGTTTCAGAATACTTTGGCGTGAGTGGAGAAGCTGCAAGTGTAAGTATAAGCTGAGGCCTTTGATACTTAAAAGAATCGAGTATCAGATCATAATGAGAATGTTGGCGGGTACAGGTTCTTGCATACACTGGAAACGATGATGCCCGGAAGTTCATATTAGATGGGGAATTGACCTTCGACAGTATCAAGGTTAAATTACTCTCTCTCTCTCTCTCACACACACACACACGCACAAAGCGAGAGTCTAGTTTAGCTGATTCCTTTTGCATGAGCAGTCTTTCGCAGAGAAGTTTTTGGCGGACAATTTAAAACCCTTTTACAAGTCAGACCCCATTCCCGAGAGTGTAAGTTACAAATATGTTATATTTGAAATTTGATTTGCTACTGTAACAACTCTGTTCCAACATCTTCATCATTTGCTATGAAGAATGATGAGGACGTGAAGATAGTGGTCGGCAAAAACTTTGATGAAATTGTGTTAGACGAATCGAAAGATGTTCTTCTTGAGGTATAAATTTTCAGCATTTCTCTATTACCGTTTTCAAGAATTTATAAGCGTTCAGTCGGGAATCGTGCCATCATTTATGAACAGATATATGCTCCCTGGTGTGGACACTGCCAAGCCCTGGAACCTATATATGACAAGCTTGGTAAGTATTTGAGAGGTATTGATTCCCTCGTCGTAGCCAAGATGGATGGGACAACAAATGAGCACCCGCGAGCCAAGGTATCTCCCATCTCGTTTGTTGCATGTTATTTAAGCAGTCCCTAATAGTGTACGCAACCCCATTCATTGTTTTATGGAATTAGAATTTGTACAAGAAAATGACTTTCCAATTTACAGGGCTTTCCTTGTAAAAATTGAGATTGTGGGCGTTTGGTTTCTCTTTTAACACACGCAAGTTTGTCTAGTAGGACCAATGTTGTCGTCCATAACTAGGAAAACAATGTTCGATTCAAGATTAATCTACAATGCTTCTATTTTCAATCGATTTAGCTAAGCACTAGAACATATGATGCAAATCTCAATGTACTATTTTGCAGCCTGATGGATTCCCAACGATTCTTTTCTTCCCCGCTGGCAACAAGAGTTTTGACCCGGTTAGATTGCTTTCCTTATTTACCCACTTTTTGGTTATATGCGCCCGGAAGTTCTAACTGCACATTCAGCAAATGATGTACAAGTCAAATTTTCATCGAACTTGTTGTAACAGATTACATTTGACGAGGAGCGCACTGTGGTGGAGTTCTACAAGTTCTTGAAAAAGCACGCGGCGATCCCGTTCAAGCTTCAGAAGCCAGCTTCTCCAGTGAAACACAGTGCTTCTGCTATTAGTTCTAGCCATGAAGAGAGCAGCAGCAGTAGTGATGTGAAGGATGAATTATAAGAGAACATCATAGTATCTGCTAACTCTTCTGATTAGATTAAGGAAGATTTTTCCTATACTCAAAAGAGTTGTTTACTGTAAACACAGGACCGAAGCTGATTGCTTCGAGTTTTTTTGGTGGTTATAAGTTGAAAAAAGAAAAAAACAAAAAAACAAACTACATTCGTCATCGCACGTGTGACATGATTTAAGATATTACTTGTTTAACTATAAAATATTACTTGTTTAAGTATAAAGTATCACTATTTTAAGATAATTAATCAGAAATAATACAGTGATAAAGATAGTAATATTTTATAGGTAGATAAGTAATATTTTATAGTTAAACAAGGAATACTTAAATTGTGTCACATGCAATCGTTTCATAAAGTTTTTACATTTAAATTATTATTGTAATTTAATACATGAAATTTTTTAAGAGAAAATTCGATTTAAATTTTAAGTAAAATAATAATTTATTATGAGTTTTTAAATACATTAATTGTAGATGCAGGTATTGAGCTTCGGAAGTAATGTCTCAAAATCCTATTAAAAAGTCTCCTTATTCATTTAATTACAAAGTATAATAAAACATATGAATTAAATTACAATTTTAAGTATTTTGAATTGAGTGTTTATCGTTTAAAGTTAAAACTATTCAAATAAAATATTTAAGAGCTGATGGAACGTATTATTGAGTGATTATTAAAAATGTTAAATGAACGTTGTCCCGTCTAGTTTGAGTTATATATTGTATTTATTAGTTTACTTAACTTTGATATGTTTAAACTCGAACTAGGAGCTCGAATCACTATTAGGACAAGCCTATGGGATAAACATCCCAATGCCTCTTCGTTGTCATTTAGAATAATGTCATGTCGATAAAAAATATCACTCATAATTGTCATTTTAATTATCTTCTGTACCAATCAATTTTTTAATTTGGAAACCTAATTTTCAAGTCATGTCTTGATTGGATCATCTTTAAAGTTTTTGCTTAAATTGCATTAAATTCAAAGATTTAGTAGCTTTTGTTCCTTTTTTGTTTTTTGGTCATAAGTAGAACAATGAACAAACATTATTTAGAAAACATATGATAATCAAGAAACTTTAACATAACATAATACACTTAAGCAAAAAAGAAAAATAAAGAAAGAAAAATAAGATACACGAGCAAAATCGGCACATCTTCAAATATCACGGATCTTTATTAATTGCAAAATCATAGTTGAAGTCACATCTTCAAGTATCGCATACCTTTATCAATCACGAAATCATAGCTCAATCGCAGCAGTCGAAACTCATGATCAATACATCACTCGCCTTTAGCTTTGCAATAACAAATGGGGCCATCTTTAAATTTAGGGTTCTTTACACATTTGCCCCCAACACAATAACCATTGCCACACCCTATTTTGGTACATATGTAGTTGCAGGCATCATCTGCACATGGAATTGGACCAGTTGTGACATACAATCCTGCTTCAACATTCAAATCAGCAAAAAATGTTGCAACCACTAAAAAGTAAATCAAAAAGTTCAGTCGAAAAATATACTTTCTCTCCATTTTAAAATATTATGAATGTTTTTTCGTTTTTTGGAGAAAAATGGGAGAAATTTTGTTGAGAAATGTGTATTATTTTATTGATCGGGGCTCAATAGTTGAACCAGTTATAATATATAGCAATGGAAATAATGTTTAATTGCAAAGTAAATTCATAATAATGTACCTCCTATGTTATTAAGAGTTGAAAACAATGATTAGTGATGAGATTTTGATTTTTATTTTAGTATAAGGACAATTGTCATTTTATTTGGAAGATAATCAAGGTTTCATAAATTTATTATATATAGGGCATCTACATTTAAGTATACTAGTACTAATAGAAGATTTCGAGTGGATTTTTTATTTATATTTCTCATATTTCTTCGATATTTTTCAATATAGAGAGGCAAAAATGATTTAATTACCAGTGCAACATATATAATTTAATTCCTTTTTCATTCCCTCTATAAGACAACCCTTAATTAGATATTAGAGGGGGACGGCATAGTATTAATTAAAATTTTGAAAGCAGATCTATATAGATTATTGAAATTAATTATGTGTCGGGTTATATGACAAGCTCTCATGACTAGAGGTGTCAAAACGAGCTAGCGGGATGGATAAAAAATACTCCAACCTATGGCGACCTAGCCTCCCATTTTTCTTATATATTTTTTTTTAGAAAACTACAATAAAGTGATATATTTTTAGAATAATTAATTGTTTTATTCTTATAAATAAATGATGTCATTTTAAGTATAGTATTATCAACAAAAAAATCCCAATTGATTGATTTCAAGAACAATAATGGTTTGATAAATACATTAAACTGAAAATATATTAGAGTATAATGAAATATATATTTAATTTTATAATTTTATGAGATGTATATACATAGTAGACCTAGCCATTGTAAAATGCATTATAAATAGTATAAATATACATTAAATAAATTGAAAAAAAAATAGAAGCCCTAATCCCTATCGTTCTTCTATTCGTCATCAATTTTCACCTTTCTTATAATTTTCAATATCCGTTATTTTTATAAGCCCTAATCACGATCATTGAAAATGATCACCTATTCATTATGAACATACATTAACGTATTAAAATGACAATCTCGTATATTTTTCTCAGAAAAAACAATGACATGCAGCACAACAAACTAAATAAATATTCCATTAGAATAATCAAGATTTTAACGTAGCAGTGCTCTTATTCGTTCTATGAATAAGAAAAGACAACCTTAAACACAGTTTAAGAATGGACAGTATGCTCCACGAGTGTCTCAGATCCTAGCATCCTTGGAACACACATACAAATAGGAAATGGGCTAATCTCTTTGCGGGTCACACAAATGCCACCTGGACAATTGTAGGGCCCACAGCTTCGAGATTTGCACAAAGAAGTGCATACTTCTCTGGTGCATGGGTCAATGTATATCGCTCCATATGTGTATTCGGGGCCCGTAGAGAGATACAATACTCCCACCAACAAAATCAGCAGAGACAGCTTCATCCTCTCTCTCTCTTTCTCTCTCTCTCTCTCTCTCTCTCTCTCTCTCTCTCTCTTCTGTGTTTTTTTTTCAAGAAACAAAATTTATGAGAGAAGAAGTTTGTTGAGTTGGAAGAGAGGGAATAGGGTTATTTATACTATCATTTTTTGAATAAGAAGAATCTAGAGAATAATTCGTTTATGTTAAAAGATGATGAAAATGATTATGATGAGATTATGATTTGTATAATTACAATTATTTCATTTTATATTTGGAATGTCAAGTAATTCTATATATTTATTATTATAGGATATTTTTATTTAAATCGAGTTGCAAATATATATTTGGTATGGTTGACTACGTATCTCTATCATATCTTTTATTAATATAAATTGTATTTTTACAAATAGTCATCGAAAGTTCGTACTAGGTAAATAGATACTGATATTATCAGTCATGTTAATTCACAGATCGCATTTCATTCAAAAATAAAATAAGTAAATTTGAAAAGGTAACATCAAATCAACAAAATTCGATGAATTTCTTAACTATAAATTGGGTTTCATACGTTAAAATACAACTTATTCGTTATCTCACGTTTAACTATTTTTTGTATCCATCTTGTTCTGATTATTTATTTTATTTAATTAAGAAAAAAGGGGGAAAAAGAAATAACACACACGCAATTTAATAAATATCACATTGAATATTTAGGTTTTAATAATAAAAGATTAAAAATCATTTATTATTTACCAAAATAAAAATATTACACCACGCAATTTAATATTATCCTTAATTAGAACATTGACAAACCATCTTCGGTTTGCCACCTTCGCTGGAACGAACACATTGGCCACAAATTCTTGGGGGAGTCTGGCACCCATTTTTTGGGCCTGTCTTGTAGCATAAAAAGTCACAATAGTTGACAATGCATGGATATGGGTCCATTGAAACGACTCGGCCCAATGCTAGGTCTGGCCCAATTACAAACAAAACTGCCACAGCTGCCATGTAAGCCCAAAAGGTTGCTTTCATTGTCTTACTTCCAAACATTTTCCAATTCTTGATTTCTTGGATGATGATGAAGACTTTAGAAAATATAAGGGGGGTGTGATATTAGAGGCCCTATGGTTTGTTATTTATAATCTTTGGATTTTAGATTATTAATGATATAGGTAAGAAGTTCGATTTTTAAATTTATAAAATGAAAATTATTTATTCCGATGATTAGATTTGTATAGTGGCATTGATTATTTTAATCCAATCTCATTGATAGAGTGATTGCTGCATTATAATGTATAAAAGATTTTTTGGGCAAATATCATTTGTTATATTGTATAATTTTAGCAAATTGTAATAATAGATATAAGGTGATTATAGGATATACTAGCGAACATTATTTATTCAAGTGTGATATTCTTTAAAAAAAAAGAGTGTTTCTAAAGCCACCACTAAATTTACTTTGCACACCACATTAATTTTACTTACAAAATTAAATATACTGTAAATGACATAAATATCCTTATTTAAAAATTAAAAACATACACAAAATTTAATTTTTAATAAATAAATATTTATTAATTTTGTGTGTGGATGAAATAAATATTTATATATTAAAAATTAAAATTTGTGTATGTTTTTTAATTTTTAAATAAGGATATTTATATTATTTACAATATATTTAATTTTATGAGTAAAATTAATGTGGTGTGCAAAGTAAATTTAGTGATGGCTTTAGAAACACCAAAAAAAAATTCTTATTTCATTTACATTCAATTTAGAGGTTTTTTAAGATCTTGGGCTCCCTTTTTTTTTTTTTTTTTTTTAATTTATTCTAATGACAGTTGTTATATTTATAGTTTGATTTTGATTATCTTGCATGATTTTTTAACAAATTAATAAAAGTTGAATTTTTAATACTTGGATCTTGATCAAATCAAATGATTACAAGTTTTGTTAATTTTTGTACAACATCAGCTGAACTAAGATTTTAACTTAAATTACTTCGATTAAACATGGTTTTTTAAAATTAAAAAAAAAAAAAAAAAAAAAAAAAAAAGAGGATTATGTGAGAGTTGTAACAGTAAATTCAATGTGTAAGGGGGAAAAACCCCATCTTTAGCGTATACCACGAAGCTCTCAAATCCCAAAAGAGGCGGAAATCTGTAAATCGCGGCAGCCGGGAATGGAAAGAGAAAATACGTCGAGAGACATCAAAGCCCAGAGCGCTGAACACGCCCTCCGTCTTCCCGATGAAATTATCGAAGAAATATTGTGGAGACTGCCGGTGAAATCACTCTTGAAATTCAGGTGCGTCTCGAAATCTTGGCGTTATTTAATCGGTAGCGATCGTTTCATCAAAACCCACCTCGAAAATTCGACAAGAATCACGAATTTCGACCACCAAGGGATAATTTTGAACCCTACTCGATCCTATGATAGGCTGAAGCAATGTTCTTTGCGCTCATTGTTGAATGAACCACTTACAGATCCATTTACATTTAATGATTCAACCAATTTTCAGTGCGTGTATTCAATTCGTCTTGTGGGTTGCTGTAATGGACTGATCTGTGTTCTCCTAGATAGAAAAACATTTATCCTGTGGAACCCCTCTACGAGAGTGACCAAGAAATTGCCTGATGCAGACCCTAGAATGATGGGGAAGCAGTTTACCAAGTATGGGTTTGGTTACGATGAATCAAGTGGTGATTACAAGGTGTTTGGGATTATATCTGTGTTCTGCACAATTGGTGAATTCAGGGCAATAGGTAAAGTCTATAGCTTGAAGAGCAATTCATGGAAAACAAGGACGGACAAGGATGTTTCTCCATTTGATGAAGCTGGGAAGTTTGTGAGTGGAAATCTTCACTGGCAAAGGGGCTACGGCAATGAACGGGAAATTGTTTCGTTCGACTTGAAGAGTGAGGTGTATGGGATGGTTCAGCAGCCTAGTTACTCAGAGGGTGGTAGTTTTCACCCGTCCCTAAGAGTGCTCGGTGGATGCCTTTGCGTGCTCTGTGATTATCAGGAACTTCACATAGATGTTTGGGTTATGAAACAGTATGGAGCCAAAGAGTCTTGGGAAAAACTGGCGACTCTTCCCTATCTTCAAAATCCTTTCAATTTCAAAGGTGGATACTTAACCCCATTTTGCATTGGCACAAATGGAGAAATCCTACTTGCCAATGGACCAAAATTCATGATTTACTGTCCGAAAGATAATGTGTTTCCATATCATCGGATACTTGACATTGATTCATTATATGAAGCCGATATCTACACTGAAAGTTTAGTCTCACTTGTTTCTGATGGCGAACAAGAGGATAACCCCCAGAACCAGCTATAGTGTGACAGTTCATAATAAGATCATAGAGTAATGCACTAAACTGATTGCTACTATTTATCTCCTTAGATTGAGCAATTTGCCATTGTGTGTGCTAATACGACAGCATGCCGAGCTGTTTGATTTGGAAATAGATGGCTTTGTGTTGGTTCTTGAAGTAATTGTGGGGAAGCAAAATCTTTATCTTTTTTGAAGTGCATCATACCATCTTATATGGCTTACTACATTTTAGGGAGTTGGATTGGTTTAACCATTTATAACTTCTTGATACTGTAATTGTAGATAAGCCACTTAACTTGTAGGGAAATTGATGTACTTTAGCGAAAGTAGCTCGTTAAATCTATGTAATTTAGAGATGTTAACTGAGAGTAATGGGGAAGCTTGAAAGAACTGCAGGGGCTTATTGATGGCTGCCAATATGAAAATGGAACCCCAGGTCCCCCATATTATTTGGTTTACGGTCTTGGTTTTTTGCATTGTTGAATTGTTTGTTGTTGTGCTGTTGAATAAATTATACGAGTTAGAATTGCTGATGTGCCGTAGTAGGAATTCTGATTTTTACACTTTGTTGCTGTGTTTTCTTGCATCAATTGTGCTTTGGCATTGAAATTCTGATTGCTACACTTGGTGTTGATGTTTGGGATGAATGTGTGTGCAATGCACACTGGAATTCTGAAAGGAGGAAGTGCGTGTCGATTAATTGGTAAAAAACGAAAAAAGTCGAATCTCTGTGTGAAGAAATCTTCTGAGATGAGAATCGAGTGAAACACAGTTGATTGAGCCTCTCTTGTAACCCTAAGCCGGTATCTGGAGTTGGGCTTGAGGGAGAGGTTGAGAAGTACAACAAAGGTCTGGATATTCAAGAAGGCAAAAGGAAGTGGACAATGGGGCCATCTATTTGAGCTACCCAATTAATTTAGTGGGCTGAATTCTGTTGGGCCTGGGCCTGGGACTGGGCCTGGGCCTGGGCCTGTGCTTTGTGGATGCATTCAAAATAAATACAAAATCTACTTTCGAAATCTAGAGTCTATAGACACCATCCTCTTCGTCTAGCGTTTTCTAGAACACTCGTGTATTAATCTTTACAACGAGTTTAAACTTCGACTAAATGAAGTTGAAGTATTATTATAGAAAAAAAAATAAAAAAGATATTATATGCTTAAGGAGTAAATTAATGGGCAATTTTATTCTTAATTTGCTACTTTTGACATTTCTTAGGCTTGATTAAACTGTAACTTGATTGATCCACAATTTATGTACATGTATTCTGCATCTCATGTTTGTTTGAGTCACCTATAAGCTTACTTTTTCACAGTATTTTCTGTAGTTCACTTCTTTTTTCCTCTCAAAAAATTAAAAATAAGAAAATGGAGAATAACAATTATACTCGCTAATTATTGTTCTGGGTCTTTGATTATGAATAAGGGTGATAATTTACAACACAATCTGATAATTCGCTAAATACATACATAATCGATTATGATTGGCTTTTAGGATAATCAGGTCAAAATTAGGTCTGACTCGAATGATACACAAATAAAACAAGTTGGATCAGGTTAACCCAATAACTCGAATCATGTCAATTTTTTTCATAAAAAATATTGTAATTTTACAGGGTATGCAAGGTTAGTTTTATTTTTTTTTAAAATATGTATATATAAAAAAAATTTATATTACGGGTTATTATGCATTGTAATTTCATCTAAGTTACAGTGAATTCATCATTTTATTCATCATTTAGGTTCAATTAAATTAGTCAGATCAACCAAAAAATAAATGAGCTGTGTTTAAATTACAAGTTTTGACACAAAATATAAATCAATCTATAATAGTTATATCTTAATACGACCGTCAAACTCGCGACCGAATCTATTTGACAATGGTTATTGCAAGATGAACAAATAAAAATTAGGTTTTAAGTAGAAATGAAAGTAGGGACCCCCTCTTTTGATAATTTGAGGGTGTCAAAAGAAAGGGATTGGAATAGACAAAAAGGTTATGATGTTTGAATGATGAGAAGGCGGTAGTTTGCAACAATTAAAAGTGAATCCTTTTTCCCACACCAACGTTTTCCCATCTTCTCTTTTTCCCGCGTTTACCGTCGGATAAAGCAATTTCTTCACCACAAACTCTGCCCGCCCTCTCTTTCCTGCGTGATTGATGATGATTGGGTTAACACTGTGGACTACATTTTTTTTTTTCGGACGATAAAATTTTATAAAGTGTTCGTCACAAAAAAAAAATTTGATAGGGTCGTAGTCAATCATTGTGCGTTCATTCGTGTTATTGTTACCCACGAAAGAGGAATAGCTCAGAATCGCAAGATTTGGAATCAAAATTTAATTTTTGAAAAAAATTTGGGTAATTAAAATTAAAAATGTATGCAATCTATGGTGTTTTATTCATCATCAAATCTTTAGGAGGAAGCAAGTTTGGGATCTGATATTGATATGAAATGAGTAGAGACATGGTAATATGGAATGATAAGGAAGTCGATAAAATATAAAATAGAGTAAGATTTTTCCTCGTAAGTTTGGAATTGAGGGATTTCTAGCTTGTACAATCTCGGTTTTTAGTTTTAAAATGGTGTGTTTTCGCATTATAGGTATAAAATCATATTCAACCCAAATAGATAATTTTGTTTTCGAACTGCAAGTTTAGATTTTGGTTCTATAGTTCTGAATTTTTTTTAATGAAAAAATTGGGTTCAAATCACTGATTTCACTTGAGCAGGCTATCCTGACAGGACCGCGAGTTCAAACTGAAACCATCACCATTAGACATACTTTAACCGTATAATTTTCAATTCTAACTTGCTTCTGTAACCCAAAATAAAGTTAAGGATTTTTGAACAGTTGGCCACAATTCCAACAATCGATTTATGGGTTAGAATCGAAACTTTACGTATGTCTAATTGGATGTTCAAAATTTCCTACTTAAAAAGGAAAATAATACAATTTTATAGCTAAAAAGTATTTACTAAAACAAAGTTTCAATTAGGGCCATTTGGCTCTTCTTAACATGTTTTACTTTTTTTTGTTAAATTTATTAACTTAATGAGTTAAAAAAAGAAAAAAAAACTTTGATAAAATGAATAACTTTATAAATTAGTATATTTAATATATATATATATATATAAATATATATCAATGCTTCTAAAAAAATAAATCAAAATATCTCCAATAAATGTTTCTTTTGATAAAAAATAAATTAAGTTAAAAATAAATTAAGTTGTCAAACGGACAACATCATTATTAGCCCTGATTAAACCAAATGATTTTTATTTTGATTTTTGTTAAATTTAAAAACTGAATGAATCTTAAAAAAAAAAAAAGAATGAATAAAATATAGAACGAATACAAATTGAATTTGAAAAGTTGGATTCTTTGTAGGACCCCTCGCTTAATAGATCCGCTTCGTTGACCCGTATCCGTAAATTGAGGATCCGAAGAATTTTCCGTACTTAGACATGTCAAACAATTAGACCTAATTTATTAGACCAAATTCCGTCGTAATCTGCGACCTAAGATAACCGTTACCTATTTTTTTGACGAGAGGCCTGTTGGAGGGCCCACTGGGCTGGACCACCAGACGGCTAGGGTTGACACCACGGTCTGTTTTTGCTGGACCCACCCCGTTCTAACTCGGACCCACCCCGTTCTAACTCGGACCCACGTTTCTTGCCCCTCTACTTCGTGTACGCCTCCTTCGTCCCTACAGTTGTCTACTATGGATATAAATTGATTGCAGCCTAATCTATTATTATTATTATTATTATTATTATTATTATTATTATTATTATTATTATTCATCAAGTCGTTCAAATTATAATTAGATTTTTAAAAATCAAGTTTGATTTATTTACTTAAATCTATTATGAGCAATTTTAATTGAGTTTTGAGAATCGAGCGCTAACAATTTAATATATATACTAATTTATTTTTCATTTTATAGTACGCACGATAGAGTCGAGAAGTTTAATATTTTGTACCGCCTAACTAATATATTATTGCATGTTTAGCACTTACATCAAATTAAACTTTTAGTAGAATAATTTTAAATTAAACATAGAGTAATATGATATAGTTTTCAGCCTTAATTATAAATAATATATTATACTCCAAAATATAAATTGAAACAATTCTATTTTCTTATTTTTGTTGGCCGTTAATTTTTTGTATTATTTAATGTTTTGGACTATCTTTTAACATAATAAGAAAAATTAGTTTATTCTTAAATTTTAAATTATCAAATAATATCAAAGCCAATTAAAAATAATTAAGTGTAATATATATATATATATAGATATGTATATAAGAAAATATCAATTAAATAAAAATATAAATATTTAGAAGCACGAATTAATAGTGGATCTCCATTCAGGTTTCAGCGACCGACGAATGCGTATAAGCGGGCCCCAAATATCCATACCCCACAAGTCATCACAAATCACAACCTGTCATTACGGCCAAACGGTCGCAAACAGATCCACACCGTCAACAGCATCCGTAGCGGCTGGGATCTGGTGATGATGTTAGCCTCATAAATCCGGGTCGAATACTTTTGATCCAAATGACGTTCTGTCGTCTCTTTTAAAAATACACGTGCTTTATACTACTTTTAAAAATATAAAACTAAATTATATTTAGAATATTTTTTAAAATTAACTGAATAAATAGAAATTAATTCTGATTTTTGTATTTATGAATTCATTTTCAGTTTATTTTTCTCTTATTTTCTACAATAATATAAATATCTAGAATATTTTCAGTTCACACGTTTAAAAAAAAAAAAATTATTGGCTTTTATTGAAAACTAAACTCGAACACAAATATTGATAAGTCTCGCAACGAACATCACCACTTTTTTCCAACACCTAATTTTTTATTAGATGGCTAGTGTGGGGCCAAAATTCAAACGACGCCTAAGTTTTTATTAAATAGCTAGGGTGGGGCCAGAACCCAAACGACGTTGTTCATCAACAAATTATGTACAAAAATTTGTTGTAATTAAAAATTGAATCAAATATTTAACCTTTTAATATTAAATCGATCATTAAATTAAATAAAATCACATCAGCAAATAGAATAAGACAATAATTTTGTAATTGAAATAAAGTAAAAGCATGTGACAAACAATAATAAGATTCAAAAGTTATTTTACAATTAAAAATTGGACAAATATCATAATTTTTTAAATTAATTATTTTTTTTAATTTTTGTTTTTCGAAACAAAGAATTTTATGTCCAACAAAGCCTTCACAACAAAATGTAACTTACCACCATAATATAATATCTTGCAAAATTATTACAAAACGTGACTCACTTTGAAAGACAAGTGGTTGTCGTAAAACAGAGAATATTTTCAAAGGTAAGATATCTCTTAGAAAAAACTATCCATTTTTTTAGAATTAAAAATATAAAATAATAATAATAATAATAAAATAATAATAATAATAAAATCTTTTCTTTTATATTATTCTCCATGCCATATTCAGAATGAGACAACCGGAGAACGATGCCCCAAAAGAACACAACAAAGCAGCTCCACGAAGCTCTCCTGACCAGTTTGCGGAAAAGGTTGAGAGCTTATCATTTCTACGAATTGAATGTGTATACATTCTCCCTCAGAAAGATTCACATGAATATTTGGTGAACTATTCAAAGTCTTTCCTCTACGCAGCAAACCACCATCATCGTGGTATCAAAAGTAGCCTAACCTCCTTGTTATACGCTGCTGGGGTTCTCAAGCTTCTTCCGTCTGCCGAGGACTCAGGGGCTCCCAAAAAGGGAAGCTCGGTACCAGTGGTTCAAAAAGCAAAAAGCAAAAAGAGGGGCGGCTGGAAGAGTAGGAAAGATAGAGGTTCCGCTCGAAATCTCATAAGAGAAGAACGGCGAGCTCTGTCGTAGTGATACAATATTATGTCAAAATTTTATAATTATAAAATTATTTATTTATGAAATTTATGAATATAATTGGATATATTATCAATAAGTATATTAATATATGCTCAGAGAATAAATGATTATTATTAATTTAAAATTTATAATATTTTAAATAAGTTATAATTATTATTAGGTAGCTTGAAAATTTATTTTGTACAATCATCTCTCATTCATTATTAGGTATCAATTTTAAAATTAGGAGAGGCCGTGTGTGCCTCTTTAAAATATTTTATCCACCTACCTATTTTATTCAGTGTTTCTTATGAATAAGTTATCTTATTTTTGTTTAAGAATTCAAAATACTCGATCTTCGTAATAAGTTAATATTATATTGAGTCGTTTAGAGATCGAACCTATAACTAATATTATGTATTATTAGTCTAAAAAAACTTATTTTATTTGAAAAAAAAAGAATTTCAGTCAATTTAATAAAGGTACAGCTTATATAAGTTTTTTATTTGATAAAATTATTTAATTATATACTTTTTATGTTCTAAAAAGAAAAAAAGAGATCATGTTTTACAACTATATGAATTTTTAAAATTAATTTAGTTAAGGTACAACTTTTATAAAAATTATAATTTTGAATTTATATAATTTTTGTTTGTTGATTTCACTTGTGGAATTATATATGACTTATTTGTGAAATAAAAAATTTAATTTTTAACTTTGATTAATGAAATAACATTTTGATATCGGAAATGTGGCTCTTTTTTCTTTTAGATAAAAATTATTTTGAAACATGATTTATTTTTGGACAAAAGTTATTTTTGAAACATGACTTTTATGGGTCGAAGGCAATATAACTTATTTACAAAATAAAAAAATACTTTATTTAATAAAATGAAATTTTATCGTTCGAAATATAGCATTTTATTTAAGGAAAAAAATGATGGTAGCAGCTATTTGCACAAAAAAATCTCTAAATACACCTTATTTAAAATTGAATTTTTTCTTTTATTAAATATCCTATTTTGGGTAATTATACCATTTTAATTTTTTTAAAAAAAGAATATTTGTATTTTGTTTGTTATTTTGATGTTTTGTTTTGAACCCATCCCATGTCTGTTCGTATGTGATCTATCGAATACATATGTTTATGTTCGACATAATTGGTCGAACATATATACTTATGTTCAAAATTTATTTATCGAACAAAGACGAGAATGTTGGCCATTGTTCGGCATATCCTGCTGAACAACTAAAATATTATTCGACAACACCTGTCGAATGCTGCTTTACTTGTTTGACTGGATGTCTCGAATGAATTTGAACAGATTGAATAAATATTTTTTAATTATTTTAAAAATATCTAATTTTATTAAATAAACTTGAATATATTTACTTAAAAAGATTTAGAGGTGAAAATAGTCGGACCAAAAAAATTATTTTTACTAAATAAGCGGAAAAAAAAATAGAAAAAAAAAAGAAAAGAAAAAGAAAGTCGTAGCTGGGCGCGATGAAACAAAACTCCGACTGTGTTGGGGTCTTTTCTTTTTGAAGGGAAAAGAACTTTATTACTAAAATATTTATTTTCCCTTTCACTTGTGGGGTTTCTTTTTATATTTTAAATTTTTTACATTTTCCTTTTTATAAAAGGGAAAATGAAATGAAAACAAACATGCTCTGCAGAAACTGCATTTGTGTTGTTACTCGCCTCCCTCTCCCTCTCCCTCTCCCTCTCGATCCTCTCTCTCACACACACACCGTTTGTCTTGGTTTATATATATTGATAATTAATTCTTTGACGCCTTCTCCCTCCACAGCCTGCAATCCAGCAATACATAACAAATCCACCTTCTACTCCCACCGCCATCTGTACGCAACAAATTCAGGGGAGGTATAATTGAATGATGTGAAGAGAATTTGTTCAGAAATGGCGTGTATTGGTGTCAACGGGAATCGTAGCATCAATCCAATGGTGGAATTGCAGGAGCCAAGTATTGATACGGATAAATTGAGCTACGAAATTTTCTCCATTTTGGAGAGCAAGTTTTTGTTCGGATACGATGATCAGAAGCTTTGGATTCCGAAGCAATTATCTGAACCGAAGAATGGAGTCGTTGCCGGCGTTGATGACGGCGGCGTTACGGAGATGAAGAATCAGAGAGGGAAAATTTGCATTCTAAGTATTGATGGCGGTGGGATGCGGAGCATAATATCGGGTAAAACGCTGGCGTATTTGGAGACTGCGTTGAAGAATAAGTCGGGGAATCCTGACGCCAGAATCGCCGATTATTTCGACGTCGCGGCAGGCACAGGCGTAGGCGGGATTTTCACGGCGATGCTCTTCGCCGCGAATGATCAGAACCGTCCGATTTTTAACGCAGACGACACGTGGAAGTTCCTTGCGGCGGAGGGTAAAAAAGTCTATACAGGCTCGGCCAACACACGCAATTCGAAAAACGGTTTTCTCAAGCGAGTTTTTAAGAAAACCGGCGGCGCCGGCGGAGGTCCATCGGCTGCCGGTTTGGAGAAAGCAATGAAGGAAGCTTTCAGGGACGAAAAAACTGGTCGCAGCTTGACGTTGAAAAACACGCTTAAACCAGTTTTGATCCCCTGCTACGACCTCTCCAGTACGGCACCGTTTTTGTTTTCCCGAGCCGACGCTCTCGAAACCGACAGCTACGACTTCAATCTCTGGGAGGTGTGTTTGGCCACGTCAGCAGAGCCGGGAGTTTTCGACCCGGTTTGCATGAAATCAGTGGACGGGTTGACCCGGTGCGTGGGGATAGACGGCGGGTTGGCGATGAACAACCCGACGGCGGCGGCAATCACACATGTTCTGCATAACAAACAGGAGTTTCCGTTTGTCAGAGGGGTGGAGGATATTTTGGTCCTTTCTGTCGGAACCGGCGGGCAGCTGTTGGAGGGCAGCTTTGACTATGAGCAGGTCAAGAAATGGACGGCTAAGGATTGGGCTCGGCCATTGGCTCGACTTTCCGGCGATGGCTCGGCTGAGCTCGTTGACCATGCCGTTGCTATGGCTTTCGGACAGAACCGAAGTAATAATTACATCAGAATTCAGGTATGCAAAGCCATATTAGGTAGATAATCAGCTCATTTAACAAAAATCTTTTACATTAAAACGTGATTGTTAATGATGCAAGAATTACAATGGTATTTACCTTTTATTATATATATATGTGTGTATATATATATATATCGATATGTGGATACTACAAGGGAGATTTTCACCTCGTGTAGCATTAAACAAACTCAGTAGCGACTGAATATCGGATTTTCAATTAGAAATTTTTGGCGGGGTAGACAGGCTGGATGGGGGATGGGGGCGAAGTTAATGTGCTAACATGCGCTATTTTGGGAGCATGCAATTTAATTCTGCGTGTTTCTTTTGGGGGGTAGGAGAAAGAATGTGAGGATGAGTGAAGGAGAGAAAGGGAGACTGGGACTGCGAGAGACCAAGCAAGGGGAAGAACGTTGTCGTTTTGGTGCAATATGCCTGTTGAAGCCAAAATGCCAACCCAATATTTAGTATTCAGACATTGACGTGGGTTGCTGTGACTGTGTGTTCTGTGTCTGTCGCAGTGTTCATCATTACTTATAGTGATATATTTTACTCTATTACAGGAATCTTGTTTTGACTAATTTGACAACATGGAGCTATTTAGACATATTGTTTATTGTGTCATAACAGACGATATCTCTCTTAAAAGCTATCCATATGGAGTTTAAACCATAATAAGAATTAACATTCTTGAGTAGGTTCTGTTAAACAAAATCTATCCGGTTATTGTCGTTCTTGATTTGATCAAAATTAGTAGTGCAACTTTTCAGGGCCTCTACATTTCCTTTTGATAAAATCACTATTGGTTAAAATATGGTGAGATGGGCTAAAACTACACACAGCTTGCAATATTTGTCACTTTTTGACATTTTGTGTTGATAGGGGTCCTTATCTCAAGCCGGACCATGAATTTGATGATGTACACAATTTTTTTTGGGGGGTGGGGGTGGGGGTGGGGGGGGACACTACTCCTGCCTGTCATTGAACAGTAACAGTCCTGTTAGAAACTGTGGGAGCTTGCCTAATAAACTTCTAACTCTTGCTTCTTGCTATATATGTACAATTTTGGTCTGCAATATGTTCATGCATTTAATTATATGGTATGATACCACATGAGATTAACTGAAAAAAAAAATTCAAGGATACTGTTGAAACGTATGATTAGTTATGGGATTGAATAGCTTTGCAGGATATCAATGATAATTTAAGTACCATTTGTCTTCTTAAGTCTGAGGTGGGAAATGCAGCTTATAATTTGATAATATATACTGATAGAGAATGATTTGCGGTTGACCTAACCCCTTTTTCTAGTTGTAGTTCCATATGATTATTGCTCAACACCCCTATGGAATATAACGAAATAGATCAATAAAATTGTGCAAGAGGCCTTGTATTAGTGAATGGTGAATTTTTATCCTATGATCATATTTTTGAGTTCTTGAATCACAGGCAAATGGTTCCAGCTTCGGCAGATGTGGACCAAATGTTGATTCTGACCCTAGTCCAAGCAACATAAAAATGCTAATGGGGGTAGCAGATGAAATTCTGAAGCAGAAAAATGTAGAGTCTGTCCTATTCAGTGGCAAGAGGATTGCAGAGCAAACTAACTTGGAGAAACTCGACTGGTTTGCCGAGCAACTCGTGCTGGAGCATCAGAGGAGGAGTTGCAGAATAGCTCCCACTGTTGCATTCAAGCAGCCTACAACAAAGCCTACTTAAACATCTTCAGACAACTCAAAGTAACTCATCAGTAAAGCAAAATAATATGGTAAGCTTTCTCCATTTACCATTACTTTTTTCTATATCATTAGCTTTATCTGCATAAACTTTGTTCTATGTCATTATCCTTACTTGTATAAAATAACCAGCTGATATCAACTAGGCCCCATATATGGAACTCATTATTGGAACATAATGTTGGGTCATCAATTTCTCTCTCTCTCTCTCTCTCTCTCTCTCTCTCTTCCCGCATTATAAATTTGTTAAGACTAATCACGAGAAGATATTGGTCTTGTCTGTTTCTGGTACCCGTGGGCTGTGTCTTGTCATTTTCTACAAATTTCAGAAAAGATAAAGCTGACTACAAGTTTTGGTTGTTGCAATAGTATTTGTTTGTGTACAACTACTGTTAGAGATGAAATTTCAGCCCAAAACCCATGCCCTGTCCGTCCGCCGACACTTAATTCTTGGAGGTGAGAGAATCGGTGAAGGGCATCTTAGTCATTCCACCCAGTAAGGTAGTCCCTGGGAAAAGATTTTTATTCTTCGGCTGAGGAAGAATCCTTGTCGATGGGCACAAACTTGTCCGTAGCCCGGAATTAGAGGAACTCTCTTATCTGAGTCTCCGACCAGAATTTGTGCCGTGTTTGACTCTTACTCATAACTTCTGTCAATCCTGATTCCTCCGTGAAATATGATCTTTATAATCGATCCCTTATAGTGAGATAAAGGTTTAACTGTAGGTTTTTTTTTTTGATCTACTAGACATCAAGTACTTGAAAATTAAGAATAAGAGTTGTTTTCTGTCAAGAAATGTTGCTGCCAATAAACTTGGTGAGATGGCCCTTACGGTCTTAATCTTAATTGGGTCTACCACTTTTTTGGTGGCAGCATTCTTGAATATATATTTTAGTCCTCAAAACATCTAATTTCCAGTGGCCAAATGGCACACCATCTGTATAATGGTCCTGAGGATTTTGACCTGATAGCTAGCTAGTCCTTGATTATTTTTAGTTGGCCATAATCATAAAAAACATGTTATACCAAATGATCATTGAATTCAATTGCCGACAGAATCATCTGTTGGGATGTTATATTGTCATGCATTGTGTAGATATCATTATCCACATCCAAAAAAAGTCGGTATGCTTTGGCCGAAAGTATTGCTTAGCATTTGGGTCCTAATGCATACGTAATACGTTCTAAAACAAACATTTAATGTAGGTGTATATTTGTCTTGTTAGGAAGGGTGAGCCACAACATTTGACAAACCCTCCCCTCCCCAAGGACAAGAGTCAGCAGCACACTGGGCTCGGGTTCTTTCAGTATTCCAAAATGCCCAACTTAGGCCTCGTTAAGACCTAGATATCCGTTAGCTAAACTTGTTTGAACCCAAATTAGCAGACTCCATTAAGTGCTTGGTCCTAGTTTACCACCCACCACATTATTGGTTTCTTTTTGGGATTATGAAAATGATAATGTAACCAAGTTGGTTAAAGGATTCCTCCCACTTGTGTACCTTGCTGAGTTAAAAGGGCCATGTAAAAAATGAATAATTGATGTTTCATAAGATGTCTCAACATATAGTTTAATTAATAATACATCATGGGCACTCTCACAAAGGCAGCGGTAAACAAACTTTTGACATTTTCTACCAACTACTATAATCGAGAAGAATTGGGAGTCAAAAGATGGTCTTTGTTGAAAAGAAGAGAAAGTTATAATTCATCTCAAACTTCGATAACGGCTAGAGAAAAGGTGAAAGTAAAACTAGAAAATAATTACTTGCAGAGATTAAAGTATACAACCTACCGATAAAAGCACCTAATATTTGTGTCTTCTGATTTATTATGTCTCCGCAGGTAAATGTGTATCAACTGGGCTGAGCTACCAAAAAAAAAAAAAAAAGAAGAAGAAGAAGTAAAGTAATATATAGCAGCTTTCACTTTTTGAGAAGAACAGGGAAAGATAGGTGGAGAAAGGGGGGTCTGAGTGAAAATGACTTTGAAAAAGTGGGTGGTGTATCTTGGTGGGATTCTTTGCCGGCCAGCGGCGGAGCATGGTGGTAGCCACCCAACTGTGGAGTTGTCTTTATGTCAAACAAAGAAAAAATTGTGTATAGGGGAAAGTTGATTTCCCTAATGTTTCTTAGCAGTGCCTAGTTTTCACTTTCTCTTTTGGGTGCGTTGCTGATGGTGGGCTACCCTATCAAAGAAAATCTTGTATTATTTTAAGCTAAGTTCTTGATGTCTGTTTCTGAATTTTTCTGCACACACACTCTCTCTCTCCTTCAATTTTATATAATTAATGTGGTGGAAAAAAAGAGATGGAGGTGGGAGTGGGTCTTAAAGCAATGAATCATGTGTTTTTATTGGGAAATTTGAGTTGGGCTTGAATGTAGAGCCATTTTCATTATGTTCAAATTGGGAACTACTTTTTGGCTTTATCTGTATAAGTTTTGGTTGAGGATGGATTCTCCTCCTATACTTGGAAATTCTTTTTACTTCCCCTTAAATTAACTTCTTCTTTGATGTGGACTCGGTTGTAGTTGGGATATTATTTTTTTATTTTGAGAACTAGAACTCAAAATATAAACTAGCCGATTTGATTTTGATTTAAGAATAATTGGTCTAGAAAATTATCGACTTCAGTTTCAGTTGTGATTTTGAACTACGGGTCCAAGTCTAATTTTTCTATTTTGGACAGTACTTACTAAGCTGATAAAGTAAAAAAAAAAAAAAAAAAACGAACCAAAAATCATAATTAAAACTATTGAACTAGCGTTCAAAACCAAAGTCGAAATCTTTTATATGTTGCTTCGATTTCAATTTTTTCTTCACGGTTCTAGAAGCCAAGGATTTCAGGTCATCTAATTTGTTGTATTACTCAAGGGTTCAATAAATTACACTTTATATAGAATCATGTGTTGTACAAAGTGCTATATTCAAGTAATTGTAATGTCTTACAAGATTTCATTTTAATTTGCTTTCAAGAGTGTGATGGGTGTGGACAACCGACAAAAAAACATGGGGCCAACACTAACTTATGGTCGAATAGCTCAATGTCAATGCAGTTAGAAACTTGGGACTTTCCACTATTTTTACTTTTTATTCCTTTATATAATCTTTTTTTTATACAATTATCATAATTTTCTATTTTAATCAGCCAAGGAGCTTGAGTCAGGTTCCTTATGTGTGATTCATGTGCCTGTTGGACCTAATTGCAAGAGTTTGAGCAAATTTATTTCCACTCCGCTCAAAATCAATAGTTACAACAACCATTTACCGACCCAAAACACTTGATCCAAAGTAATTCGAGGCAAAAATGAGCCACAACTCTTTGTTGTCATTTAGAGAGCTCATAACATATCCCAAGAGAGTTATTATATATTCTATAATATCTTATAAGCATTAATAATCTTATATATTATTGATGTGGAATCATTCAATTTTTTATTTTATTTAAGCCCATAGAGTCATAATTCATTTGTGATATGAAGCTTAAGCCCCCAACATTATGTATCATAAAGTAATGATGAGGCTCACCATCTACCAGGTTACACTTGTACTGTTGTACATATATAAATATAAATATACTAATCTAGTAGCATCTCCTAACTTTTAATTAGAGGTTCAACCCCCAACTTTTGCAGACAAAACATAAAATAAATAATAAATAAAAGTTATTATGTTTCCCGTCAAAAAACAAAGATCGAAATCTAATTATTCTCTGAATAATTTTGCTTATTTATAAATCATAAAAACTTATGTACATCAAAGAATGCACGATACACCCGATAAACCAGATATTCAGTCTTTAAAAAATCATGCTAACTTCATGATAGAGATAGCATTGGCATAGACATAATTCTATGTTGATCCACTATGACCACTTATGGGCTTAGATAAGTCATAACATATTGTGCTACAACAAATGTTCCTTTCAAATTTAGTCAAACTTTATATCTTAGTAGCTTTGGCAATGAAACTTTAAATGAAATAATTACTTCTATCCCATTTCAAGAAAATAATAATTTCTTTTAAAAATACATACATTTACCTTCTACATTTAATTTAATTTTATATAATTTAAGATTTTTACGAACAAATCTGTCAGATATACTTTTAATCGTATAAAAATATATAGTTAAAAGTGGTGGAATGAAAGGATCATAGGTGGTTGGGATGCTACCACACAATCACAAAGGTAGTTAGGCTATATAATATTAAATTATATTGTATTATATTATTTTATATATTTTTTATTTTTTATTTTTTATTTTATAATTGATGTGAAATGTAAGGTAATTGTTTATTAGCATTAAAGTGTGATCCAAAAAGTTTGCACATCATTCTCAATAACTATCACTACTATTTCGTGTACGCAAGTGATGGTATGTTTTAATATTGATGGTTTAAGTCCACACTTGCAATAATGTCATAAAGGGATATGGAAACTAACACTTATAACTATTATATTTTTCTTTTTTCAATTTATTTGGTTGTTATTTTTTAAATATTTGTACATGAGTATCTGTCGTGACAACGTGTTATAAATTATATATAAGTGCTACATTAGTAGCTATCTACAAAGCTATGTAACATATGTATGTTTGTGATGTGTGTGTATGTACAAGTATGAATGTATCCATGTGTAATAAGTTTGTTCGTTAAATTTATGCGGAAGTGTACATCTATCCACCATAGACACGTGTTAATGTGTTCACCACTGATGTGAAAAGATTACTTTATTCATATTAGATAACAATAATTGATTATTATATAATCTTGATGTATTAGCAGGTGGATATATCAGCGCGTGCTAACGGTGAATATATAAACCTTTTCCTTTCTCAATCCCAAGTGTTGAGGTTTTTTGTGGCATTCTTCGGTGCATTAGTAATACGTAATCGATGGATTAACCTGCATTAAGTTGTTATATGTTGTTCACTTTCTTATTATTAGCAATCACCGAGAAAACTTTTTCTAAAACTGATGATCTTTTGTTGAGAAGATATGCACAAAATTGCATTAGGATAATACAATCTTGTTTGTATGTTGATAGATAACATGGAATCTAATTTTAGTGACATTTATCCAAATGAAAAATAAAAAATTAATAAATAAAAAAGGTATCCATAAATAATTGAGAAGAGAATTATTGAGTGGATTAAGATAAGACACAAGAAAGAAAGCCTAAAGAGGGACAAACACTTAAACCCAAGTTCAGGAAATAATAATGGTGATGATTAAGACATGTGGGGCCCAAGGAATTCCAATTACTCACATCAATCTTTCTTTAATCCACTATCCTACAAATTGCTTCTTAATTATCAATTACAACCACACCGAAAGTGAAGAAAACGAAATAAAGTTGTAATTTTTATGGCCACATATAATATTCCTTCACTGATTAATTAATTAATTAATTAATTATATTTTGAAAGAAAATTGGAAAGTGATTTAACAAGCAAATAATCCATTCTATTATAAAAATTATGGTTACTGTCTTTAGTTGACCCAATAATGGATTGATTCAAAATTATTTAATTTATATTTACACACACACACACACACATATATATATATATATTCGTTTTAAAAAAAATAATTAAATTAAAAATTTCCCCAATCACCCTCTTCATTAAACTCACTCAATTTTCTTTACTTTTTTATTAAAAAAATTATTCATTTAAGTAAAAATTAAATTTTTTTTTACAATTAGAAAGAAATTAAATAATATAATCAAATATTAGTCATTATTTAAAATATACTTTTATAGAAATACAAAATATCCCAAAACAACACAAACAATACACATTAAAATAAATAAGCCCACAAAATTGGTTAAACTATCCACCTTCAAGGATGAAAAAAGTAAGCCCAATTAGAAGGCCCACATTGAAATAAATAAGCCCACATAGTTTGGGTTTACCATTTAGAATATGAAAAGAAGCCCACAAATAGATAAGCCCACGTTAAAATAGAGAAGCCCACATAATTTTCTAAACTATGGCAGATTATGAGCCCAGAAAATTTAATTAAGACAGTTTAATAAGCCCACAAATTGTATTAAAGAAAAACAGTATCTCCGAAACCCCATTATTTTCCATACTCATTGAATCGGGGACAATTTCCACAAGCATAGGGACTCAATTCAAAAAAATAAAAGAAATAGATGTAATTAAAATAACACAAATAAATATAAAATTCTAGTCGATTTGACCTGAATCCGCGTAGTTTCCATCCATTGTTGTTCCGGTAGTTGCCTCGACTACTTCTTTTTCCATTTTCGTTGTACATAACGAACATGGAGCGTTTACTCGACCCATTGCGCATAAATGATCCATGCATTTACACAAGACTTACTCTATAAATTACGTACAAATTGACAGTGAAACATATGCAGACAAGATATACATGAAATGGTGTATTTTGTATTAGCATGTTATGCAGTAGATCCATTAATTCATTGGGCCGAAAAGAAAAGCCCATAGGAAAGACCCAAGTTAATATTTGTTGTTCTCAAGCTTAACATAATAGTTCTGGCCCATATACAAATTTTGCTCGGCCCACTAAATTTGTACTTGTACATGTAGAAGTTTCAACATTAATATATTTGTCAGGATGATGACTAGTATCGTTTTCGGTGGGTGATGGACGAATATATTATTATATTATAATATTATTAAATTTTAAAAATATATAAAATTAATATTTTAAAGTATATATATAATTATGTTTAATAGTTTTTATATTTATCATGATTATAATAAAGATATAAATATTATATATAAAATCACATGTGAAGATAAAATTAGCCTTTTTAATTGAATCATATATTTGGAAACTACTGAAACTTAAACGAGTTAACAATAAGCTCGAGCTCAACTCATCTAAATTGTAATGAACTTGACATCAAATTTGATTAAAAGCTTTATAATGACCTCAATTTTAGTTGGTAAAAACGACTCGTTTGTCATAATAAATATTTGAGCTTGCTTCTCTAAATTATGATATTTCAATTAATTGAGCTCGAACTTGAAAAACATATAACTGCGCTCAAGCCTACACTTAAGTATACACGTGACCCAATAAACGAGCATTTGGGAACAATTTTATCAACTTCACAAATGAGTCAAAGCTCGAGGCCGAGCTCATGCTCCAAGTTATGAACTATCTAAGCTCAAGTTCAACTCGTAAAAGTTCTTGAGCTAAACACTTCACTTGAGCTAAAAATTAACGATGAATCTTGAATAACTTTATTCCGAAGCAAGATTCGAATAAATCGCAATTGGATCAACCCATTTATGGTCCTACGCTTGATGTCCCATATTTATCACTCCCTTTTCCAGATACATTGTTTTCCCTCTTCCTACACACCAATCCTTTTAATGATATGACAACACAAACCCATATATATATAGCTAGCAATAATTTGAAAGCAAGAATATGTATCATATATGTCATACCTATTGTCAAAGTAGAGACAAACATGAATATTTTTATAAACTAGCTAATTTTTCTTGTAAATAATGTTTTGAAGTATAATAAAGAAACAAAATAGAAGAGATAACCTCAACCGAGTAAGAAATCATTTGGGACAATCTTGTTTCTAGAGTTGCTTTGGCATAGCCTAATTTGGTCGAAATCTTGAATGCATACTCTTCGTTGCGAAATTTGGTCACTTGCGTGACCGTTTGGGTTGTATAGGTATTTATTGAAACAAAAATTAAAGGTATATAGACTTAAATATATACTTAAAAGTTTTTTTTTTTTGATAATTTTCTTTAAATTAAAGCACGTAATAACAACAACAGCAGCAAAACCCGTCAAACAAACAACATATTTTCTCAAAGTTTTGTTTCCACACTTCTCTATATATGGAGCAAATTAAACTTAGCTAGAGCTTAAAAACTAATGTTGGGGTAAAGATAGACCAATTATGAGAGTGTTATACAACAAACATGTTCATGGTGATGATAATTATTCACAAGAATAAACATATATTATAATAAGTATTGTCTTGTACTATGACAACATATGTACATGTGAATACACATCATTACAACTTAGTCTTCTAAGAAAAAGATGTACCATGAATATGTCCTAGTACTTACTACTATACATATATTGTACTACCGTTTGCTATAATTAATAAAATAAAAATAAAACACCATTTTTAACAATAGAAAGATTAATTCAGACAAAAACATTTGTAATATTTCACAAGTATTGTGGTGACGGCGCGCTCTAATATGACCAGATTTATATGTAAGCATTTCCGAACATAGCTTGTAACTTTCATCATATTTATTATGCTCGTATATGTATATATTTATATTTATATATATATATTTATATGTATGCATCTCCGAACATGGCTTGCAGCTTTCATATATCATTAAGAACTATTGTAGTTTAGAACTAATTAATATTAATGAATTTAATCTCTTCTATGCAGAATTTTGTTTTCTTTGGCCAAAAAATAAAAAATTAAGCAAGTGAGATGAGAAAGAAAGGTGATGAGAGAGAGAGAGAGAGATGAGGTATAATATTTAAAGTTTGGGTAGAGAATAGAATCTACTTTAAGTACAGTCTGCACATAATGCAAAAAGAAAGGTGATATGCCCCATGGTCCTCTCTTCAGCTTTTTTTTTTTTTTTTTTCTTTCTTTTTTTCTTTACCTCCTTTTTAGACAAAGCTGGCTTATGCAGGGAGAATGTTCTCCATACTGCATCCTGCACTGGGTTCTTGATGCGTTCTCTCTGCGTGTAAGTATATGTGTATCTATATGCATTCCTAGAGAGAGAGAGAGAGAGAGAGAGAGAGAGAGTAAATCAGCCCAGAATCCAATTGGTCTCAGGAGATCTTCAAGGGGGGTGGGATGGTCCCTTTTCTTGATGACAGAAACCCCAACATATGTCCTTTTTGACCTGCATTGACTGTGTAATTTTATTCTCCAATAACCAACCAGAGAGCAAGAAATGGAGATATATATGTATACACACATATATATGGAGTTGGGTTCTTAAAATGGGGGTTGGGAGGGGGGGGGGGGATCCATCTCCACTCCTTAATGCTATCATGAATCCATGGGATCACTAAAGGGCAGCAAAAGCAGCAATCTTGATAACAAATCCTCTTTTTTGCTACTCATACAATCCACATTCCCTCCATCACAAACCCTACCCACATACCCTAGCCATTTCATACACACACACACACGTGTGAATGTGTGTGTTTGCCCCCACCCTAGACTCTATGCAGATGAACCTAAAACCCACAATTGAACTCAAAATTTCCACACATCCATCTGTTTCTAGTTTCCTATATACATTACTGTGGAAAGTGACCACAAAGTCTCCACAAAGTCTTAGGGTCAGCATCCTACTTATATCAAATTACAACTTTGTGTAAGCACATCACATTCACATTTGCTAATTATGACACTTTTTTCAGAAATCTTATGTCACCACTTATTTGTAATCTTTACCCATAGTACAAATTACCCTACCCCCCCCCCCCAAAAAAAAGTAAAGTATTCACCAATATATCTGGAAACTTGGTTATATATAATACATTAAGTTAATTAACTCAGTAAAAAAACTAATAAAATTTGGTGCACATTTTAAAATATTCTAAGAATAATATGATAAATAGAAATGTATAGAATAAAAAAATTGTAGAATAAATTCTAAAATTTATAAAATACTCTAGAAATAAGAAGAAGTCATGAAACTTCTCATGTCAATATATATAGGGGTGTATTATGTAAATTTATGTAAAAAAAAAAAAAAAAAGTAATTCTCCACTCTCTTTCAAACCTTCAAGTATTTTCCTTAACCAAATATTCTTTTGCTCTAATAATCTCTCAAGCCTAGCTAAGTAATCCTTCTTCAATTCTATTTCTTACCTTTGTAAATATTCTAAATACCTTCATAAACAAAACAAAACGGAACTCAACCATCAACTCAATATCATGCATCAAACAAAATGGATAAACAAAACGAATTAGGTCTTCAATTAAGTACAAGTCGTCATTGTTTATTCTCAAATTAACAATAAAACTAGTTTATTGATTAGATGGGATGTGGGGTTTAGTAGGTTTCTGTCAAAATGATGTATGGCAGTACTGAAAAAGATTTATCAATACACACACATATGTATCTATCTCTATGTGTGTCTATATATACATATATATATATGTGTGTGTGTGTGTGTGAATGGGTTAGCGGGTTGAAGTTGATTGGGCAATACATAGGTTGTAACTTTCATGTTGTCGGTTTACACAGTGTGTGGATGCCTTATTGGAATATGAACAGCACATAATTGCAACAGCTTCTTGTTTCTGCCTCTCCTGCTGCCCTTTTCTTCCACGTGAAACCCATCTGACACCTCATTTTTCTCATAATTAATTAATTAAATCACAATTTCTTACAATAATTACATAAAAGAAAATAAATAAAGCCCAGAATTAGAGTGGGGTTAGGGAGGAAGAAGATAACTAGATAAGGTATTAATTACCTTGTATTAATAAATAAAGCCCAGAATTAGAGTGGGGATAGGGAGGAAGAAGATAACTAGATAAGGTATTAATTACCTTGTATGGTGGTAAAACTGATTGAGATGATTAAGACCAAAGTTTGGAATTTAATCTTTACAAAGAATATAAAATTATATGTAATGACTCAAATTAATCATCACAAATTAACAAATGTGAGGAGGAGAAAAATTAGGACAAAGAAAATTGCAAGAAGAGGAGAATTGTCTGATACACATATACGGTGTGTGGATATGCTTGGCTCCTCATACGCCATCCACGGAGGGCCATCGATTCTCCGGTGGGCTCTGAAGATGGCATACAGGGAGCCAGGCATATACGTATATGTGTGTGTATAGGTAGAGTGTGTGCTTTTGTCTTGGATGTTTACCAGCTCCATGCAATTACCCACAACTGCAGGTCTGCATGTGGGATGGAATTTCCCAGCCCTAAAATTGCTCCCCTCAAGATCAAAACCCACAAAATGATGGAACAGTGGAAGAGAAAGAAAGAAGTGAGGGAATAGGGTAGGACAGTGTACGTATATATGCAGCTGTATGTATATGCATATATATATATATATTAAAGAAAGAAAAGGGAGAAAGGGAGAGATTTGGAGTATCAAACTGGGTCCAAATCAAAAGGAAGATTGGTAAACAAATCAACCCCACAAACCCTTTTTAACATCTTTTGAAAATGAAGTTAAAGTAAAGAAATTTAATTAGACCACAGCTGAAACAACACACACACACAGAGTAGCCCTTTTAAAATGGCAAAAAACTAGCATGGTCAAATAAAACCAGTGGCTTAACACAAGAAAAGGGCTCCCATTTTCTTGTGGGGTTTTCAAAGGAGGAGCTATGTGGGATTGTAATATTCAATCCCAAGTTTGCCCACTAAATATAGACATAAGGAGAGAGAGAGAGAGAGGGGGAGAGAGGGAGAGGATGAAGAATAGGGCTATGTTGGTGTCGACCCAATTTCCTAAGCTCACTATTTTGAAGGTTTGAAATCTCCTTTTTCTGGGTCGTAAAGTAAAGGTTGCTTTTCTCTTCTGAATCTCTTTTGTCTGGGAGTGTTTGGACGACATGGATTCCTCATCTCTCTACTTTCCCTTTTAATTAAACAAACTTGGAAATTAAGCCAACAGTAAATAAATAAAGAGGACCAGACCATTTACCATTTATATATACACACACATATACATATATTTATTCACCAAACTATTATTCTTACTTACATACATCAAACTTTATTTTGAAAAAACATACAATATGTTTTTTATTTTGTTTCTTCTTTCCTTTTAATCTCCATTAGGGTTTCTTTCATTGACGCTTTAGAGTATTGAAACTGTGGCTAATAGTAGTAGTAACTTCATTTTTCTTCCAAAAGTATCCTCCCTGTATATGAGAAGACAGACATGGAGAAGAAAGAAAATACAATTTTAAGGAACAGGTGGAAAAAGATTGTCTAGAGGTTTACTCGTCATTTTCACATTATTCTTAATTTTTGTTATTCAACTTTAAAACGTCAACTAAAAATAATCTAAACAAATATTTTTTAATATTTTTTCACCGATACCTTGACCACTTACCTAAAACACAAAGAATGGCTAAATCTTACATAAGACTATGTTTTTAAGGTTGTAATAAACCATGCTACTTCTGTGCAACTGATTTTAACTGTGCTTGATTCACCAAACATGCCATTTTACGTGGAAAGAGCAAAGACCAAAAGAGTGTTTGGTCTGGGAATTTCATTTTTCACTTAATGCTACTTTTTACTACTTATTTCACTTCTCCTCTCTATTATCAAAACACATTTTCATATAAATGTTATCTTACTTCACCCCTTTGTTCGATCCATTAAAAAAAATTAAAAAATCATGCACATTATATTCATCGACGTTCAAGAAATACAAGTCGAAAAAGAACTTTATTGAGATACTCGATTTTCAATTATTTTCAAATTTTCTTAAAATTCACTTCACTTATAAACATCATATCAATAATGATAATACTTGTTCGTGATAAAATACACATGAGATTTTGAAAATAAGAGTGACGAGTGAAACTCTATTAATGGATGCTCTTTTTGCTAACTAAAGTTCCAATATTATATCATCTCAATTGTATATGAGAAGTTATAATATCATATTGATTGAGCAATTTTGCAACTGGTAGAAAGATATCACAAAGCATTATATGCACCAAATACATAAAAATTTTACTGAGTCCACTGCACCCAAAAAATAGCAAAAAACTCGCAAATGCTAAAACATTCAAAAAGTAACTTTGTCAAGATAAAAGTATCACTTTTCGCATAAAAAAATTACGAGTTTAACTAAATTATTTGTAATTAACCAAATAAAAGTAACATTTTTATCACGAAAAAATTAATTTTTTTAACAATATAAAAATATAACTTTTACATAAAAAATAATATTTTTTAACTAAAAGTACTATGTTTATTGTGCATGGGGCAAATCTGCTAGGGGACAATGTCATAAGCCAAATTCTTGAAATCTTTAGATTTTTCGAGTTAGGTCAGCACATTTAAGCGTAAGAAGATCAATGCATTTCGTGTACAAGAGAGTAACTTAAACAATACATGTAGATAGATTGAAAAACAATTACTAGTGGGGTAATTATTATTTTTTTTTTGAAATAATTGGGATTTTTATTTATTTATTTTATTTTATATTTTTTTGTGGGCGAATGGTGGGGTATTGTAAGTAAATATAGCAGGGTCATATTGCCTCATATGTGCATGGCAAGTATAACACGACTAACCTTATTTGATGTTCCTTTGAATGGTCAATATCTTGTAAGAATCTTTTTGCTGTCAATAATAAAAATTTCACCAATACAATTCTAGGGTTGACATCACTTACACCTAGCACCTCTCTCTCTCTCTCTCTCTCTCTCTCTCTCTCTCGCTCTCGCTCTCTCTCTCCCTCCCTCCCTCTCTCTCTCTCTCTCTCTCTCTCTCTACAATTTTACATTAATACATACATATATATAATATGTGTGTGCCACCCCCAACTTTGGCCTTATTTGCTTCCTTATATATTAATTCCAAATAATCACATTTTCTCCTTTTTAGTGGCTAAATAATAATCAGAAATATAATGGGAAATGTCACATTTATATTGGCAACGTGATATGATATAAATAAATTATTAGAAAACAAAATATCCTTTTAAAATTATTAAAGAAATTGCATATATTGTTGGAAACCCTTTTTCTTAACATTGTATTGTATTTATGTGCCTTTATTTATAATATAGATTAAATAAATTAATTTCAGATTGCAAAAATAATTAATTGTGATTAAATTCCTCGTATTACAGTAAATACAATGCTTTCAACATTTTATCAAGAACTTCAATTCTTTTCTAACATTAATGATACAAGATAAGTGTGAATTGATCAACTATTTTAACTCCCAAAACATTAAATAACAACAATAACATTGCTAAACTTATAACTAACCATAATAGAGTTATTATTAAGCGGGAGTTCATTGCGCATCAGGTGTACTAAATCAATAGTAATATTTTTCAAATATACAAATAATACTGTAAATCGAACTGTACGTTACATACAAATATGTACACTATTAAATGTAACATTTAGTGTGTGTATATATATATTATTTTAAAAATGCAACATCATCATTAAATAATATCTTTTCATTGGACAAATGTGCCACTAGGCGTCGTATAGCTTATTGATGAAGCAGTGAGACTCCAAAAAAATTGTAGACCTACAATAATAATTTGAATGGGCCAAAATTGAAGCTGGTGCCTAAGAAATTATATATTTACAGAACATGGATAATTTCTTTATGAAATTTATTTTGAATTAGTTTTATTTTTGCGTTGAGACATGATTTGTAATATATTTTTAAAAGATAAAATAAATATATTTATAATATAATATTGAGATAATTAATATTAGTTTTTTTTTTCTAGTAAAAACATGTAAGAAATATAATTTAACATGTAAGAAATATAATTTTGCATACAAATATATGTGCACTCCATCACAAAATAAAAATCTAGTTGCGATAGAAAATTGATTAATTTATATAAAAGTAAATTATCTAATATTTTTTAATAAAAATATTAGTTAATATTTACTTATAATCCAAGGGCAATACAAATAATTCAATTAAGAATAAATATTAAAATATAATCCCAAATAATCAATCAAAAATAATTATATTTTTTACATTTAACAACTCATTTTAAATTTACAATATGAATGAAAAATTACAGATCATGAAAAGAGAAGGAATTTAATATATTATACCTAAAAAGCGCAGTAGAAACAAAAATATTTGTAAAATAAATTAAAAAATATTCTAAAAATAAAAAATAAAATTCAACTAATTCAAAAATTAACAAATTATTTCCCTTTTCTATAAAAAAAATAAGCGGAAAAATAATATACAATCACATAAAATAATGATAGTTTTTATACAATTAATCAATTTATTCAAACATCGACAATTAATTTAAATAGTGAAGGAAAAATGATGACACCCTGATTAAATTAGGTGTATTCTCAACAATAATTACAAGACATTTTAGAGAATGCTTACAAGGATCATAGAAAAGTCGCATAATGTGTCTTTTCAAACAATAATTTAATTTGGAGTATTATTTAATAAGTCATGATTATGGAGCAACTAATATTATATGGCTTGTGATTTAAGTGAAGTGATTAATTAGCAATCAAGTGCTAATTTAATCGATTTATAGTAAGTAAAACGGGTACAAGCTAGTATGTGTGTGTGTGTGTATATTGGAAAAAATATCATATTATCATCGATCATATCCAATATATAACTTATAATTTTATCGTTTTTGTCAAATTTATGTTCAATTTTAAGGGAATTTGAACAATTAAATGAAAAATGTTAATATGACACTCTTAATTTCACTTCTTACGTAGACAGTTTGATTGAGCATGAATTTTGGGTGAACCTATGGTTAATATTTGAAAATTGTAGAGAGTGCACTTTAGGTTCTACCATTCTTGTTGGAATAAGGCTCCCCCGATGTCGGGAGTACTTTCACTCTGATTAACTGCAAATTTTGGGTGAGAGATATAAATTGATAAAATTAAAAAAAATCAATAAAATTAGAGGTAATAATATAATGAATTAATCAAAGTTAACGGGTATAAATTAAAACTTTGTCATTCCATACACACACATATGTACCTTTTGATTACATTAACATCTATTATTTTTGGATTTATTTGATTAAGACTTCGTTATATTGGATTTAGAATGTTTACGAGAGAAAACAATTATTTCCCTGTACTTTCAACTCTAAGAATCCAAAGAAATAATGTTAAATCAAGTGGAAAAAACAAGAAAATTTGTGTCAAATCATCAACTTTAATACATTCTTGTTGTTCACTGAATAGTTGACAAGAGTGTGTGTATATATATACATACATATATATATATATATATATTTTTTTTTAAAGGAGAAAAAATCGGATAATTTCTTTTTGTGGGACACAAAAAATATCTCTTTCTAACAAAATTTATTCACCGTTGATTTGCATTAAATACAAACCATATTCGATCATTGTGCATTAAATACAAACCACATTCCATCATTGTGATATTTCAGATCGATATATTGAAATTCAATCGAAATACTCAATCGAAATAGTCTGTAGTCTGCACAATGACTAAGGCACATTACTTTATAAACTTGAAATATATTTAGTAAAATGCGGGATGAGAATAATTTGACAATATATATATATATATATTGTAGGAATAAAAAAAAACTCAAAATTAAATTTCTTATGGAGCTCACTTAATAATTTGACAGCCTAAATCATTATACATTTCAACTATTTAGAAAAATATTTAAAAAAAAAACAAAATTAGATATTATAATCTTTCACATATGCCGTTGAATTTAGTAGAGATTAGATTAGAAGTTCGCTAATTATTTGCAAATTATTGTCATTTATGTATAAATTGTTGACATATATAATAACGTCGCTGTCAAATCATGAAATGAGGTTTATATATAATTCTTCGTAACAATTGCTCAAACTAATTCATGTTTCAGGTTCTTTAATTGAAATTCTAACATGATAGTCGGCTTGATTTGTTAGAAAAAATGACTCAAACTAATTCACACATGTTTCAAATCGTTACTTTCTCAATATATATAAAAAAATTAATAATTATACTTTATTTTTTAGTGAATAAAATGAAAAATAAATTTGAAGAAAAAATGGATTTATAATCATAATTTAGGAAATAAAAAAGGATTATTCTTTGAGTGAAATTCTGACATGATAGTCGGCTTGTTTTTTCAGAAAAAATGACTCAAACTGATAGACACATGTTTCCAATCCTTACTTTCTCAATATTTATCAAAAACTTCAATAATTATATTTTATTTTTTGGTGAATAAAATGAAAAATAAATTTGAAGAAAAAATGGATTTATAAATCATAATTTAGAAAATAAAAAAGGATTATTCATTGGGATCATTATAAATTGGAGTATGGGAAAGGCAATAGTAGAATAGGAAAAGGAAAGCATGAAAAGAAGTAGGTGTGAGAAGAAAGGGGACAAAGGCATCTCAGTCCCAACATGAAAGTCACAGATACATCAGTCAAACCTGGGATTCTTAAATCTTAAATCATTGTCGTTTAACAAACTTTGTGAACTGTTCTTCATTTTATTTCACTATTATATTAAATATAAAATTTAAAATTGTCCCAAATATATATATATATATATATATATATATTGAGGCTAGCTTTTTGTCAAAGATAAAGGCTTGAGATGATTTGACATAATGATGAAAAAGAAGAGTACCCTTTGCTGAGGAAAAAGGAAATGTGATTGTGTAAATATGGATTATGATTGAATGTGATTTTTTTTTTTAATTTTTTAATTTATATGAGCCATTGTATCATCTTGTTCGGAATTTGATCATTTCGGGTGTTTGTTTCGGGTTTAGCTGGTTTCGAAGAAATTTAAAATTTCAAATACAGAAGATACATAGGGTGTTTGTTTCGGGTTTAGCTGGTTTCGAAGAAATTTAAAATTTCAAATACAGAAGATACATATTTGTTTTGGTATTTGTATAGCTAATGTAGAATTTGTGCAGATGTCATATCAATGCTGGTATCGTACATTAGGATATTTGAATGTAAAAATTTATGCCTATCAAGTGCTTAGCACAACTTAATTTACAATATTACTTGTGTAAATAAAAAGTATTACGTATTTACTTGAAAAATATTATTACTGATTTGTTACTTTAAATAAAATATAATATTTTTTTAAATTACACAAGTAATATTGTAGATCGAGTTCATGATGCATAAAATACTCACTCATACTTGAAACGAGAGTATTGAAAATTATTGAATAGTGGTGGATGACTGTAATGGGAGTGAAAAAGTTAGATTATAGGATAATTTTCAAATTCATATTTTGTAGTCCTCAAAAGAACACAGTGCTGATTGCAATTCTTTGAATCAGACCAAGTTAAACTCAAAACAAATAATCTCTTTTATTTAAAAAAAAAAAAAAAGAAGATTTTTTCCCATCAATTAAATTAAAAATATATAATTTATTATTTAATTTATTTTGTTCTATATTGTTAAAATAGGCGCGTAAAATTACTAATGGACTAATTTTATTATTCTATATTAAAAATGCCCAAAAAACAAATTTACACAATTATAATAACTACATAACTATAGTGTTTTAATCTAAAAAAAATCTACAAAACCCTAATATTGTACCGAAAAATACTTCTTAATGTGAAAATAATAATAATCATAATAATAATAATAATAATAATAATAATAATAATAATAATGATAATAATAATAATAATAATAATAATAATTATTATTATTATTATAAAATTAATTCTTTTAATTTAGTGACAAGATCATAGTAATAAATTATAATAGATAGTGCTTTTGCACTCCATTATTTCAGTTATTTCCACTCTTGTCTGATAATATTGTTTATTTTTCAATATTTCTAAGATCAAATTAAAATATAATTAATTAGAAAAAATATTAATTTACTGATAATTGTACGAAGGTATGTAAAGATAAGTCCAATCAAACGTATTGCGATTGGATTAGTTGCCACATCTTGGGAATGCTTTGTCACTCCACTAAATTCCTTGCTGCCCTCTTTTTCATATATGTAACAACACATGATTACTTTTTTTTTTTTTTTCATTAATCCTCAAGAAATCCAAAATTTGAATTGAAAAAAAATAATAATCTTGAATTTAAAAATAATCCCTGATTAATACTTTCCTTTTATTTTATCTTTAAACTTCTCGATGTACAATTATGGGTAACTTCATTTTATGCTCGTTAAATTTGGATCTGTTCAATATGTAAACTTTAATTTTATAATTTTTTTATAATTAACTCTACCATGATTTGTCTAATTATGTTAAATGTTATGAAAATTCTTAAAACTTGTCATAAATTGTTGAAATGACATTTTTAATTCAATTATGTCAGAAATTTTTTAGATTACAACGAACTTGAGCATACATTAGACAAAATTAAAAGTTAATGGACATTCGAATATTCGTTGTTATTGTGTGACCCACTCTTGGGTGAGACACATTTATTTCTACCCTTGACCCAACCCTTAGTAGCCCACTCTTCCTTAAGCCATGCCTCTTGTATTTTATGTCTTTAAATTTATATATTATTTTCTATCTGTATTTATTCACCGTTGGTTCTTTACTGATAAGCAAAACGGTAACTAAAACACATTAGATAGTCGTTCTTCTTCTTTCCAACCTTTCTTGGTTTAGAGGGATCATTGTAGAGATTGAGTGGGTAACCGGGTTAAGAATTGGGGTCTCTTGGTCCACATCATGAATTTGTTTGAGAATACTCAGAGGGAATCAAACCAACATGTTCTTTGAATCGAGTTTGGATCAAAGGATGCAATAACACTATATCCAACGCCCAATAAATTTAAATGCCATATATCGAAAACTGCAAGTGTTAACAACATCTATTGAAAATGTTATCATGGACAGTTGGGACAATCAAGTTGCAATATAAATTGAAAATGTCCATGGCCAGATAGAGCTAGAAAACCACTCTATTAACATGCTTGTTTTGCACATAAGGCCAACACAAAAGTTAAAATTCTCCAGGGGATATATTGATGACCACTACATGACATTTGAGAAAACTATTACAAAGAAAAGACACCCCCCCCACCCCCACCCCCACACCCACACCCACCCCCACCCCCTTGAGAAAAAAATTGTTATTACATTCACAATAAAGTGAGGAAACACCACTTCTGTCTTCTTCTGATGCGCCCCATTACGATGCAGTATATAATCAGCTAAAAAGAACTATTTGCTCACATGGAATCCATCATAGTTTTCTGCATTATACAATGAGGTATGTAGCTATGGTCTCTCAGGGGTGGGGTGGGGTGGGCGGAGGGGTTGGTAGGGGTAAAATGGCTTTTAGTGAGTATAAACTGTCATTCATCTATGTAATTAAATTTATTTAATGAGTTGGGAGCTGGGAACATGTGTTTAGCTTACTTTAATGATGATTAAATAAGGGTTTCGATTAAATTTTAGTGATTTTCAAGAATTGTTTGTGTTTATAAAGTATATAAATCGAATGATAATTAAAATTAAGTGTTAACCTCAACCAAACAAGATCAAGCCAATTTCTCAGTCTAATTCTTTATTATTATTATTAGGAACAGAAAAATGAGGGACTTTTACCACCATTTGTAATTTAGTTATATTTTTTTAAGCAATTTAATGCGTGGATTTTCTACTTTTTGTAATTTGATACACATTAGTAATTTTTTTGATGAGATTTTAATAATATGGCACTAGAAGCTCGACGACTGCTGCACCGAACAACCTCATGTCACTTCGTTAAGAAAAAATACGATATAAATCTTTAAGTACAACAAAAAGTGATCTCTAAAAATATAAATCTAGTATATATGTGATAAGTTATGAGTATATAAATACATGCGTAACCTTTTGATTTATAAAATATCCACCTGCATAGAATTGCAATTTTTTTTAAAAAAAATTATGCATAAATTACAAATTTTTAAATAATAAGATTAAATTGGCAAAAAGAAAAAAAAAAAGGAATTAAAAGTCGTGTACTTATTATTATTATTATTCATTTATTATTATTATTATCACTACTACTCCACGATCCAAGTCCTTTCAGCATTATGCATGCAATTCTGCAATTAGAATTCTCTATTTTATTTGTATTTTTCTATATATTTTAGTTTTATCTATATATACACACACACACGTTCTTTCATATTATTATTCTAACAAAAATAAAATATAAAATAAAATAAAAGATTTTGTGCGACAATTTTGAATATAAGAGATATAACATTAAATTAAAATTCAACATATAGAAATAGAAAATTATATCATGTCTACATAATCTAATTTAACTTATATTTTGTTTTTTGTGATATATAGTTGTATCCTTTTCACATCAAATTTTGTATAATTTCCTTCTTCTCTCTTTAACTTATGCTAGTACAATTTCCATTAAAAAATTATCTTATTTTTTTTTGTGATTTATAGTTCTATCCTTTTCACATCATTTTTTATTTAACTTATATAAATAAAATATCAATTAAGTAGTTTAGAAATGGATAAGTGGATGTAATATAAATTTTTAACTTAATTTAAAGTGGATAATTAATATCCATATATTAAAATAATATTTAGGTATATTTTATATGAAATAATTAAATTGTGTGACGACGGTAAGCATTAGAAAACATAATATGTGATGTGATATAATTCTCATTGCTTGCGTCTAATATGTCACGCCTGACCTTATATTATATTGATGTGACATAATTTTACTCCATATATATAGATATATTATTTCTTGAAAATATTTACTTTTTTTTAAAAGTGGGCAATCACCCTTTTGTTCTTGTTAAATATCTGAAAAAAAATCTTATTAGAAAGACAAAGGATTCAATCGAACACCATTTTTTAAATCTTATTTAATCAAAATTTTTACTATAATCACAAGATTTATATCTACATGTTCATATATATATATATATGTCTTCATTGTTAGTTATGTAATAGTTTAAGAATGTTATTTGTTCGACTTGTGTACTGTGATGTATTTTTCGAAGCAACTAGAATTATATAATCTTTATCCCAAATATTCAAAAGAAAAAAGAACACACGTTCAGAATCAAATACGACTATGATTACAAAACAAGATTAAACATAGAAACAAAGGCTATATCTGTTCGGTTTTATTTTCAAATTTCATTTATATTCTCCAGAAAAACAAATAATTTCTGTTTGCATAAACTCTTTGTTACATTATTGGAAGTAGGTAGGTTGCATAGGGTTTGCAAAATCTAGAACATGTTGTCTGGAATGGGGGATGGGAATGGGAATGGGAATGGGAATGGGATGCCCATAGAATAAAAAAAGAAGAAGAAAAGAAAGGGATAAAAGTGGAACATGGTAAGCAAAGAAAGCAGAAAGGGAAGAGGAATGCATTATTAAAAATGGAAACAGTTGTTTTATCGTGTAGAGCTTTGGAAGCAACAAGTGTGGGAATCCTTCTGTCAGGTGGTGGAGATATACAAACTATCATATATATGGTGGGCTCTTTTTTGTATCCCTAGTGCCCCCCCACCCCCCACCCCCCAACCCTATAGAGTCTATATGTGTGTGTGTATGTATGTATGTGTTGTACGTATAGGTTGTATGGGAAATGGAAAGTGAGTTACATGCTTGTTTTCACGACTTTATTTGCTTCTATGCGCCTCGAACTGCACACATGAAACACTTTCACGCACGTAGATGACAAGCATGAATGATGATGGGATATTGCTGCACCTATGTCATGTGCTGCTGCTGCTGCTCCCCCCCCCCCCCTCCCCCCCTCTCTCTCTGTCTCTCTCTCTCTCTATATATATATGTGTGTGTATAGCATATATGTGTTTGTATAGCATACGAAGATCAAGAATTATATATATATATATATATATATTATTTTGGGGCCTCGAAGTTATAATCAGATGAAGCGTGAGCATATAGTACTCATTAAGTTGCCACGAATTATGCTTTGGTTTGTCTTGCATGAACGTTTTTTTTCTCTCTAAGAAATCCCCTTTGAGACTACAATAGAAAAGAAAGCACAAACCCTAATCTTGGAATTCAGTTTGGATTGGCTAATTATAAAAAAAAAAAAAAAAATCATTTTATTATATTTTTTAAAAATAAATTTCACGAGTTCTACTCTAGTCGGATATTAACAATTTGAGTGTCACATAAATAAATACTAATTATTTAGCCCAATCTATTAAGACATAATTTTCTTTTTAAATGGCACATTAAGAACAACTATCAAGGATAATAGCACAAAATCTAGTTTCGTTTCATTCTCAATTTTTATTTTATATTTAATGTGATTTGTAAATTTCACACGCAAATAATTAATATAAAATATCCTTCTTAGCTAACATATTATTTTAATAAAAATATGGAAGCACTGGTCATCTTAATTAGAATCTGTTTCATAACTTGGGGTGCATTTTGTTTGACACATTTCGAATTATCTATTGCAAAATGATTATATTTTAAGTTTATTATAAGACCCATAACGAATTTAATTTAAAAAATATGTCACTCCCTTATCGGACATAAAAAAAAAACACTAAAATTAAGTGATTAACAATCCTAATTATTGAAAATTTAATTACCAATTCAACTTATCAATACATAAACCAACATAATGTTAAATGATACCTACATGTATTGTTGTTTGGCATGTAATTATTCGAACGGGTCAATGCAACATAGGAATGTTAATTTTATTTGTAGGGTAGGGTAATTTGTGGGTAAATGATTAATCGGACAGGGTAGGACATAAGACTTTGGATAACGGGTAGGGTATTATCCATACCCGTCAAACAATATCATGGTAAGAGTAGGGTATGGGTTTAATATTTTATCCGTTTACCCGGCCCATATACCCGATATATATACATATATTAAAAAATTATATATAATAAAAATAATATTAATTATTTTTAAAAAGCAGTATTTAATTATTTTTATATCCTAAAAATTTTAATTTGAATCAAGTGATCGGTGATCACATAAATATTATATTTTGGATATTATTATTACTTTGTATCATGATGATTTTTGTTCATGTTTAGTAATATTATATTTTGTTAATTTGTAATTGCGGAGGAAGTCAGTAAAATGCCTTTTTATTCTAAAAAATATGTATTTTTACAGGGCAGGTGGGCAAGGCAATTCAATTTTATTCATGTAACATAACATATAAATGGATAATCCGTTTACTTGTGGGTACCCGTATACCCGTCGGATATTACACGTATTCTGTCCGAAACAAATAAATGGGTAATAGGGTAGAGTAAGAATAGAGTATTTTATATTAAAGTAGGATATGAAAGAGGCGTACATATACCATACCCTACCCATTTACATCCCTAAATGCAACATACATAAAGCAAAAGCATTCATCTGCAATTGCATAAAGGCATATTACAAGCATATTATATATATATATATATACTTCTTCTATCTTGAAAAAGGAGTTATATTTCAAAAATATTATTTTATCCAAGAAGATGAGTCATGTTTTAAAAATAAAAGTCTTTATTTTATTGGTTAAAGTAGAAAAATTTATATATGATTGAATAAGTCAAAAACACGCATAAAAGAAATCGAAAAAATAACAAATTTATGATTTTTAAAATATCACACCTTATCAAATTAATTATTTATAAAGGTGTAACTTTAATAAACAAATTTTTTTTTTCGAAACGGAGAGAGTATTATTTTACATCATGTTATCTATGTACTAATTCATCAAGCTCTATGTTATTTTAATTAACGGTGTATATCTTATTTAAGGATCATCTATAGTTCCTTCAATATAATTTTTATTTTACTTATTGAATTCTTATAAAATAAATAAAAGCAAAAAATATTTAGAATAACTTGGGCCGGGCCAATCAATGAAATGCGAGACTATGAGCATTCATTTTCTCAAGGCCCAAGAAGCAAAGTTACAGTCCATACATGTTGGGCCGGCAGTGTGGAGCCCAAATAAATAATTACGAATTTTTTTAAAGCCTATCATTACAAGTTACAAAGAGAAATTATTCGAACTACTTAAGGAAATAATTATTCAATTCCATGTAAATACTCGATATATAAAATAATAAAATATTTAAAAGGAAAAAGAAAAATTCAATTATTTGGATTATGAAATTAGACAAACATTAAAGAAAAAAAAAACAATTCCCTATATTATTTACATAATAATTCCATAATTCAATAAATTCATCAAGAAACCAAGTTATACATAAATTAAAGAAAATACAATTTATGGGAATTAGAAAATTAAACAAAATTTCCAAATATTTGGGAATCCTTGCAGAATATAGATAGATTATTTCAATCAAACAAAAAATTGATATGATGTTTCATACAGTCTTAACATATACATACAATAATTTTTGTCGAATTTTTTTTTTATAAATTATTAGCGTAAATTTTAAATAAAATAAATAATTTTTTTACTATATAATTTTAACACATCACTAATAGAAATACGATCACTTTCATATACAAAGACTGATGTAAATTACAAAATTAATAATTTATATAATTTGAATCAAATAATCTCATATACAATTTTTTTCATTATTCGTCCGTATAATTTAACTCTGTTTAAAATATATATTTGAATTATTAAAATAAAAAATAAAATATAGTTTGACGTAGAGGAATCCGACTACTATTTAAATAAATTTCCCTTCTTAGTTCTAAGGAAGATTGCAAAATTAAATGAATAGTCTTGTTACATAGGAAACTTTTATTATCATTGCCTCTCAAATATCAAACAAGATCCCCATATATCCTCTTAGTATCCTTATGCTCAACCAAATTTCCCAATTTCCTAAATGATAGTAGGTATATTTTCATTTACCGTCGACACATGCACCTATAAATACCCGCCAAACTTCTATCATAAATACAGATATCTCCTCTCAGTACGAGTTCATCGTCATCGTAAGCTCGATAACTCTCTGCATCATAATAAAGGCACTCAAAAAGAGAAAAACATGTCGTTTTTTCGTGCAAGTTTGATGGTAATGATCGTGTTCTTAGTGTGCTCTACGTTCCAAGGAAGCATAACGACAAGTGCGCAGCAAACCATTATCAAGTGCGATGAAGCTCAGTGCAAGGTAACATGTGAGAAGGCGTATGGGCAGAAATTAGAGTTCTCCTACTGCAAGAACGTATTCATTGGAAACACATTCGTTGGAAAAATTTGTACTTGTGTGCATTTACCTGCATCAGGCACTGGAAAACCTATCGAGACTCCTATAAAAAACTGATTTTTATGTTTCTTTATACTTTGTACCTCAACAGTGATAGTTGACGAGAATACTTTTGTTCCTACAAAATTATATTTATGAAATATTAATATTTTTAAAGTCTTTATCATGAATGTATCGCGCGGGTACTTCGATTCATAATAAGTGTATTTTTAGTAGTTTTAATTTTTGGCATGGTAAGTAACGTTTTACAATTTTTAAGAATTTTTTTTATAAATGTACACATGATGTGTCTTTTTAGCACTAATCATTAATATTTCTTAGAATATGCACTTAATTTTTAATACGTGTGAAATTTCTAAAACGAAGCTTATTGTGAATAGAATGGAGTAATATACACGTCTTTTTATTTGTGTGAATAATTAAAATAGTTGGGAAAAATAGGAAATCATTGAAGTTCGAAGGACTGAATTGACACATTTATTTGTATTTATAAAAAAATTGTTACAAATTCGTCAAGGCCAATATTATTTTAAATAATGATTATTTAAAGATCATTCATCGTTCCTTCAATATAATTTTTAATTACTTAAACGAATTATTAAAAAAAAAAAAAAAGCAAAAGTATTTTGAATGATTTGGGCCGGGCCTATCAATGATATATGAGACTGAAGGCGTCCAATTTCCCAGGGCCCATGGGCCAAATAATAGTCCATATATATTGTGGACCAGTGCTGGACCCAAATCTATAATTATATATTCTTTTTCCGAAAGCCTAGTTCCAAGTTACAAAGAGAAATTCATTCAAACTCAGTTAAATGAAATAAATATAACATGGCTATAGAGATATTTAGTTAAAATAAATTATAATAATATATTATTTAATAAATTTCTCATTGATTAAAAAAAAAAAAAAAGATTAAAAAAAAAGAGTAGCATTTCCAAATATTTATTAATCCAACCAAAAATTCCCTTGGATTTTTTATACGATCAATTATTAAATATAAAGAATAATATCAATTCCCAAATTAATAATAACTTTATATGGATCCTAATATTACTTTAACCTTAATTCAAATCTTCTTTCCCTATTTTTTATTAATTCTCTTGGTTCCACTTTTGTGCCATTTTCATAGAAATATTCTAAAAACAAATTTAATCAAATATTCATATAATTTTGACTTTTTGAATTCTTTGATTAGTCTACTAAACTTTCACAAATATATATATATATATATATAATATCTTATATATTGTATATTTGAATTATTGAAATAAAAGATTAATTAGAGGAATGTGCTACAAGTTCATACAATATTTCATTAATTTCGAAATGAAATTCGTAAATTCGATATTTAAGTAAATCTTCCTTCATAATAATAAGGCAGGTTGAAAAAATGTCTTACTAAAAATATCAAACATGAATCCTCACAATTCAATTTCTCAACTTCCCAAATAATGTATATTTCACCAAATCCGAATGTCTATAAATACCCACTAAAATTCTCAAAAAATAAAAACATCAAATCATTCTCTTTCAAATCAAGTCTATTATAAATTCGATATCCACCTCTATATCGTACTAAAATTACTAAAAAAGATGTCGATTTCTCGCCTAAGTTTGATACTACTGATCGTGTTTTCAGTGTACTCTACGTTCCAAGCAAACATAATGACAGGTGCGCAACCAATCACTGTCAAGTGCGATGAAGCTCAGTGCAAGGTAACATGTGAGAAGGCGTATGGACAGAAATTAGAGTTCTCCTACTGCAAGAACACATTCATTGGAAAAATTTGTACTTGTGTCCATTTACCAGCATCAGGCACAGGAAAGCCTATCGAGACTCCTATAAACAACTGATTTTTGCGTTTCTTTATGTTGTCTAGCTCATAAGTGATCGTTGAGAAGAATATTTACTCGTATAATAAAGTCATACTTTTAATATACGAGATATCATATCATGTATTTTTATAGTACTTCTGTGTTTTATCAATAATACTTGAATTAAACGAGTCACCCCTCTTCGATTCGATGAACATAAGTCTTACATGGGATAGTTTACAATGTGAATATTTTCATGTTTTTTTCAAGGAGAAAGTGTTCTAGGGATAAGGATGTCACCAATGTTGTTGTGCCATGGATCAGCCAAGTGGGTTGCCAAATTCTCCAATGGCCCTGTTCCTGGATATGCTGTTTGCTGAACACAGAAGCCCACAAATGCCAACAGTGCAAGACGACCTTAAACAACACAAATAAAAAGCCAAATTTATTTAGTATAATATGAAAATCATCCAAAAAAATCAAGATTTTAGAGAGAGAGAGAGAGAGAGAGAATGAGGGAAGGGTATATAAGTCGTTGCACAATACCATTCTTGATCTCCTTGACTTTGAGCTCTTGGAACTTCTTTGGGTCCTTGGAGTAACCCAACGGGTCAAAAGCTCCACCCGGGTATTTTTTCTTTTCCGGGTCTTTCTCCATGCTCCTTTGGTGCTCCACGAAGGCTATTGACAAGAATTCAATCACCAGAATGGTGGGTAGGGTACCCCATGGAACCGGGTTGCCCAAATACCTGGCTTGCCCGCCCGGAACTGCTGCCCATTCTTGGGCCTTGACCCAGTTCCCCAAGCCCAAAGCCTCAGGCACCAGGATCCCGGGCTGCATTAAATCAATAATTTTGTTAAATTATATTCAATAATATTTAATTTATGACAAAAAAAAATAAAAATAAAAATTGTTGCAATCAACTTACAACAGCAAGCATAGCCCATCTGCAGTGAATAAGCTCGGATTCCTTGTATCTCTCTAGATTTTCTGGGACTTCTCCTAGACGAAGTGGGTCGAATCCGAAATCACTGAAACCCAATAATGATAAAATACGGGTTAACCCGCAGAATTCAGACAATTGAAACAAAATTACCAGTTCGAATCAACAAAAGTTATGAGTAATTACCCCGGAGCTGAGCCGTCAAGGTAGGGTGGGCGGGGCTCTCCTGGCATCCACTCGGCGGACATGGTGAACCTCGAGGTGGCGACATTGGTGCCGAAAGTGGCGGAGGCGGCGAATTTCGACTTGGAGGAGGAGAGGACGGAGGGGCAGACGACGGCGCCGACGCCGCAGCTCATCAGTGTATTGGCTGCCATTGTCGGAGTAGCAGAGAGAGAGAGAGAGAGAAGGTGGAGAATGAAGAGAGACAGTGGCGCAGTGATACAAGTATAGGGGAAGGGAGGATATCGGCGAATCCAGATGTTGATCGTTATTGGCTAAGATGTTAGCATCTGTGATGTGATTGGGCCACGTGTATGGTGCTCGACCAATGAGAGGATGATGTGGAGTGATGAGTGGATATTGTGACAGATTTTCCATGGCGGAGGTTGAGTTTCAAGTGGGCTCAAAATCAGGCAATATCTCGTTTTTAATTAAATGGATTTAAAAAAGTAATTGTATTTGTGTAAGTCCCAATTTTTATTTTTATTTTTTGAGACGAACGGAATATATATTTTTATTTGAATGCATTATTAATTTTTAAATGAAAAAATTATATTAATTTAAAATTTTTTTTGAAAAAAAAGATGAAATAATATTACATCTTGGCACTACACACCAGCACAATGGATACAACAATAACTTTATATAAATTGATGCAAAACTTATATATTGGAATAATATAACATTTAAATTATAATTATGTTCATAGTAATATTTGATGTTTTCAAGTAGAGAAGTAAGAGATTTAAAATAAGATATGATTTATATTATACTCGTATTGATATTTGAATAAGTGTCGTTAGAAAATAAATATTACAATAAAGAGTAAAATAAAAAATTTACGCCGACCCGTTTTATTAGATTCAAAATAATGGCTAGAAAAAGTAAAATATTAAATGAATTTAGAATCATGTAGATATTTGATCAAGCAGTCATTTTGTTTCCATGATGCCATAACAATTAGGCTGCGCCGACACCCGTCTCCATGAACCATGATGCACAGTTTGGATTCTCACACACATGCGCACGCACAAACACACAAAAGTAGAACATAACTAAAAGAATGAATAGAACAATCATCCAAGATCTCTAACTAGTGTATGATCAGGAACACTGGGAGCTGAGGAAAAAAAGTGTCGTTTATTTCCCATGCATCGCTTGTTCATAAGCACGCGCCTATGGAAATCTGAGGTTCTCAATCTAACGCAGCAAAGAGCAGCGAAGAATTTGTTCCACCAAATCCAAAAGAGTTCGACATGGCTGCTTTAATGGTCATCTTCTTTGAAGCATTCAAAGGCATAAAATCACCATTAAAAATGGGATCTGGTTCACTGAGGTTGAGCGTCAATGGTGCAGTTCCCTGCAATTAAATGTGATCATATATTTTCACACATGAAACATCTTAAATATTTTGGAACATTACTTGCATAATAAACTTTATGTACTTGTGATAGGATTACAGAAGCAGTTATTGTGTGCCCAAATTCATGTAGCATCTTCAAAATGATTTCAGAATTAATACGGCCTTGTAGCAACGAATCCACATTTAAGATCCGAAGAACTTCATTTTCTGCCAGTTTCTTTCTAAAATGATGGCTATAGACTCATATGAACTTGCAAAGACAAACATAGATTTGCTTACATGGTGTATGGCTAATACAGATAATATTGCTTCCACTGCTCCAGCTGCCCCTAGGAGATGTCCAATGGCACCCTGACATGGAATGTCCAGTAAAAGTTTTCAATGCATTCCGATCTCTCTCTCTCTCTCTCTAGTTGTATACTCGACATGATTACTAGGTTACCTTCGTGGAGGACAAGGCTAGAGAACCGGATGCTGCATGACTGCAAAATAAAGACTGAATTGCTTTGGCTTCCACCACATCACCTGCATGAGGATTTTCTAGCCCAAGTTTAGCAAACCATCATACAGTTGATTGGTATCTTAAAGTCATAATGGCATTATAATGAATTGAAATTACCCAAAAGAGTGGAAGTAGCATGTGCATTGATGTAATCCACCTGGTCCGGGATCAGGCCAGACTGCCAACCACAGAAAGAAGAAAAAATGCACCCGTATTTGCATTTAGATCATTGATTAAAGGGGGCATTCAGAGATTTTTGAGGGAACCACACACCCACTCCTTGGGTTTAATTTATTCATCATATTTATAACACAAAGATTAAAAGAAGTTTGATGAGTACTGTCAACTTTTGAGCAACTTCGTTTCCAGGGAGGAAGAACCAATGTGCTACTTAGTGGCAGTAATGAGAAACATGTTGAAACAGTGGATCTGGTAATTCAATTATGCTGGGGCTTCACTAATAAATATACCTCAATAGATCATCTTTCTGGGGCTTCTAGAAAGACAGAACTACTTCGAAGGGGTGAATTTGGAGGCAAGTTGGATCTAAATAGATATTTAATATTCATAATTGCGTTTTGCGTTACTATCCAAATACTGAACAATCATCTCCAACCACGCTTCCGGAAGTTAACTATGAGAAAAGCACTGCAAAAGTTTTATTAATGTTCAGAATATATAAGTCACATACCTGCTTTAAAGCTCGTGACATGGCCAAAAAAGCTCCTCTTCCATCACCATGTGGTTGAGTGATGTGATATGCATCACCTTAAGAAATTAAGAATTTCCAATTTTCTATGAAACGCCAAATGTAGATTGTGACATAAATAAAGTCCGAAGGTTGAAGACATTACCTGACATCCCATAACCACGGACCTCGGCATACACTTTAGCTCCTCGTTTCTTTGCATGCTCCAGTTCCTATACGATTAAAAAAAAAAAAAAGAAAGGTTTCCATTAACAAACTGGCTGTTCTGCTGATTCTGATAAGTGAGAAACCAGAATGCATCCACTGTTGGGAAGCTTGTAACAACATAGGAAGTAGTAGTACATTGTCGAACTTTTTATAACCGACATATTATGTAGGATACTCTTGGAACTGAATTTTTCCTTCACGTGGGAGTTCATTTTCCCATTTGAAGAGTAAAACACAGATTGTGACAGCACTCACCTCTAAAACCAGAATACCAGAACCTTCACCTATCCTGTGTTTGAGCAGTTTATTAGGATGGCACGTGTGAAGCAACTAAAGCTCAGTGAATAATCAATCACACATACTAGCAACCATTACTTACACAAACCCATCACGGCCACAGTCAAAAGGTCTTGAAGCTTCTTCAGGCACGTCATTATACTTGGACGTCAATGCCCTCGACCTGTATATGTAAACATTTACTTGGTCAATAACAATTCCTTTTGAACTCTGAATAGGACTCTCTATCTTAGCAACGTGATTGAACATTTAAAAATTAATGCCTTTAAGTTCTAAGTCATAAATATCCAAAAAAGGGAGAAAATAATGGAAACTTGAATCATCACTGCATTCAGTTCCAAATCTTTTCCACAAAGGACCTATTAGCCTCAAGTTCTGAAAAAGCCACCAATGGAATCTCCTAACATGAAATGGTCACCAATGAACAAATAGAACAGCTTTCCACTTTAATGTTTTACCAGGATTATTATCTGGACTTCGGACAAGCAACAATGAGAAGTAGATATTTGTAAAGAGGAATGGCATGAGAGACACATTAAACATTACCTACAGAATCCTGCTATAGACAAAGCATCAATGCTTGCCTCAGTACCTCCAGCAACCATAACATCAGCATCACCAAATTGAATCATCCTGGTAGCATCTCCAATAGAATGTGCCCCAGTAGCACAAGCTGTCACTGCAGCATGGTTTGGTCCCTAGATTCAAAATCAAGACTAGGATATGCAAAAATATCTAGTATAAGAGAAAAAGAGGTTCTTAAAAGCACAAAATTATCTTAAATTGTACGGAACAAGTTGATTTAATTGCTCAACCTCAATTTGACAAGCAAAAAATTCAAGGCCTTGTATCCCAATAATTTTTTCTTTAGTTCATTTATACTCACCATTTTTCAAGCATTTTGCTGAAAACAACATATATCATAGGTTTTGACAACAAAATTGCTTCATTACAAGAAAAATTAGGCTAAAACATTTTATTTTAAGAAAATTAATAATAGATAAGCAGCAAATGCAAATTATATACTAGTAAAATTAAAGTAATTTTCTTTGTGGACATATAGATAAACTCTTGTATACCTATCAATACTCTTAAATTTCATGTGTTATCAGCATACCTGGAATCCATACTTCATGCTCACATGGCCGGAAGCCATATTTATTAGTATTCTTGGGATGAAAAATGGACTGAGCCGTCGTAGTTTCTGGGGGAGAAAATTGAACAGTTTTAATATAAGGTAGTGTCGATATTGTGTAAAAATCTAAAACTGAATGACATAGAACAGCAGATCTCCCTTGGTTCCGTCCTCTTGTCAGGGACACCTTTAAATTTTGTATTCAGAAGAATATTCAAACACAGGAGGCTTTTACACAAATAAACACAAGACAACTAATTAGGTACCAAAGATAAATCATCCAAACAACCTTCTCACAAATCAACTTTGAGGCATCCAATATGTCACTGATGCTACCAGTTCCAGCACCTATGGAAACTCCCTGATGATCATAGAGTCAGAAATGAGAAATCGCAAATAGAACTCAAAAACATAAATCTTCAAAACATAAATAAGCGACCTACCGTTCTTTCCTTCTCATCCTGCTGATTGGGCATATAATTTGCATCTCTTAGAGCCTCATCAGCGGCACATAATGCATAACCAATAAATCGGGCAATCGACCTATGATCCTGGGGAAAAAAAGTAGAATCTCATAACTCAAGATTGTTCAGGCTAGCTTGTTGAAAACTAATTCGAAAGCCTCTGAACTTTCACCAATGGGATTTCGCCCAAACTAAATATGTGGTTCCAGCTAATCAGATGTTCTTGTCTTTTTTTTTTTTTTTTTTTGCTTTCCTCATATATGGATCGATAAAAAAATTCAATGTATTTTCATTTAGAAAGGAATCCTAGGAAGAGGCTATCAATTTGCGATTAAATTAAATGAGTGCATGATCATGTTCAAATGAATATTTTTACAAAATAAAAATCTCGAATGTGTGAGGTAAAACTTCTTAGGGTGGTGGTCGCAATTTGCATTGTTTATCATTGCCGAATATTTTTAGGAAAAAATAATATTATTTCAAGTTGAATGGCCTCATTATACCCTTGCAACAAAATTTAGTTGCATATTCTGAGAAAGTGTTTCCTTTTGAGGGTGCTGGCTTCATTTTCCCAATCTGGGTTATTATCATTGTTTCACAAGTGGTCCCAGAATTCAAAATCAATAAGTTCGCCAAAATATGGCATAATTTTTTTATTTTTTTTGGTTGCTGGCCACACAAAGAACAAAAGACTCAGAAGTAGTTTATGAAACAAGCTATTTCTAAGACTGAATTCACATCTCAAAATCAATTTTTTATTAGTTTGCTCTTCTCACCATACACTGTTTTTTGTCCAAAACAAACTGAAACTCAGGTTTGAATCCTTATTCCAATCACTTTCTAAAAATGAGAACATAAAAAAACTATTACCTTAGAGTTAAGCCACAACTCCTCATTAAATTCACCTGGCTTGGATCCACAAGGTACAATTCCAGCGACTTTGGATGTCAATTGATCAAAGGTATGCAGCTGTGTCTCTACATCAAATCCATTCATTTTCAGATCCTCAATAGTTATAGCCCTAATGCCACAGTCCCCTTCTATCAGACGCTTCCAGGTGACTTCCACGCCGCAACCCAAAGGAGTTATCATTCCTAAACCTATGAGCAAAAAAAAAAAAAAAAAAGATAACAACTTTTATACTGGCATCAGCAAGTAAAACAAGAAGCCAAAGATTAACCAAATTCAATACAAAACATGAATGGCAAAGCACTGTGTGTAATTTCATACATACAAGCACATAGAGGAACTTACATCATACATCTGCACATTCAATCAGGCATGATTTATACGCATCCGATGCAAGAAGATATAAACGAGGGGTGTGCTTGTGCATGCTTTTATTGATTACATCATGCTATCAAGAATTGGTGAGACGTGTATTATTGTGAAATTTTGGATGACTTCCTATTTATTATATACATCTTCATTTGAAGAATGAAATTCAGTTGTATTCTTAACTACATCCTCATCCAGGAAAACAGGCTATTAACCATTGACAACATAATTTTAAATTCTTATTTCAATGAAGATCGTTGACAGATTTTATGATATTCACACCAATCAGCATCTTTGCCTAGAAGCTAGTAAATGGAAAATACCTGTGACAACAACTCTACGAGGAGGTAAAAGGGGTGGAGGGCCAAAAGGACCAGAAGAAAACAAGCGACTGTAATGGATGATTGATTCCAAGAGCCTATTACTACTGCGCCTTGCCAGTGCCATTTGCTTCAGAAATCCTAAAGACAAGGACAGTCAGTAGCAATTCTTGTACATGATATTATAGCAACAACACACAAAAGATAGAGACATATAGCACATACCTATGATGTTAGCTTCAGATAGAACATAGAAACAAAACAGTATTTCCATAAAAGTCAATGTGATCGTGGGTGCGGTTGTTTGGTAGAATCACTCTGCCCCAATAAACACAATAACGAATTATCCATCAAATATCTTACCCCCCACCCCAGTTCTCCGCCACCCAAAAATGTGAGTCCCTTAACCAAGTAACCACTGTTTTCCATCAGCATGGGTCCAATCATACTTCAATTCCCAAGAACGCTTCACTGAATGAAGCTTCATCAAACCATAAAGCCCGTTCTAAATTACGTCGAATATCATCAACAAGTATCTGGAGTTTTATTTTACACCCCCTTGGGGAATTCTGTCAAACAAGTGATAAGCAATACAAATGCAGCACAAAAACAGAACAGGATTTTTTATTTTTATTTAAGACCCCCTTCTACACAACATTTTTGTACTCGAAACTATAATTAAAATGCATTACACGAAGAAAGTTACCGCTTTTTTTGCGACAGCAAATGGAGTAATCCGCAGTAAGCTCTCTGCAAATATGAATCCTTCCACAGCTTAAAGTCGGCGCCTGAAAAACTTTATACTTAATTATTATTATTTGCACTTTTGTCCTTCTAATTTTCGGAATTCCGTAATAATCCGCTAAGTTCGTACTAATGTCATCCACATCCTATATATTTTCTTAAATGAAAAAGTGGGTGTTATATTATACTACTAAAAATTTATAAAAATAAAATTATGCTCCTAAATAATATTTTAAATTTAATTTAATAAAAGTTTGATGTAAATTAATATACTTAACCCGTATATATTACTATTTGACGACCATATTTCAATATTGTAAAAAACATATATTTTTATTTAGCTCATAAAATAATGTATTTAAAATATATTACAATTTATATTTAATTCTTTATCATCAATAAAAATCATTCGGATTTTCGGTAAATAAGTAAATACCAAAAAAATAATTGTTAAATATAATTATCTAGATTTTCTTTTGTGTATTTAATTTTGAAATTTTAGAGGGGCCTAATTGCAATTGTCTAAAAGCTAGTTCCCAGTGTAACTAATTATAAACCTCCTTCATTCAGAATTCAATTTTTATCTGCTTCCTCTTACTTCAAAATCAAGAATCCCAAACTAATTAAAACAGGACGACAAAATTCAGATCAGTAATTCATAGCCAAAAATTTTAAAATAAATAAATAAAAAATTACAAGCCATATTGAAGTCCTCTCGGATCATACCTTAATTCAGAGTTCGATATCTTTTGTAACCCAGAATGAGCTCTTCACAGCTCTCAGGTGTAAGCGATCATTTGCGTATTTTGTATATACATACGTGTGTGTGTGTGTGTGTGTTTGTGTGTTTATAGGTGTGTATGCACATGCATATATTCAATTATTCGCGTTTAACAATGCATGCATCATCAGATCGGAATTTTGGTTTTCTATGACGTTTATTTTTTGGGTTAAATTGAGAGGGTTGGTTTATTTTATTTTATTTGAAAAATTAGGGCGGGATGAGCATGAATACAGGATTTACGAAGCTGTGCAAGGGGTTGGCTGTAGTATTAACAGGCGGTCACGTTGTTGTCCAGATTTTGCCATCTGCTCTTTCGTATCTTGCTCTCATCCCTGCCAAGTACACTTTTTTTCTTTCTCCGCTTCAAACTTTTATTTTTTATATTTTTTGAATTAATTTGTTGATTATGTGCAATTTTCTGGTTGTTTAATGGAGGGGCTGTGGAATTATTTGAGTCTTGTAATGTGGATTGGGGTATACAATTAGGATTGAATAAATTCTGGGGATTACATAGGGATGGAGATGGAGGTGAATTACTAATCATAATAAGCTAGAGAGAGATAGAGAGAGAGGTGCAGATTCTACTCTTTAACCCAAAGGTTGATTATCATTAAAGGGTTGCTTCTATTTGAGCTTTACAGATTAACAAAGTAAAAACTGAAAATGATAAAAGATTGATTTTGATAGCTTAGAATGTTTGAGAACATAAACTGGAGGGCGTGTGGTGAATTTGGGAATAGGATTGATTGCATCTGCTGCTAAAACTTTGTAGTCAGGGGATACCTTCAAGTATAATTGTTTTCTGCAAAACTTCTTTTGATTAGTAAGATACAGATAATCGATGCTTCGACAAATTTACTGTCTTTTGGATTTCCTGTAGGACTATTCCGTTTGCTTGGAATCTCATTACAGCTGGATATATTGAACAATCAATCTACGGGGTATTTATTTTGTGTTTTGTTTTTCGACATGGAACATTTTTACTACATTCTTGTTCCTTTTTTTTATGGTTTCTAGTTTTATAAAATCGTCAAAACTCTGCAGGTGCTCATCAGCTTAATGGGTCTTCTTTTCATTGGGAAGCTGCTTGAACCAATATGGGGCTCTAGGGAATTTTTGAAGTTCATCTTCGTAGTTAACTTCTTAACATCAGTCTGTGTTTTCACCACTTCTATCGCCTTGTACTACATTACAAGGCAGGAAACTTACCTGTAAGTGATCGAGATTTATCCCCACAAATTATATGTATATTTCTTCAACATTCAACTTGCAAGTGCTCATCTTTGACATTTCATATTCTCTTAACTAAATCAACCATTCATTATTGGTTTGCTCATGTTATTTCTTTTGCAGTTATCTGCCTATTTCTGGATTCCAAGGAGTCCTATCAGCTTTCTTAGTCGGCATCAAACAAATGATACCCGATCAAGAGTTGTCTTTGTTAAAGATAAAAGCAAAAGTACGAACTTTGATCTTCAGTTTTGTTTTTTCTTCTTTTGGCTTCATAGTACTTGATTATTCCACTGGCAAGAGTTATTCATATTTCCTTAATTCAACTCTTTTGCAGTGGCTGCCTTCTCTAGCACTCTTGGTCTCTGTTGTTGCAAGTTTTTTTACGACAGAATCAGCACAGTATCTTCCTACCTTAATAATATTCGGGACCTACACTGGTTGGATCTACCTTAGATACTGGCAAAGAAAACCTGAAACAAACTTAAGTGGTGATCCAAGTGATGAATTCGCTTTTTCCACATTTTTCCCTGGAGTTTTCAGGTAGTTTGCTGCCCTTCTGCTCTTTTTTAGATTTTCTTCCTTTCTTTGAAATAACAAAATAAATAAATAAATAAACAGCACTAATGTTTATGGAATGCAGGCCAGTGATTGATCCTCTTGCTTCAATTCTTGACCGAATGTTCTGTGGGAAAAGGCCTGAAACCTCTAATGAGACCCGGGATTATACTTTAGGAGGTACCTCAGTACCTGGATCAGACTCTATTGAAGCATCTAGGAGAAGGTAATTTCACTTGTTAATCAGTATGAAAGACGGGCAAACTTAATTTGTATTTTGTTGAGAAAGAAAATTTTGAATCATTGATGCATAATAATATGAACTGCAAGATTCATTCATAGACATTACGAATATCAATTGGTGATGCTGCTCTTGTTCATTCACTAGGGAAAGAGGTGCTCGGGCACTCGAAGAAAGATTGGCTGCTGAAAGATTGAGGGCAGAACAGGCACAAAAGGATGCATCAGAAAATGCATAGAAACTCAAGAAACGCGAAAATGCGCCCTCTGTTTTCAAATCGTTAGTCTTGTTACAAGCTTCTTGTTTATATACCATCTGAATTCAAGAGTGTAACTTTTTTGCAGATTTTGATTATGATCCTTAGCAATTTCGCCCTTTATTAACATACATATTCATCTGTTGCATTTTCTTTTTGAGCACAAGAAGTTTTTCTCTACCTTGTTGGAAGTACAGTGATCATCATATAATGTTACATAGCACTCTTCTCAATGCGTACCTGTGCATGACAACATTGTTCATTGCGGATGTCAAATTCATACACGATTATGTCTTCGTCTTTATCATCTCATCACTTGGTATCAGCTATATGGATAATAATTCTCCACCATCTTCATTCAAAATACATGTTTCCAGTTGTGTTTTAATTGAATTCTATGTTATGAGGAATATAAATATTGTTCCAAGAGAACTAAAAAACTTAAAATAGGAAAACCGAAAACTGGCAAGAGCTAGCTTCAAGATTACAGAGTATGTGTGTCATGTATAACAAAGTAATTGTGATTTACATTAATAAAGTATGTGTGGAATAACAAACATGAAAAAAAAAATGTTTAAACTATTTACTTGAAAACTAAGAAATTTAAAAAAAAAAAAAATTGAATAGTAATTTCAAACTGTGGAAGAATCAGTAATTTGTGGGAAAGAATAATTCTTCATAAGTCCAGTTTACTGAATTCTGCTCCCCCACTCCCTTTTTTTCTGAAGGAAAATTCATTAAAACTACTATGAACTTCATGTTGACCTCTATTGTCCAACTCTGGAGAAGGGGGGTCTTCAACATCCCTTTCTATTTCAATAGCTGTAGTAGCCACAGACAGTCGATCTTTTCTGTTAAAATCATCCATTTCGTGGTGGCTGGGGGAGCCCGATGTCTTCTCACCACCACCGCTCCAGCCCTCATTGCTGAAGTCCGATGCTCGTGGAGACACACCTTCCTCATAGTTTTTGTGGCCCTGCAGTAGATAGACCGGCGACATGGTACCGTGTAACGGGGAAGCAGGCCGACTGGAGAACGGAGTGCTGCTGGCTGACGCCCGCCCTTGTTTTATCTGTTTCTTGGCCGTTTGATGCCACGAGCTCAATGCTGACGCAACGTGATCACTGAATATGACTGGCTTCATTTTTGAGCCCATCTGATAATTTTTATGTAGAAGTGTTGAGAAGAGATTATAAAATCAGAAACCAATAATTGGGACTGCTTAAAACCCAACTTCTGATGTGGCTAACAGAATTACACCCTTTACAGGAAAGCTCTGGTAATTCCGTTTGCCATGTCAGCAATCGGGCTTCTTAAGTTGCCCATAGTTGGGCTCTACATAAAACTACACACACAGTTTACACACATGCATACCTGAGTGACCAGGGCATACAGAGGGAGAGTAACATAGCTGCACAGGACCTGTATCAGGATACTGTAGAAAACAAGAATTAGCATATTACGTTGTAGTCTTGAAATCAATCCAGTTTATGTAACAAGATGATCTGCAATGAGAATACACACAGAAAGAAACGTACCCCATCGCGACACGAATGATCATATCTTCAAGATTCTCATGGTAGCAAGAGGGATATCCAAATTCATACTGGAAAAGACAAAGATTACATCATGAATATGTTGGAACTAAACAGAAGTATGAAGGTTTTATTACACAGTTCGTGGACAACTCACCCAACTCCAAGCAAAGAAGGCCAGTTGAAATGCATTCTGTAAAAAAGGAAATCAAAATGATAAGATTGCCTGAGCCATTAAAAAATCTAACCTTTTGATCTTTCTGCAGAAAACTTACCTCAAAAAGAACTAAGTGAATCAAGAAAAGGATGAAGCGTGGACTACGAAACCAGAACAGCTCATCGCCCAGCTGAACCACCGGGGTGCCTCTGATCACATCTCCTCTCTCGAGGATTCTTCTTCCCATTTTTGTTATGATCACTTGCAACTTTGCTCCTACCAATAGTATTATCTATGAATATACCAAAAAACTTAATGTTAGATCAACTATTTTACACTTCTTGAGCTCCTGAAAAAGAAAAAAACTATATACCATCTGTTTTCACTCACAATTAGAGGGATAAACGGCAGCCAAAAGTGCGAATACAGCCCTGTTTATAGAAACACAAACAGCAGAATTAGTCTAAGTTCTCGATTTTTGTGGGGGGAAAAAGTTTGAATAAATGTGTTTTTTCTGCTCACCATTGGTGTTGGTGAGGAGCAGCAGAACAGCACAGAACCATATTATAGGGCTGCACAAAATGATGAGTGTGAGATGGCAATGCTGCAATATGAATTTGCATGTAATGTGATAAATCGACAAGAAAAAAGATCGAATGAAACCTTATTCCTACGATGACTTTGACATCTTCTTCGAGCGATCTGTTTATATATTTCTGGAAATTGAATGATGCCTGGCTTTGAGGTGTTAAATGTTCCTGAAATTTTCAGACAGTGTTGTTCTTAGATTCAAATTTATATATTGCTAAGACAATAAACACACACACACACACGATAACTTACAGTAATAAATCCATGTCTGAGTGTCAAGTAATCCACTTTCGCCACTGATGTGAAGAACTGTCTAAAGAAACATACCTAAGTTGGGCCAAAAAATAAATAAAGTGAAGTTAATTCTTAGAAAATTAATCTAGAAGCTTATGTACTGAAATACTTGGGACATATCCATTATAAATTTAATTCTAGAACGTTGTTGATTATTATTCGAATAATAATAATAATAATAATAATAATAATAATAATAATAATAATAATAATTATTATTATTATTATTATTATTATTATTATTATTATTATTATTATTATTATTATTATTATTATAATGATTTTAAAAGTCTTACAATCCAGAGAAGAACGGGGGATCGGCTCCAGAAATGCAAATGTCGACGACCAAATGACGTATCCCTAGCAAATCTGAATCTCTCAGGGTCTGCACCAGAATTAGTCAAAAAAATATTTGTTAAAAATAAATAAAAAATAAATAATTCGACATTGACCAGTATTCTTAGAAATAGAGAGAGAAAGAGACGTGTCCACAATTGTCAGCTTCCAATAAACTAAATAAAATAGAATTTTTTAATTAAACAAATAATATTATAAATTAAATTGTACGACTTATCCAATATATATAAATTTCGGCCTATTACATAAGATTGCTTAATATTAAACATATTAACATTGATTTCATACTTACCATTGTAGTACTGGTACTGAATTGTCTTGGTTTCATCCTCCCATGATTTCCATTTCCTCATCTGCATCAATGCATATATTTCTTCAATAAATCGAAACTTTTATTTATTAAAAAAAAAAAGAAACGCACAAGAACAAACGAACTTATGACCAAAAAAAAAAAATCTATATATATATATATATATATGTATATATATACAGAAAAAAAAGTACCATGAAAAAAAATAGTAGTAAGCAATAGCATTGAGAAAATACAATCTTTATTTTAGAATAAGGGTCACGTTTCTAATCGTATTTAAATTATAAAATCAAGATTTTTTTTTTTGGAACGAAGAAAATATTAGTAATATATATATATATATGTATATATATTAATATTACCTTTAATTTTCCCAAGGCATAAGTGACAACACAATAGAGGACATGGGTAAGTGCCAAAACAAAAATGAAGATGTGGAGCTGGTGAATCCCATAAGCTGAAACGAGTTGAATTTTGCCCTACAAAATCAAATTCATACATAAGCCACATAAAAAGGATAATCTAATTAATTTATAATCATAAATAATAAAAAAAAATTAAAAAATAATAATTACCCTTTCCAGACATGGATCATCATAACCTTCATCACTTTTGTCACTGTCCCTACAAGGATGCCAAGAATGTCCCACACTTCTGGGAACACAAATGTTAGAAAGAGGAGTCTGCCCTACTGTCAGCAGTAATGATATGAACCCTAGCAGCATCAGCTCTGCTCCCACCAACAAAAAAAATAAAAATAAAGTTAGAATAATTACGTTATTAAATCGTTTTGTTGCACAAGAACATATATCCCCGTCCCGAAAAAGAAGTTATTTTTGTGACGGACGGAGTTATAAATAATCGAAAAAAATTACCAGCTTTAATATTCTCCAGAGCTTCATATAGAGGTGCTTTTTTCTTCTTCTTTAGCCACTGCAATATTCAAGAGAAACATATGTAACTCCATAACTTACGTACATAAGAAAAAAAATACTTCATTCGTCCTAAAAAAAAAAAAAATTAGAAAAGAGAAAATAGTATGGTATGTGGTACCGATCCAGCATGGTGAATGATTTGTTCGATGAAAATGGATATAGCAACCAACACGAAGCAAACAACCGCCACCGCCCACGTGGAGGTCGCCTCCAACGTCCGCTCTTTACCCGCCATTTTTTCCGACGAGCTAGGAGATACCTAACTCAAGAACTGGAAAAAGGAATTCAACTTCTCTTTTTAGAGTATTTATGTGAAAATATTGCCTTTTTTTGCAATATTGTTGGAAACTTTCCTGAGGTATATATGTCGTCTTTAGCTAGGTGTGTTTGTGTTTATATCTATATATAGACATATACATACATATATATATTAAAAAGATAAAGAATTGGCAATATGTTTGAATTTTCTAACTTGTCTGTTAGTGTGAATCAAGGAGAGAGAGAGAGAGAGAGGAGATGAACCCATTGATGATGATTGAGAAATGATGGACTTTTTCATAAATTTGAGTTTGATTAATTTGACTTGTCTAAATATTTGGATAGGTCAATATTACATAAACGTGTTATGGAATAATAAGCACAACAACTAGGATAATGTGGTATCTGTATTATGATTATTTTATTTTATTTGAGTATTTATTAAATTTATTAATTAATTAATTTATGATGATATTATATATATGTTATCACGTGTGCTAATAACAAACTAACAACATTTTATTTGATAATTAACTATCTAACAATTTATAATTGAGATATTTATGAAAGCGATGACGATGATAAAGATGATTATGCTTAATTATCCATCTGATAATTTATTTATTAGATGGTGCCAAAAAAAAACATGCAGTCCCCTCAATTCTATATATGTATATATATATATATATAAGTATATTACGATATAGAATAAACTTCCTAGCTCAAGCTTGGATGAAAAATCAAAGACTCAAGCTTGGTTGGAAAATCAGATGCTCGAATTCGACTAAACTCAATTTTTTCAAGTCGGAACTCAAGTTGTTGAAATACTTGATAAGCTCGAACTTGATTTGGCTCGACTCATAACCTTAATTTTTCAAAGTAGAATTAAAAGTATTAGGGTTTTATTTAATTTTATAGTTGGAATATTTGGTAAATAAGTAAATGGTAAGGCACAATTTCCTAAATTATATATATATACACACACAAGTATATTGCAATAAACAATATATTTATTATCATTTATATATGTATTATAATAAGTTGTTTAAATTTATGTTCGTACAACGTACGGATCAAGCATTTGTATATTTTAAAGTGACGCGTCCTCTAGATTCTAAAATTATGATTAATGTTGACAAATTCTCTTGAAAATATGCAGAAGTTAGTAGATATTTAGTTATCTTACCTAATGGAAAAAATGTCTTGAGGTTATTGTTATTTATTTATTTATCTTTTCAAGAATTTATAATACAAATTTCTTGAGTTAGACTTCAAAGCTCGGAATCATTGAAAAAAATTACAATTTGAATAGTACCCTTCATAAACTCTCATTTATCACGTGTGGAAGAAACTAAATATTTATTTGTTATTTATCATCTATATTAATTCAAATATAAATATTAAATAAAAACATCTTAGAATGTAACAATGTTTAAGCTGCAGCTGATTCTCATTTTTCATGATTAAGAGTGTGAACGAGTCTAGTCGAGCTAAGTATTTTCTAGCTCGATCTTGATCTTGACTGGAAAATCAACGGCTTAAGCTTGACCAAGCTCAAATTTTTTACACTCGAGCTTGATTGAGCTCAAATTAATTGTTTAAGCTCGAACTACACTCCTGAGAATACTCAACCTTGTTTGACTCGACTCGTTATCTTTTATTAATTAGGGTTATAGATTTATTAAGATTTTATTTAATTTATAGCTACGACATTTGGTAAATAAATACATTGTAAAGGATAAAATTGTAAATATAATTGAGCTCGCTAAGTTTGTGAGCCTAACAAATTAAGTATTTATGAATTTGAGATCAAATTCGAGAGCTGCTCGAATAGCTCGAGCTAGAGCTCGACTCAATTAACTTTGAGTTGAATTTTATCTTAATAATGCCCCTATTTATGATAGTGTGAAGTCAATCAAATCAATTATTCATAGTCAACCCACCTAAATGTATTTGTTGAAAATGTTAGGGAGAAAAATTGGATAAAATCGTCAATTAGGGTTTATTGAGGAGGATAAAATCGTCAATTAGGGTTCCCATATTTGACTGCAGACTTTAAAATTGAATATTTTATTTCAGTTTCAATTATGTGGTGTAAAATTCTCCTTGAAAAACAGTTAACAGAAAAGTCAGTGGTCGTGAAGATTTTGAAAAAGACCACAACTTAGTTCCATAATTGTTGTCTACATATTGAAACTAATTTTTGCATGTGTTTCTTTTTTATTTTATTCCTTTTTTGGTTGAAAATCGATTTATGTGTTAAAGTAAATATGGCACGGTTTCATCGGTTTTGATTTTGGTTCCAAAATCATGAGGAGTGGAATTGAAATTGAACCGGCATACAGCCGGTTCAAAAAACCGCCAGTTCCACGATTCCAATTCCTTATTTTTCTACAAAATCACACTTGGAACTATCGATTTGAAATCGGAACCGTCGGTTCCATATCCTAGAACCAAAACCGAACCGACTATGTTCCGATTCTGATTCTGAAATAAAATTGGGTTAACAATTAAACCGAAAGTTGACCGCCGTTGTAACCGTGCACATCTCTATGTTAAAGGATATAGGGGCTCTTTAGTTCATCTATATATAAGATAAGAGTATTTATGTAATTTAGATTATATCCGGACAACTAAGGTATAAATATTCTTTCAAGTGTAATTTTATTCGATTGAGCAAAGAATTAAAAATTACATGTCGAAGAAAAATAACAAGCCGATAACTCAAGGGGACAAAAAAACACAAAAGAAGTAAAGTTAATTAGCCACGAAAATAGATCTACATACTACGAGAGAGGGAATATGGTGAAAGATAGATTGCTCAACTGAGTAATATATAGTACAAATAGAGAGGCATTTATACCCTAGAAACCATAATAAAACATAGATGACACAAATGAATTTATCTTCAACATTGACGGACTAAACAATCCTCTATATGGGCACGGTTTTGGTTTCGAATTAAAACTGGCAGTTTGAAGTGTGGGTCGACGATTCGACTTAACCATTGACCCGATTCTGAAATAAAATTAAAAGTGAAATTGAAAACTGGTCAATTCGATTTCGGTTTCAGGATTTTCAATTCTAAATCGATACTTTCAAATATGAAATTTTTAAAAAAAAATCAAGAACCGAAACCATGGATCGGCTATACACCAATTTAATTCTAGTTTCACCACACAGCTCCAAAAATCAACGATTCAAAAAACCAACAGTTTTGAAACAAAAACCGAAATCAGCGGGAATCACGTCAATTTGAACCGGGTGTGATTCAAAATAAAGACATCTTTCTTTTCTTTTCTCCTTTTTTGTTTTTTTTTTCCTGTTTTTCTAAACAAAAAGACACATATATATATATATACATACACACACATATACATACATGTGGGTGAAATAGTGCTACAAAAAGAGTTTTTTTTTTTTTGATTTTTTTTATACATATTTAATTTGAAAACTTGAATGAAAATAAAAGAGGGATTATTCATCTTTAGCTAATAAAGCTGGTGCCTCCTGTCGTCCAACCATCTCCACCTGCAAAAACAAGTTTATTTTAAAGTAAGTTACATATAAAATCGAACTTTATTGTATTTTAGTCTCGTATTTAATTTATATATACATTTTTTATATATAGTGACAATACTATATTGTAATGTGGTATTGATAAGTAATATTCTTAAAATAAAAAATTATTATAAGCCTCCATACTAATTCAAGCAAAGATCTGAGAATAATAAATAAAATGGACTCCTGAAATTCTAGAGAGAGAGAGAGAGGGAGAGAGAGGGAGAGGGAGAGGGAGGTGTTACCAGTGAAAATCCCATCTGGGGCGGACTTTGTACATGCGGTTATGGCCGTAGGGGTAGTCGGTTTCGGCCCTCTTGGCATTCTGGAAGGCGCAGCAGCCGATGGAGTATATTCCGATGAGGACCACCACCATCACGATGTTCAGCACCGACAGTTTGTGCCAGTCCCGCCGCACGTCCTCCAGCACCCCCGCCTTGCACGACTCGCACTCGTAGCACAGCAACGACGGCGCGTTGTTCCACCGGTAGCAGTCTGGGTCCTGCGCCACCGCCGTCGCCGCGTAGTTGCACGATGTGGGGGGCTTACAGCACCCCGACTGCCACCATGTACACAATTGAAAATTATTTCTTTTTTAATAATTTAACTAAGATTGTGTGATGATTTTTGCATGTTTTATATTGGACTTTAATTATTTTTTTATTTAAAGGCAACAAAATTATGTCGTTACCTTTTCCTTTTCTTTTTTCTTTTTTGCAATTAAAATTATATTAATAGTTGTTGTAGTAATATTATATTAATATCAATATTAATTAATTTATTTATACAATTGTAAAATGAAATACAAAATTAAAAGACAATGAAAACACCACTAATGCTTTTTGCTTTTCCATGTATATTCATACCAATAAAGATAAAATAGTATTGTCACAAGATCAACTTTAAATTGAGTATAGGGCCACGGCCGATTAGCACTCATGAATTTAATAAAATAAAATAAAATAAATAAAAAGCTATGAAATTTTTTATTTTATTTTCCTCAAAACGAAAAGATGAAAAATACTAGAGTTTCTTATCCATTTCTTCTCCAGTTCTTAACAAAAAATTCAAATAAGTTTCATGAAATCCATTTGTTCGATTTGAATCCACTGTTTTTTATTAATAAAATTGGAATATGACATAAAACGAAAAATAGAACAAAGAAGTTGTTGCGTTCTTGAATCACTTCAAAACCGAGTAATGAACCGAAAAATCAAGCAAATAACATGCAATTAACAACCCTCAACCAAGTTTTTTTCTAAATTATAACTTCAAGTTTATTCAACTCTAATTTTTTTTTTTTTTTTAAAACAAACAACTACTTATCTTCATAACATACCACAAATTAATTTGCAAGAACTCAATTCTTGAACCCTTATAAAAACGTAAAGAGAACGACAACAACAACAAAAAAAAAATTCAAATCATAAATTTTTTTAAATAAATTCATAGAACACAAGAAATAAAATTAAAATACCTGAATAGGAGTCATATCTTTGGTCAAATAATCAAAGGGTGTCCACAAAACAATCTTGTCACAAGTCTTGGACCCCAAAATACAGCTCCTAATAGTCATCCAATAATGGGGGTCCAAAACCCTCTTCTTCAACCATGGCGAATAGTTCTCCAACCTGTACTCCTTATATGTCCTCCCAGCCACATCCACCCCTCCTCCGGGGCTCGTTACGACGAACCCGAAAACCGTGAGACCCATTAGGGCCCCAATAAGAATCAGCATGATCACAAGGTACACCCACAGGGCCCATGCAACGTGGAAACAAGCTCCAATGAACCCAGCAAGAGATATGATCAGGATAACAAAGCCCACTACCAGAAGGGGCGTCTGGAGGAAGCTTTCACAGGTTGTGCTGCTCCGGGCCATCCATAGACCCGCCCCGATTATCGGTATCGAGGCTAACAGTGTGAAGAGGTTCAGAAACCCTATCACTGTGTTGCTGAATCTGTACATGGTTAGGTTAGTTTAGTGTGTGAAGTGTGTGTGTGTGTGTATGTGTATGTGTGTTTAGATCTTGTTGGGGGTTTGATTGATCATGATCAGCTTTATCTTTTGTGGGTTGGCAATTGTTTGGTGGTGAAGAATTAAGTAGGGAAAGTGAGTAGCTTTAGTTCATTGGAATAAGGTACTGGGAGAGTAGTATATATACTTTTTAGTGGGAGTGATCAAGATACATGCTTCATAATTTGACCAAATCGCACTTCTTAGGGACTAAGGAATCACTTTTTTTTTTTTTTTCTTGGAATTGGTGAATTTACCAAAGTGGCTTTTGTAGCAACAAATGAGTGAACTTGGTTGTGTTTCTTGAGCATTGCAAGGATATGATCTCTTGATTAAGTAATCATTTTTGAATCATTTATATGTTTTATGTGTTGTAATTTAATATGATATTTACCGCAGAGGAACTGAGTATTCGAACAAATTTTAATGATTTAGATATTTATGTGGATATTTTAAATATAATCAACCCTAAAAACTATGTTTTATACTACATAATATTTAGTTAAGTAGCTTAATTTTAGTCAAATTCGATAAGCTAAAATATTTTATGGCCACTTAATAAGAATAATTCTTTTAGCTAGTTTTTTCCTAAAAATATTGCAGTATCCTTAAGACTTCACCGGATATGTGAATCTGAAAATACAATATATATATCTCGAAGCTGAGCATCGTCTTGAGATATTATGTTGCATTTGCTGATTTACATTTATTAAGAATATTTATATAATTTATCCTAAAAAATAACTAAAAACATATATCTTTATAAAGTGATAAAAAAAATATTCTCACTTATATGATTCGACAAGAAATAGTTTTAGCCCTAATATTTAAATAACTGAGTGTTAAAGCACATTGGACTTTTATTGATTGAGCTCGTTGTATGCAAGCTTGAGGATGATTACACTTATCTTCTAATTAAGAAGATTGCTAAAAGTCTGAAAAAGAAAAAGATCATTCTTCTAAGATTTGTCCTATTTATAGCCTCTTAACTTTGTGGGCTTAGGTATTATCATTAAATTACACTTTTTAATTTAATAAAATTCTACCGCATATGTCATTCTTATTCATGTTTAATTTTATGACGGTCTGATTAATATTTTGAGATCAGTCATGAAGATCACATGTATTCAACTTGAGATCAACTATCGAGTTTACATATGTATGATCTAATTAAATACATAGTTTGTGTTACGCGTAATGTACATATATATTACATAGCTCATCGTTATTCTTGAAGTCGTAACTCGTTGATTGATTGGATGTATGAGGTCCCTTTATTTTGACTTTGTCCACATCAGTTGTCCAAACAAACTTGCAATCCACAAATACCACCCATTAATGCATCAAAAATTTCAAATTAAATTCTCAACCGTATGATATTTGACTTGAAGTAGAAAATGAAAGATCTGGCACGTGGGTACCATTGTAGCAGGGTACATTGAACAATACAAAACTATAATGAAAACCCTAATTCAACAAGAGTATCGATTTAAATGATAAAGGGGAATAAACCCTAAAATGTTTATATAATTAAATATTTTAAAGTAAACTAAGGAACCATAATCTTCGACAAGGAATTTTTTTGAATAATTTTAATCCTAGCTTGCTAAATTTGATGGAAAAATAAAAGGAAATACACGACCTACATTCCGAATTCAAATATTTAATTATAATTTATCCAATATATGTGTAATATATTTAGCAATATAAGAAAATTAAAGCGAGTCCCTCGTTCAGAATTTCAATAATAAAGTATTGTTATATTTATTTTAACTCTTAAAACAAGAATTCAAGCGTATCGAATGTATCGTGTAACTAAATCTAACAGTATTACTTGTTTGTGTCTCTAAAAAATCATATTGTTAGTCTTTTAATAGTATTATTTATTTATTAATTTATCTAAAAAGATATTACACGATGAACAAAATGATGTGGACTCAATACACGAGAGACTAACTCGACGCTTAAATCTAACAGTATTACTTGTTTGTGTCTCTAAAATATCATATTGTTAGTCTTTTAATAGTATTATTTATTTATTAATTTATCTAAAAAGATATTACACGATGAACAAAATGATGTGGATTCAATACACGAGAGACTAACTCGACGCTCAAATCTAGCTTCTTCTAAATCAGTTCACATCAACCATAGTCTCAAATTGCAAAACGAATTTTTTCACTGAATCAAAAGAGATATATCCTTCCTGCCGGTACAGAATAAAGGCATCAAGTTCGCAGTTTAGAGGTTCAAGGCAAGTAAAGAACCGAGGACATTTTGGTCAATTCAGTCCCATATGTGGAGCCCACTTTTGCTTCTTTACAAAGCATTACCCCAACATAAATTAGGTTTTCCTTCTTATTCTATGATCAAGTGTCTTATCTTCTAGGGTTTTAAATTTTATTTTATTATTTAAAAAATTAAATAAATAAGTGTATTATATTCTCTAGGGATATTTTAATTATTATGAATTTTGAGTGATGTTTAATTTTAATTTTTATTATTATATTCATCATAAAGTTCTGCAGGCTTTTTCTTCCTTTTGAAAGTTGCATATATATATATATATATACTTTTAAAATATAATTTTGTACCTACCATTTACTTTTTGTTTCCTTAAACATAGTTTGATTAATTCTTGAGGGACCATAGCACTTGAAAAATCGATTGAATCAATTACTCGATAATTATTCGAAATTATAGTTGAAAGTTAATCATTTAAGCTAATTCATCGAGAACATAACAAATCAATAAACAGATAGATAAATATTGTATGAAAATATAATTACTCGAGCTTGAATTGTGTTTTGTTTGATCAATTTTTTTATTTAATTAAGTTATATCAACCAACAAAGTAATGTAATTATCAAATAATTTATAGTGCTTGTACTTTTTAATAAACTAAATACTTAAAAGCGTAGACAATGAAAATTTTAAAAATTAAAAAATATTTATAAACTAAAAGGAAAAAGAATAGAACTTTGGAAAGCCCTAAACTTTTTCATTGGGCCATTTCATTTGATGAGCCCAATAGACACCAAACTAGACTCCACAACTGAAAAACTAGAAAGATATGAGCAACATAAGGTGGCCCATGGATTAACCTAACTTTGATCCAAAAAAATAGTCTCGTCCCAAAAAAAGAATCATGTTTCTACAACTTGCTCTTTATTTGAAACAAGCAAATACTAGTTATTTACTACGACGGTAAAAGTCTAGCAAATTGCCTCCAACACCAATCTCTTTGAAATGCTCTCATCGCAATTGGTCGCACCAAAAACACTCTCTGAAGCTTGAATCGAACAAGTTTCTTTGCCCAAACAGGCCTGTAAGAGTTTGAACATCAAAATAAACAATTTATTGTTTTTTTTATATAAAAAATGTAAAATAAAATAAAACTTTGTAATAAATTAACCAAAGCTTACATTTTTAACAATGGTGAGTGCATCATTTTTGGCTTCACAGCTTCCCTTGTCAAAAGAACCACAAACCCCTTGTACGTGACCAAAGCTAGCAAACTTGATGTCGGAAATTGGCTTGCCTTGGCAAGACAGCTCCATCACATTATTCTCATAAGCATTGCCACATACTGTCCCCGGTCTGACCGTTTGGAAATTTACAAGGCTCGGATTGCCTCCGAATTCCTCAAAAACAACGAGCTCGTTCACATCCTTATCCATGAAGGATCGGGGAACGTGATACCTAAAAAATCAAATAAAAAAAGATCATATTATCAAAGTTAAAGATAAAAGTTTAAAAATCACATGTCTAACTTAGATCATAACATACCATCTTTGAGTAGGTTGGCCACAGTTTAAGGTACATTTGTCTGAACCATACGGTCCGCGATAGTCACATGGCTCGGCAGAGCAACCATCCTCCTTAGCTAGATAACTCGGCCAATATCGACCTAGACTGCGGCCGTTAACCCATGCTTCTCCTTTGCCCAACCCTACCATGTCCACAACTACCGGATCCTCTCCGAGAGGAGCTTTGAAAGTTGTCTAATAATAATTTATTTTTTCAAAAAACAAAAAATTATAAGTATACCTTCGTAACTCACCCAAAAAATAAAAATTACTTTTAAAAAATTATAAAAATACCTTGTACCAAGTCATCATTCTATTGGTGGGTAGATCCTCTGTGCGCCACTGAGATGCAAATTCAGTGTCATCGTTGAATAATTGGTTGGCCAATCCATCCAATCCAACTTTGTACGTCCATTTGTGGTGCGACAAGTCCTTTGTGATGCTTTCATCACCCTTTGTGCTAAGGATCTCGACTGGTCCAGGTAGTCCGGTTTGCACCATATCAAACCTCGGGCCATAGTTCTATACAGTTCAAAAAAATATTCAAAATTTTATTTCATAATAATAATAAGTACATGAATAAAAAATATTTAATAAAAAATTAATTACCGATAATCCAACGGTCACACTCAGCAACGTAATCTGATTCTTTCCAGGCTTCAATTTGACCTTCTTCTCGAATACAGTGTTGCTAACACCGTATGTAGCCCATTCAGAACCTAAAAATTAAATATAAATATTTATTATTTAATAATAATAATAATAATAATAATAATAATAATAATAATAACAACAATAATAAATCAAAAATTTAATTATTCCAAAAATAAATAAATAAATAAAAATCAATATATTACCGATGTGGTGGCCGTTTACATAAGCATGCATTACGTGGCCGGTTCCATTCACCCTCAAGCTCATGTTAGCACCATTCATAACTGCATCATTCTCTTTGAGATCCAAACTGTTACATCCAAATTAAATTTATTTAAAATTACACGAACACGAACACGAGAATGATCATCTACCGGTCGAACATTAAAATTTTTAATAATAGTACCTTGTCATGTACCACATATAATCACTAATATCATTAGCAATTTTTTGGTCAAAGAGTTGACTAGCAGAGACTTGGCCCCTTCCCAGATGGACAGTCTGGCCCACAATTTCTGGCATCCATTTCCATTGTAATGCAATCGGCTCACTTTCAGCTTCATTAGGCTTCTTCACCATCTTTGTAGTCTGTGTATTAACCTAAAGGGAAAAAAAAAAAAAAAAAAAAAAAACTCAAATTTAATTTTTTTTAAATTTAATTCACAATATTATTTAGTGAATTAATTAATTTACCAAAAGAAATTACCTTAGCCGTGTTGTAAATCTGGGTTTTACAGTCTTGAAGTATGCTGACGGACCATGCAGGCACTGTGTAATTAACCCCTTGAAAATTTACTGTGGCATCAGTTGTTTCGTTTGCATTGCTCAAGAAACAGCTCTTCTGATCCTCAGTCGAATAAATACTTGCCTAAATGATTCAAAAAATTAATAATCGTGCGTCGTCTCGTTAAATAATGGTACAAATCATAAATTCAATGAGATTTACCGCGACAGAATTTCCAAAATCAATAGAGGAAACATTGCCGTAAACTAAACTTTTTTCGATTGAGTGCAACACATCATGAAGCTGCTTCAAATGCCCATATTTGGGCTGGTTCAATGAGCCTGCAAAAAATTGTAATAATCTTAATAAATAATTATTATAATATAAAAAAAATTAAATTAAATTAATTTACCATATTCGTTGAGTGGGGCATCATAATCGTACGATGTGGTGATGTAGGGACCACCAGCTGATCTACCGAAATTAGTCCCACCGTGGTACTAAACCAAATTTAAATAAAAATAAATAAATCAAAAATAATTTAAATAAAATAATAACAATTACTGAATAAAATAATTACCATGTAATAATTCTGGAAAGTTCCTCCAAGCTGGTAAAATCGTGCTACAGCATATGCGACATCTTCAGCTGTTCTTAGTGGATCTTTACCACCCCAATTCTTAAACCTAAATAGTTATGATATTTAATATTTTAAATAATAAATAAAAAATCAATTTCAATTTTAAAATAAAAATTTATTAAATAAAAACTAACCATCCAGTCCAATTTTCTGTCCACATCTTGGGGCTATTTGGATTATTTGGGGTAAATTGATCACAGTAAAAGCCGTTGCATGTGTTTATCTATCATTTTCCAAAAACAATAAATAAATTAATAAAATCAATCTTGAAAAAATATTTATATAAATTATATTTATTTTCTAAAATTAAAAATAAATTTATGTTAATAATAAATAAGTAAATTACCATTGGTTGAGGAGCATCATCTTCTTGACACATAAGCCATGGAACTCCAATCTCCAGAGACTGAGCCATATTTGCACACCAGTTTATATATTCTTTTCCAGCATCTCCATATGACGCAATTACATTGCCATATTCATTTTCAATCTAAAAAAAAAAATTAATTTATTAATATATAAATAATATACTTTTTTCGTCCCAAAGAAAGAAAATAGTCGAGTCACACTACGAATATAGTAATTAAATTCTTACCTGAGCCAAGATGATTGGACCTCCTTGGGATGCAAATAGGTTCTCTTGCTTCACCATGTCGACTATCATTGTCGTAAAATTTTGCATCTCGTTCTAGAAATTACACAAATCGAGTTAATTAATTTAATTATCCCCAAAAATCAATTAACAATAAAGTTTTTTAATTAAAAAAAAAAAGAAAAAGAAGAAATTAATTACCATGAACACATTGTTATTAGTACGAAGCTCAATACCAGGCAGATTGTGCAACCATACAGGAAGACCCCTGAAAAATTCATAACAATTAACAACCATCATAAAAAAAAAAAAAAAAAATTAATAATAATAATAATAATAATAATTTTATTTTTTATAATTAACATTTAAAAATTAAATAAAATTAAAAAATAAAAAATATATACCCATAATTCCATTCAGCACAGACATAAGGTCCAATACGAAGAACAGCATAAAGACCTTCAAATTGGATTGTCTTCAAAAACCTAATAAGGTCCAAATTGCCATTAAAATCATACTGTCTTCTCAACGGCTCATGTGCATTCCAAAACACATATGTCTCAACAGCATCCAACCCTCCTTCCTTGGCTTTCTTGATCAAATCGGGCCACATCTGATCATCGAACATTTCAAAAAGGTTATAAATATTCGTTCGCAACATAAACCTAAACATAAAATTATTCGATAAGGTATAATATGAACCATATTTCATACCTCGACGGTGCTTCTCGGATAGTGAATAGAGCCCGAAAGGATGACCTTTCGTTGCCCGTCGATCGTGATGGCCCTCCCGTCGTGCGAGACATTCGTAGAAATTGCTTGGGTGGTGAAAGTTATGAGCAGTGAGAAGAGAAGAAAGAGTGAGGAATTCTTCATCTTGAGAGTGTGTGAGTGTGTGTGTGATTTTTGGTTGTGGGGTGGTCGACTATTTATATAGCTACAATTGGGTTTTATCAAGATATATATAATGCAAACGGATATATTTTTTAAATATATATATATATATATATACATATCGATATAAAAGATTTTTTTTTTTTGGATCAGTTTTTATTTTATTTTAGATATGAATAATAACAAATCCCACTTAAATCTATCTGATATTCCTTATTTTTTGGATAAAACTTAATTTATTAATTTATAGTAAAAAAATACTAATTTCTTTTTATATATATGTGTGTAATTATATGGGTTTTTTTTTTTTTTTTTTTTTTTGGGTACCAAGTATATATGTATACCTAGCAAAACAATTAAAGAAAAAATATATTTTTTCTCTTCTCCTCTTGCTGGGATTTTTTTTTCCTAATTAAGTGTTGAAATGGGTTAATTACTTTTTTTGGTTTCTAATTTTTAAGTTTAAGATACTGTTTGAATAAATTTAGAAATACTGGATTTAATTTTCTGTTTTAGTCGTCATTATCGTGTTTTACCATTATCTAATTTGGATAAAATATTTTAAATCTGTCTGGATTTAGTAACGAATTTATTTATTTATTTTTCCAATTTGATGAAATTAATTGGACTTCTCAAGAAATCAATTAATTAAGGCTAATCATCGTATTGAAATGGATAAAGTTAACATAAACTTAAAGATTCAATCTTTTTTATAATTTTATCCAGTTTTGGATTTATATCTTATCGTTCAGAGTTTTAAGTAAGTGAAGGGATGAGATACGATTCAAATTCTATTAACATTATCCAATTTTTTAAATTTATATCTATATATATATATATGTATCTATATCTATATAAATATATAATAGTAAAATAAATATTTTTTATTTTTTGTTTTCTTGTGGGATAATGAAGATGGAGTCGTATTAGTTATTAATATTGAATTTGCAACATATTTGGTAGGTTTATCAATCACTATCCAAATTCTTTAAACAAATCAATATCTCGACTGATGATATTTGATTTGAATTTTTTAAATAAATTAATACTCAAATATGAAAATGATAAATTCAGATATTACGTATAATTATTAATTTTTGCTAATATTTTGAATAATTAATACTATATTTATTAATAATAAAAACATACAAAAATAACTTTCGTACATCGCACGTAGTCTCACAGTAGTATTACTAATATATAAAAAAAATATGTTAATGGTATAAAATTGAAGCTCCTCAATTCAATTGTCGTATACAAAATATTTTAAATTGATATGTCATCATCTATTTATTTACTAATAGAGCGAACAAATGTGTTGAATAACACAATTTTGGAGCGCATCAAAATTGTCCTATTTAAATATATATATAAAAAATTTGCATGTCGCACTGATTTTTATGTCATTATTTATATAACAATAAAATCAGTTTAATATTACATATGAAAACATGAACGTTATTCTATATTAATAGTGGTCATCTTATTTATGTTAGATACGATACCATATTTTTTGTATGTATTCTTTTTTATTTGCAAGATTAAAAGTTAGAGTTTATCATGAATTTAATAAATCTTATTAAAATTGATGTTAATAAAAATTATGTAATAATTATCATATTTAAAATTACAAAAAGAAATATGATTGTTTAAGATAAACTATATACATTCACATATGCTTTTTTTAAGCCTCTTTGACTTATTCTCATTATAAATAAGTTATATTATATAGTTTTATAATTCCACACGTGTATTATTAATTTTTATATAATTTAACTTAGTATTATATTTAATTATAATAAAAAATGTATGCCGATAAAATTGGAGATATTGTTATTGATGAGCTAGTATATTTATTAATTCAATTATTATAATATAAGAAAATTATTTATCACAACATTTTTGAACATTTCATAAATTTTAATGGTCCACTATATGTGTCGATTTAATTAAATAAATTGTATAAATAAAATATATTTATTATTCATACCTTAATAGTCTAGCAAGATCGTCTAACTTTTCTTCGACGCTAGAACGGGTTCAATAAAAACCATAATTATTTTACAAATGGATTAGAATTATGAAACCAATAAATTTTGAGATTAAATCAAACAACAATAAAAATAAAATATATTTTAATTAGGTGACATTGGCATAATTTGATTGCTTAAAAATTGCCTAAAGAGAGTCAAAGCAAGCTTGGGTCGAGTCAACGGAACTTCATGCCCAGCCCCTCTAACTGTTACATACGTCAGCCCTTCGTACACTTGGCTCCATCCACCAACCTGTTAATTTTAATTTCAACAAAATATTAAATTAATATTCGAATTATTAATTAGTTAATTATTAGATATTATTAAATAAAATAATTATGAAAAAAATTAAAATATATATATATTCGCAATATTCACCTTTCGTTTGTCATACCAAGCATACCAGCTGGTATTAACCTGTAGCTTTAGAGCGTTAATTGAATAGCGAGTCGCAGTGAGTGGTAATACAGCATCAGTGTCTCCGCTGTCAATTTTCAATAAATAAGTTCATATAAATGAGTATTCAATAAAATTATAGTTCATGAATTTTGTTAGAGCTAGCAAAATTGGTCAAGTCGGTCCGACCAAAGTCGCTCAATATTTTAGATGGACGGATTATATATTTTGAGGTCAAAAATACAATCAGTCCGTTTGGTCCAACCCAATCCCACGGCCCATGGACCAGTTCGAGGAGTTTTGATGCATTTTAGGGTTGTTTGAATGGATTGGGCTCAATATTTAGCAATCGGACCCATCTGACTTTGCTAACTCTATTTAAAAAAAAAAAAACGAGGGTTATAGAGAATATTACCTAAATACCCATATCCTAAGGCCAGCATCGATAAGTTGTTTAAAAATTGGAAGCATGGATCTTGGTGAATCTGTCCACCCGCTTCTTACCGCGTCGCTGTTAAATTATTGATCATCGTATTAAAATCTAAAAAAAGTAAAAAATAAATAATATATATACACACAAACCTGCAAGTAACCCAAGGATGAGGGATTCCTGTAGTATTTGCATGAAGAGCCTTCTGCACATCTGCTCTGTTCATATACACTTTTGTGTACCTCACAACGCATTGATCATTCCCTCTAAATGTCCAAGGCTAAAATTGTCCAAACATTTAAATTCATTAAAAAATACAAAAGAATCAAACCCTATACCATCAATTAATAATTACATATTCTTCATATTTAAAATTAATAATACAATGCACAATTTATAAAAATATGTGTGTTTAAATAAATATATGTTAACCAATATTTATATAAAATTTCTATAATGATAAATCTCATCAAAATTCACATTTCAATAATTAGATGAAAAAATACTATTGGCTACACTATCTTTATACTTTTTTATTATGTTTCGATAATTACCAGTATTATTTGTTACTCTAAAATATATTATTGTTAATTCTTTAACAGTATTACTTGTTTACCTATGATGTACAAATATTACTCGTTGGGTTGCATATTGTATTACTTGTTATTTGTTTATCTATAAGAATGTATATATAACAACAACAACAACAACAATAATAATAAAACACGACAAACTTATAAGTTGTATATTTAATTTAAATAATTAAGTAGTTGTTCTTACCAAGGGTACTTTTAAAATGTTTGGTAGGGTTCCAAGATCATCGCAAGGAGCATCATAGATGGCATAAGGATTTATGTTGCCGAACTGAGAGTAGGCATTCGAGAGAGCTAAATAACAGTCACTCGACGGGAACAAGAACGAGTCATAGGGGCATGACTCGTTCAAGCTGGTGTATGTTTCATCTCCTATCAAACCATGGTTCCACCAGAACTGGAATGTCCCGATGTTGTCGTATACATCATCGATCAGTGGATTTCCGAGCTGCCCATTAGAAGAAATTAATTGACAAAATATTACAACGACAGGTTCTGCTAGCAACTACTTTGTTACGTGCTTTTTAGGGTATCACACTAGTTTTTTTAGAATCGCTTACCAAGAAACCTTTGAAGTTGATGGTTGGGTTGTTGATGCCTTTATTGCGATCAACGATGATTTTAGATAGTTCGGGAATGTAATGACCTAGAAGGGAAATTTATCTGTAATTAATTTTTTTGAATAAATTAATATATAAATATAATTATTTAATCTTAGAATTTTGTTTAGGATCACCTGCATAGCTTTCACCAGCAATGAAGAATGGTCTGTACCTGAACTGAGGGAACCTTTCGAACCACCTTGTAAGAAATTTGTAGGCATCGTTACCTGTAAAATTTAAAATTATACTAAAATAATTGATGAATTAATTAATGCTATATAATTAAAAATAAAATAAAATATTAGGACCTGTTCTTTGGTCACCAGTTCTTTGATCTGATGAAGTGTTTGAGTATGAAAAACCAACCCCAGCTGGTGAATCAAGAAAGAGCAAATTTGCCTCTGCATGATCCAATTTCAAAAAAAGAAACATTAATCTCGTCTCAAAAAATCGAAATTAAAAATTATGATTCCGCCCCTAGTGATACTATTTTGGAATACCTTTGTTCCAGGAATAGGGACTCAAGGACAGTGTCTGGCCGTCGGGCCGGACACGGAAGGGGCCGACTTCCTCTGATGCACCATAAGCTATGGAAGAGCAGCCAGGCCCACCATTGAGCCACAAAACAAGTGGCTTTGATTCAGGCTTCTTGCTTGCCTCTACCAACCAATAGAACAGGGCCCGGCCCGCCTTCTTGTCCACGGTTACATAGCCCGAATACTGTGAGAATTTGATGTTTGGTGGTTGTCCAGGCAGGTTGGTGATCCTATCCCTCTCTTGTTGTTTGGGGTATCTAAGCTCAACTGAAGTGGCTATTGGAGACTGGCAAAGGAATAGGGCCGAGACGACAAGGACCGGCCCGAAAACACCTAGGAGAGAGCGAGGAGAAAGCCCTCTCATTGTGGCTTACTTAGGTTAAATCTTGTGCCTGATTTTGGGACAATTTTAAAGAACAGAATCATAGGTTGTAACAAGTGGAGTACAAGTTAAGAAAGATAGAATGTGCATAAGAATTGAATATCTTCAAAATGGGCTCTTGCATGTGAGCATTGATTGAGCACTAGCAAGCAAATCTTGATCCCATGCATCTTTTGTGATCCAAAATAGATTTCTAATTAAATCACAATTTTATATCGATATTGAGTGTAATATCTATTATTCGAATAACAAGTTTACATATACGTACTAATTTATATTGACTTGAATGAAAAGAGTAATAAGCACGATACTTAATTAGGTTTTGTTTGGATTAGAGTAGGTATGAATCTGAAATTTAAAGAAATATGTGATTTATTGAATTGATATTATTTTGAATCTATGTTTAAATTTAAAAAAAAGACAAAAAGAAAATAGACAGGTTTAACCAAAGCAACCTTAAGTGTACTGTCCATTTAGATTTATAAAAAGCGTTGTGTGCCGATTATTTAATGATGTAACTTCAGTCGTAAGAACACCAAAGCGAGATGAGGCATCTTCTTGTGTGTAAGTTATGTGTAACTCATTAGCTAGATATTGATCTTTCTTGCATGAGGTAGAACATAATTGGTTGAATTTGTGGACTTTAATGCAAAAGAGGAGGAAACTTCATTGAATTATTAAAGAAGAAAGTTTGCCTAATTCTTTTTTATCTTATTCAATTTCTTAAAAGTATATAAAACCCTCTTCATAAAATGAAAAAACGTTACTGAAAAATAAAATTTAAGTTCCCGACCTTCTCTCTAATAAAGAAAATTACATTACTTATGAACGTAGTTGAACAAGTGTCACTTCTAAATTTTTAACATCCATACGTCCAAAAATAATAGATACATTATTAATTATTCATTCATATAGCATAATATAAGACTATATATATATATATATATATTCGAAATAGCTAGTGTGAAAATAAGAAAAAAGTTTTCATCTTTTCCAACATTGTTTACCACATGACTTTGTGGTCAACTAGCCCACTATTTAATTTAAATTTTTTTTAAAAAAAAATCCAATTATTTAATTTTATTTTATTTTTAAAAAAATACAGCTATTCAATTTGCACAAATCTCGAAATATATTAAAGCTCTTATAAATTCTTGTATGATTGAATTGTATATTTGTATTTCAAGATCTGCATGAAAGATCCAATATCTTCTTGAATTAATGGCTAAACCCAAGTTTGACTTTTTTTTTATTTTTGGTATTAATGGTGGGATAGTATTTCCCTCAAAGTCAACACTTCCAACTTGGCATGTGCTGTAATTTTAATTATCTTAATCTAAATTAGGGTTATAAATAATCATATTTATATTAATTATGGTGCTAATACCATTTAATTAAGCTAATTTATAAATGGAGAAGTACATCTCTTGCTTAGGCATGACGTGAGATACCATTAAATTCACCATATTAAACGGATATTGGTTAAACGAGTTGATTTGAGTTACTTCTTATGTTCTAAAAAAAAAAGTTATATTTTAAAAATATATTTTTGTTAGCAAAATAGTCTTTTTTTAAAATAAATATTCCATTTTAATAATTAAAGTAGAAAATTATCTTTTCGTAATTTTATAAACAAGTTATTATTGAATAAGTCAAATCAATAAATAAAATAAATCTATAAATTTTAGTAGAATTGACAGAAAAATAAGAAACTCGTATTTCAATAAATATAAATATTTTTTTCTTTATTAACGACTGGAGCTTAATCGAGTTCTAGTTTATGAAGCTTGGAATTAAATCGAGCTTGCACGAACACAAAACATTAAATTTGATCAAGTTCTAATCGAGTTTTTCAATCGAGTCGAGTTGAATCAAGTTAAATCTAACAAAATATTAACTCACTCAGTTCCATTGCACCCGTACTCGTAGTTTGATATTTTTACAGTTGTGTTATGTGATATTTAATATTCCGAAGCTCAAAGTCGCGGCCGATCCGGTCTTTAGATTTTATTATATGCAAAAAATTCAGCACAAATGATCATACATGCATACATACAATAAAACCGGTATGAGAAAGTAGTTACTAAACAGATTGAATCTTTACTTTCAATTACAATTGGAAAATGTTGCTGAGAATGCAACTCTGCTACATAACAACTTGAACAAACTATACATATCGTTCAACAAATCAAACTACAGAACATTGTGTGGATTTGATCATAAAGTGACGACGAAAAAATACTTAAATCTTTCTTCTAACTAATTCTAATCGACCATCAAGATCGCGTGTAATTAGGAGAGACGAAAAAATAATACCTTATTCCCTACAAGCCAACGCGAATAAATCAGATATGTCTCGACAACGATATTCAACCGGGCATTGGCTTGTTGTCTAGAAACGATCTCAATAGGATAAAAGCTTGTCGGGGGCGATGTAGTGGCACTTCATGCCCTGCTCCAGTTACAGTCACTAGAGTCAATCCTGTGTATACTTGGCTCCATCCACCAACCTGCGTTTGTAACGAGCGGAAAAAGAAAACTGATGAGTGTAATCCTTTGAATTCAATAAAATCTATAGTTTTCTGGGATTTTCCTAGCAGCAGAACGAGATGATAAATGCCACAGAAACAATGTAACAACGATGTTGTTATGCAGTTTACGTTCGTTTCTCCTAGCTTACCTTTCCGTTGTCATACCAAGGGTACCACTTTGACAAAGTTGGAAGCTTCAAAGCATCAATTGAGTAACGTGTTGCAGTAACCGGTACCACTGAATCAGTATCGCCACTGAAAGGAAACACAAGGGGAAGGTGTAAAGATCATGGTCAGATTCATATATTGCACGACACATATATAAATGTTTCTAATCTCGATTTTTTTGTTCCATTTTGATTCTTTGAATCAAAGCACAATTTATCAAAAGACATTTTCATTAAGCTTGCATTGATTTGCTAGTTATCAGAGATAACGAATACAGGTCCTTAGGGAAGACGAGTACACCGTAAGGTCATTGTAACAAGATCATATCCAGTGTCAAAAATTTTACATTTAAAGGTCTATAATGCACAAGAAGGTATGTTCTGGAAAAGGAATAACTTAAGTTTCATACCTAAATACCCATATCCTGAGGCCAGCTGCTATTAGTTCTTGATAAATCGGAAGCATGGATAGAGGAGAATCTGCCCAGTAATTACCAACTACGTCGCTGCAAAGCAAGAAGCCCCATTTAAAAAATGCTGGCAAAAAAAATGATAAGGCTGCAAAGTGCGAATACTACCTGCACGATTGCCATGGATAGGAAATCCTGGTTACGTTGGCATGGAGAGAATTCTGAACTTCGGGAAGATTGAAGTAGATTTGGGAGTACCTTTCCGTGCATGGATCATATGCTCTAGACATCCATGGCTGTAAGAAGAATAGAGGGCTTTCGTCTTTTAGATACAAGAACGATGCATGAAAATTTTCGATTATTAATCAAGCATTCACAGAACGGCCCAACTAATGATAAACCTAAATTTGAGAATCCCCAACCCAAACTACGAACTGATCTTATATAATAATGAAGGATAGGCATTAGGTATTTCCTACTTTTAATTTTGCAAGAAGACGGGAATTTGGAAACGGAAAGTATATTTCTCAGCATATGTACCCCGAACAGATTTAACTTCTACCGAAAAGCATATAGGGAGATCTAAAGCTATTGTGCTCGTGTTTTTCCCTGAAAAAAATTTGAATTTTATATAAATAAAGCTATCTTTCAATGCTCTAAATAATATCATGCATCTTTTTGACAGAAGTTATATCAAGACTTACATAATGACCCCTTAATCGGCGTCTAAGCGAAGAAGTACTGTTGCAGGGGACAGTATAGATGCTATACGGGTCAATGTTGCCCATCTCCTTATCGGCTAGATCAAGTGATTTCACACAGTCACTTGAAGGATGAGTGGCAGATCCCAAGTCACAGGCTGTTCGAAGAACTTTATAAGTTGAATCCGAAATTAAACCATGAGTCCACCAGTACTCGAATGTGCCAACATAATCATGGTAATCATCAGTAACAGCATTCCCCACCTATATGTTAAAAAACACAAATAAGCCAATAATTCCAAGATTGAATATGTCGGAATTCGACAAGCCTTAATATGCTGTACCATGAACCCTTTGAAATTAATAACCGGGTTTTGAACTCCCTTGTTTCTTTGGTATACAAGTTGAGATAGCTGAGGAACATAATGTCCTGAAAAGATGAACACAGACCTAAAATTAGATTATTACCACATTGTCGATTACTTAACCATAATCATAAATTTAAATGAGCCAATTAGTAAAGACCTGCATAACTTTCTCCAGCAATGTAGAAATCTCTATGTTTGTATTGAGGAAATCTTTCGAACCAGTTCACAAGAAAGGCATAAGCATCTTCAGCTATAATTTCACAACATTCACAGGTAAGCGCATTAAAAAGTGCGAAATTTAAGCAAAAGAACACATATTATAGATCATTTTGTAGCATTTGTATATTAAAAAAAACTGCAGTTAACAGAGGGTTTCCAAGAATCAAGATTCTACTTTTTTCTGAGAGATTACCTGTTCTTTGGTCACCAACAGTATACAAATCAGATGAAGTATTCGAATACGAAAAGCCAACACCAGCTGGTGACTCTAGGAAGAGCAAATTTGCCACTGCAATAAAACATCACCAGAATCTTGAAAATCAGAAAACACAAAAAGACACCTAATATGCGTTACCATAAACCAAAACTACTCAAATTACCAATCCATTTGCAACATACATTTGTTCCAAGAATAAGGATTGAGATAAAGAGTTTTCCCATCGGAATTAATCCGAAACGGGCCGATCTCTTCGGCAGCTCCATAAGCTACAGAAGAGCAACCAGGCCCACCATTTAGCCACAAAACAAGTGGCCTTGATTCGGGCCCTCTATCTTTAGGTGCCTCTGTTAACCAGTAAAACAGTGCTCTCCCAGCCTTCTGATTCACAGTCACATAACCTGAATACTGATCAAATACGACATTTTGAGGCTGCCCAGGCAGATAAGTAATCCTATCCTTTTCCTGATCTACACTAGACGAAGAGTAACAAATACCCACAAAAGAATTTAACAAGAAGAGGCAAAATGCACAAATGATTGACTGCAATTTATACCCCATTAATAAATTTATCTAAAAAGAAAACAGAAGAAATTTGTATGCAAAAAGAATAAAACCCAGAATCACAAACACTAATTGCGATTCTGGGATTCAATCTAAATTGTAATGTAATCTATTTACGGAAGAATGAACAGTGAGAATGGCTTCAACCAATAAAACATGGGCTGGCATTTATAGTAATGGTTCAATCAGTGAACAGAAAAACAATATAAAAAGACAAAATCTCATCGTCACAAATCCCTAAAATATTCTCAGATTCAACATAAAAAAAAATTTATTAGAAACAAAACGGAAAGATAAGTCAGCTGGTATTCATTTTCTGCTGCATTCCACATGCGTCATGTTCCCTGAACAAACAAAAAAAAAAAAAGGAAAAGGAAAATGAAAATGACCCATGAATTTTACAGTCAAGAAAACAAAAGGATGGCCCAGTTCCAACACTAATTCCGCAGATAAGTTAATAGGGTTTAAGGAAATTCGGCTACAAATATGATGAAAGATTGTGATTGGACATAAGTTCTAGTAAAAGAGTCCGAGAACACAGAAGCAGTCAAGAGAAGAGACAGAGTTGTTAGCCAATACGCGCTCTCCTTAGTTATATTGTGCTGTAATCTGACCAACATGATTTAGGCACGAAAATAATATATCTTCATGTGTTTCACCCTAACCTCTTCACTATATAATACTCTTCTCCTTTTTTTTAATATATATATATATATATATATTTCAAATAAAAGATGTTTAATAATTGTATTATTAAACTAAACTAGTATTTCTTCCATGCGTCGTATGATATATAATATGATAATATAATAAATTATTACAAAAATAGTAATATAATTTTTAAAATAAAATACATAATTATATAAAAAATATTTCGATAAAAATTGTTTAAAATAAAAATATCAAACAACATAAAAATATATTAAATATTAAAATATACCACAATTAATATATGAAAATATTATATTATATTTAAAAATTAATATTTGATTATTATATATTCAATATAGATATAATTCGAGATCATGAAAAAAGGATTAATTTGATATATTTTTTATAAAAAAAATGAAGTTGAGATGAAAAAGTTATAAGGGCATAATAGTTTCTAAAAATAAAAAACTGATTTTAGATGAAAAAATGATATTTCTATAAATTAGTCCAATTGCCTTATTTTTATATAATTATAAATAAATAGAGAAAAACTACTTTTTACTAGCTTCCTTATTTTAAATAACTATTGACTATTAAATAATGTGAGAAATGTAAATCACATCAATTTTTTATAGAAATGTAAATCACACTGTTGATGTGCCAGGCTTGCTTGCAATCTACTCAAGCTCGACTCGGTCAAACTTCGACCAAAGCTTGACTTGATCAGACTCGACTCAAAATATTAATAAGTCGAGCCGAACTTACTTAGACTCGACTTGAAAGCTCGTGAATAGACTCGATTATCTTTCTAATTAATTAATTTATATATATTAACCGAAATATAGAGTAATAAGTAATTTTTACTAGATAAAACTTATGAAACAGACATGGAGTAAGAAGAATTGGAAGCAAAAAAAAAATTGTAGATTATATTATAACAAATTTTCACTTATCAAAGCACAAAACATTATTTATTGTAAAACTTTTTAATTGTTTAAACTTTGAACTTTTTTAATTGTGAAATATGAGACATTTAACTTTGAAAGTTGAAATTTGTTAGAAAATATTGAAATATGTATAAATTATATAATAGAAAGCAAAAATAAATATTTATAATTCTTAAACTGAGTTTCGAGTGAAGCCAAGCTCGCAATTGCATATCACGAGCTCGAGCTCAACATTCTCAAGTCGAGCTGGACTCAGCTCATTGACAGACTTACTCATAACCTTCGAAACATGTTGGCGTATATCTTGAATATCTTCAATAATTCACTAAACTCAAGAGCTTCAACATCTCTTCCACGATTTTCAAAACTAAGAAACTTTGAAATATAATGTCTCAAAATTCCTACCATTATTAATCATGTGACTTATAAGTCTTAAATTTGAACTAACTTCATTAATAGTTTCACCCAAAATCAATAATGTAAATCAGTTTGTGTGAACTATAATTCGCTATTTTCGTATTTTATAGGTATCAAAAACATCTCTATTTTTATTCGAACAATTTAACAAAAAAAAAAAAACTCTATGTTTTTGTAATGTAACCATCAATAATTGATCATTTTAGGTTAAAAATTAATAAAATCTACAAAATAATTTAAAATTATTATTGGTCTACCTCATGAGTATGACCAAGATATTTTTGTGGATTTGTTGGGACCATTAGACAACTTGAATTTTGGAGCATTCATGACTTGCCGACACTATAAATAAAGACAATACATACATAATTTTACAATTAATTTTAGATAAATTTATAATCATCCTATTTATAATAATTAAATGTCATATACTCAAATACAATTCTGTGTTTTAAATATAATAGAAATATAAATATCAAATTTAATAAAAATTTTAAAAAAATATTGAAGAATAATCTGGAATTTGTTCAAGTTTACCAATAAATTTTAAAAAAAATTATTGTTTAAAATGAGAAATATTATTTTATTATTATTACACCCTATTCAAATTAATTTATATCTTCTTTTTTTGGATTAAAAAAATGTTTTGAACTCGTTTTTGTAAAGCATTTTTATTTTTCGAATTCTTTCTCTATTTAATCAAAATTCAATATATATATATATATATTTTTTGGCTTTATCTAGAAATATAGTTAATGAATTTATTTTATAATTTTTTTTTATAAAAAATTCTATAACGAAATTAATAAATAAATAAAAAGAGGTATTGACGATCCACGAAGAAAATGGGCCCAAAGTGAAACGGCCCAATAAGAGGAGGAGTGCAAGAGTGTGTCGTGAAACCTAATACTTAATCTGGAACACAATTGTTACTCCATCTGTGTCTGTATTTAATTAGAAATACAGCGGACGTATGATGTGATTAAATTTGAATTTACGGTATCTTTGAGATCCGAAGTACGGAGCTGCTACACGCATCCCTGCTGCACCGCATTAAAGTCAAAGTCAAAGTCAAAGTCAAGCATCATGCAATAGCATCATCTTCCACAATGATGCTTAGAAATTAGAAATCAATCAAGATTTTGAGGTTTGGCATTTTGAGGTTTGGCATAAACTTATATGCTTTATATATATATATATGGATTTTTTTTTTATGAATTGTACTAGTTAAAAATAGTAAAAAGTGGTGGATCAATAGTTGATATGATTTGAATTTGTGCAAAAAAAACTACATGAATTTAATGTCTATTGTATGAGCATTTGCGTATTTAAATCTCATATTTGCTTGAAAAATAATTATAGAGAAAAAAGTATTATGTTTTGCGTGTGTAAGAAAATTTTCTTTGATGGAATTTGCGAGAATTTTGCAGGTCAGATCAATTGTATGTAAGAAGTGATCATTTGCATTTAAGAAAATTTATACATTTGGCGCACAAGAGAATATATGTTAAGGTTTTGAAATGTGAGATATTTATGATATAGTCTTAACTATTAAATTGTCTTTTAATTTATCTTTTGAGGAAAAAAATCATTATTCATATAGCAACAAAAATCGGCAACTAGGGGTAATGGACTCAAATTGCATAGTCTTCTTCTTAAGCGAGGAAAGCGTCAATCACCAATTATGAGCTATCCTTAATGTTCGACCATACAACTTAAATAAGAACATATAGTAAAATCATAGCCTCAAGTTACAACTATATAACACAAGTAAGAACATATATCAGACCTCGGATAATACAACTCAAGTAAAAAAGTAAGAACATATAGCAAACCAAGAGTTATAGGATATAACAAAATCATATCTTCAAGAGCTTTGGCTTCTTAAACCTCCACAATCCCATTAAAATTTGATGTTTGAGCCACCAACTTGCCATTGGAATCACGTACAACAACATAATATATTGAGTTGGTCTCGAAAATCATAGCCTCAAGGTCCAGCGATATAGCTCAAAGCATATAGCAAATCAAGAGCTTCGACTTCTTAAACCTCTACAACTCTGTTAAAATTCGATGTTTTCATTATCATAAACTCAAAATTGAAATCACGTAAACCAATTATATAATATATTGAGATCATATTTAAACATATGCAAAAGTTGAATTGAAATAATTGATTTAGTCCATAATTATATGCACAAATGTATTATTAACAAAAAAGAATTATTAAAAAATGACAAATATAATAATTTCTCTTAGGATTTTCTTTAAAAACATTTATAAAAGAGAATTAAGTTACATAGATACATCAAAGTTTGACTACTTTAGTAAATTCACTAAATTTGCTAAAATAGGTTACTTAATTTTATACAATATGCTTAGAATTTAAAAGTATCTTTGTGTGAAAGTTATTACTTCCAAGAAATTGGAAAATGTTATGACAAAACGACAAGATAGAATGATTTTTCACTCTATTAGTAAATAAACATAAAATATGCCAATTTAAGAAAATGTATGGTACCATACCAACAGTACAAGCAAAATTAATCATGATTTTTTTCTTTTTTCTAAAAAAAATGGATAATAAATAATCTTATTCTACATAAACTTTATTATATAATATATCAATACAAAATTATCAAAGTTAAAACTTTATTTCGAGCATATCCAATAAACACACAAAAGAAACAAAATATGAGAGAATTAAAATTTAATAATTAAAAACTCTATTATAAAAATAAAATGATTTTTTTATATTATAGTATTAATTTTATAAAAATCATAATTATAGAAGCTTCAACTTCAATTATTAGTAATTTGTTATAAACTAAATTGAAATTTATAAATTACATGGGGCCATCAACAAAAAAATAGGGGTTTAACTCAAATCGAAGAGACACTTCCAATGAAAGTGCCAAATGTGAAGATATATAAACATGCCAGATTGAAATGATGGAGAAATTGACAAAAGTCGATGACACTACTAAACAATTTTCCAAACTTTCATTGATCTAAGGAGGAATTTGCGGTGTCTGACACATGTTTGACTTATATTTCGAACCTCTTATTGATCAGCTAAAGAGAAATTTACTGTGTTCCGCACGTATTTGACGTATATTTCGAACAAGATCTTCTCAAACCTCAAGTTGTAGATCCAAGAAAAAGTTTCCCAAACACCAACAACCTCTTTGTCATGAACATGCAGAAGACCAGGAACAAAACATGATCGATAAACGACAAAAAACACACAAATCGTAGTTTAAGATCATGTTGAAGCCTGTCGCATATTGTTCATAACACAACTTCAAGTTGCAGTTAAACCACGTCAATGGCAAAGGGCGCAAAAGTGAACATTACGTCTTAGTTTGATCCGAACAAGTATACAAAAAGAATTTCTTCTTAACTACAAACTATTTATAGAAAGAATCCAACCCTAAATGAATCGTTCAGTTTGTATACGAGTCAAAAGCATTGATAACGCATTGTCCCGCCAAATACTCCATGCAACCACACCAAATTTGGCAAACCCCACATATCAAAACTTCCAACAAGGCGATAGGAGCAGAAGCATAACAAACTTAACCAACCACCGAGTTGCTGTAAGAAAAAGAATTGACTATGTCTAACAAGAATCTGCAGAGAAGCATGCGAAGTAAGAAGGCCAAATATTCACGAACGACATTAAAAAGAATAGAACTCAAAGAAATTTGAACATCTTTTCTATGCAATTTAATTTGAATTGAAAGACAATTATTAAAAAAATATAGCAAAAAAATTATTATTTTTAATGAAACTTAAACTTGTAAAAATGTTGTCAACAAGCGGGTGGGTGTAATGAGTTAATGGTGAGCACTTAGCAAGTCTATTGGCAGACTTAATGTCAAAACCAAAGAATCAATCACCCTTCTAGCAAAATAAATTTGCTTGAGAACTTTTAAGAACACTACTTTGGTCCATGAAGGATGAAAAATCTTAGTGTCAATAACAAATAAAAAAAATGAACAAAAGAAATAAGAGTACATGGACAAGAAAAATGGAAGGAAACTCTCTCTCTCTCTCTCTCTCCCCTCCTTTTTGTCTCTTATCATTTTGCCCTCATCTTCCCTAACCAAAGACTTTTTTTTTCTTTAGCTCTCCGCACCCCACCCTACCGTGAACCAGCAGCAAAAGCAGGAAAAGGGATAATCCCAACGCGCTCATAGTTGTAACCTGCGTTCTTCTTTTTCTTTCTCTTTCCGCTTTCTTGAAAATCCGGTATTGACCGCCCCACCTCTAGTTTATTGGCGTTTCTCGTGCTGGTGTAGAAGGGATTGTTTTGGATGAGTTTGGAAGTAGGCGGCGTAATAGAAGCAGCGGCAGCACAAGGAGTGTAGAATTAACAGTATTTCATGCCGCTGGAGCCGTTGCCTTGGGATCGAAGGGATTTTGGGAAGCCCGACAGACCCGGGTCTGAACCACGCCTTGCTGGCGGAGGATTCGGTGGAGGCGGGCCCCACAGATGGCGGCAGCAGCAGCAACACCCCAACGCGCCGCCGCCGCCGTATTATCAGCAGCGCCAGCAGCAGCGTTGGTATTCTGATATCCACTCCTCTCGCCTTCCACCTCCTGGTGAGTAACCAATCAATGGACCTTTGTTTTTCGTTTTTTCTTTTCTTTATTTTTCCTAAAGGCGAAAGAAGAAGTGTTGAGAGATAGAAATTGTTGTGCCGGCCTAATTTAGTTGAATTTTCGTTTTCCTTCAGCAAGTTTTGATTTTTGGGTTTGAAAGTGTGTTTAGTGGTTTTATTAGTCCAAGAGGAAAAAGTAGTTTCTTCAAATGATCAGTTTGTTGGTGGATATACTTCTGCCTGCATGAATTTCTGCTTGAATTTTGTAATTAGACATATGGACTAGTTTATCCGACGTTGTTTTGTTGTATATCTTTCGTCGGATGGGTTTGGTGGATAAATTTTGAACAGATCTGATGTTAAAAGCACACCTTGTGAAGCTTGGTTTGTTGATGGTGTTGTGTAGGTGCTTATCTGTGTTGCCCTTTCTTTTTTCCCCTTTGGCGATGATAATTATGTAAAATTTGTAATATTATCATTAGGAAACCACACTTCCATACCTTTTTTTTTTACATAAGATGTGGTTTTTTCTTCTACTGATTCTTTTTGTATTTATCTACACTTCATTTGTGGGTTTAATTTTCCTTTTCTGAAGGCAATGGCAAGCATGGTGGTCGGCACATGTATTCTGATGATGCTGGTCAAGGATATATGCCTTTTGGTTCTCGCTATGCTGCTGACAGAAACTTGGAAGATGAAAATTTCCGATCCTTTGGGGCTCGTAACGATGGAGGGTATTTCAGGAATAACAGGGAAAATAGGGGTTCCTTTTCTCAGAAAGACTGGAAAGCTCGCTCTTGGGGACCTTCTCCTACAAGGGGTAGCTGTTTCAGTCATTCAAGTAGCTCAAAGAGTGTGGCAGTGGGCGCTACCGAGATAGTGGCTGATGTGCAGCCAAAGAATGCAGCACTGGGTCGGTCTCTTCCTGATGAGAGATCAGCTTCTCCTGCCCAATGTAAGGAGGTTGAATCGAGAAAAAGACCACGTCTTGGATGGGGTCAAGGACTGGCGAAGTTAGAGAAGAAGGAAGTTGAAGGTCCTGAAGATGCTGCACCCAAAAATGAACTGATTCGTAGAGTCACTTGTACAGAAACTGTGCAGTCTCAATCTGTAAGACTGTCTGAGAAGAGGCCTAGAGTTGCAAGTTTGTCAGATTGTGCTTTTCCTGTCACTCCATCTTTAGGTCCTTGTAGCTCTTCACCTGGTAATGCACGATTCATTTATAAGTATCTTGCCGTCTCCATTTCTTATTTGTGTAGGGTTTACTTACCTGTCTTGCTTAATGCATAATAATATAATTCTACTAATGTGGGAAGTGCAAGAGCAGTGAACTATAGGAGCAATTGATGATATGTTTGTTGTTAATTTTTGTTAATGTGCTAATTTATGTTAAATATCATGTATGGATTTCTTCAGTTTTCAGGCATTTCTCTGCCAGAACTTCACCTAATTCTATCGAGGCATGATTTTCGCTTACCTAGATTCTTTTGTATTTATTGTTTTTAGTGCTTTCTTACTGCTCCAGCCTCCTGCATTCTTAAATTGTCACAAATTAATGCCTCACTGTCTATGAAACTATATCACCAAATTTTAGTGAGGTATATATTGTCTATTGCTGTTTCCCTAATTTGCAATTATTTTGCAGTCTGTCCATTTTGCACCTAAAGATAAAGAGTTCTTTATGCTCTAGACTTTTAATTAGTAGGCATTCATCGTTTGATGAATATGTTATGATAGTGCAATGATATATGCCTTCATTTGATGGAGCTGAGGTTGATGACATCTGCATCGTCAATTATGTTGCCTTTTACAGGTGTTTCTTCTGATGTTCTGTATTGTCTCTTAATATTAACAGGTGTTGAGGAGAAACAGTTTGCCAAGGAAGAAAATATGGGCTGGGACAGAACTACTTTAAGCTGCTCGCCTAGTATTGCGTCCCATACCCACTACAATGCTCCAACTTTTAACTTAGAAAGTTTGGAGCTTGCACCCATTGCCGATGTGAGCTCTTTGATAGAAGAATTGCTACAATCGAATGATCCAGCTTCTGCAGACACGGGTTATGTGCGGATCACCTCAATGAATAAGTTGTTGGTTTGGAAGGTGGACATGTTAAAGGCACTGGAACTGACAGAATCTGAAATAGAGTCTCTTGAAACGGAACTCAAGTCATTGATAGCTGAACCCAGAATTTGCTGTCCTCCTGGATCCCACTTGCTACCAGGAGAGGAGCAGTTAAAAGACTGTGAAGGTCTAGTTAATTCTTCAAAATGTGGTATCAAGCTCGATCCTTTGCAGATCAATTCATGTGGTAAAATGATTGTTGAGAATGAACCTGTTGGCCCTGAAGATGTGGATGCAGCGTCAAAAGATGAGGAATTTATTGAAGGTTCCTTAAATCTTGATGTGAACGTTTCTAGCAACTTGAATGAAATATGTTTAAAGAACATTCGCAATTATGAGGAGTACTCTGGGTATTCTGGGACTACTACTCGGGAGGATCTTGCTGGTGTTAGCAATGTGCATTATGATGTAGATAATATTCATGACTTGATATTCTCTTCCAATAGAGACACCGCTAGAAGAGCTACAGATCAGTTAAATAAGTTATTGCCCAAATATTGTCATTTTGATAGTTCTATTGAGTGCATCTCTTCTTTGGGAAGCGATTCCTCCATAGTTGAGGAGAAATTTTTAAGGAGGAGGCGATGCCTCCAGTTTAAGGAAAAGGTTTTAACCATCAAGTTTAAGGTATTTCAGCATTTCTGGAAGGAAGGTCGTCGGCTGGGTTCTATAAGAAAACTTCGAGGGAAGACACAGAAGAAGTTTGGTCTGAGACGAAATGGCCACAAAAAGAATCTTTTTTCTTTTTGTTCTCGAGCTTCTTCTTATGGTAAAAATTATCTGCTTTATTGTCTGTGCTCTCCCTAACATTTCTTCAATATCATTTATTTTTTCTGAGGATTAATGCTAACATGACCATGCAATCTGAGCATCTTGTGTAGTATCTTGGAGTGAGTAGACTCACTCTGTCATATCATCTACTTTTTGGAGCCTATTCATTTGAGTGTCAATGGGTAAGTACTTAAGTAGGATTATTTTGTTTGTATATATGGATTAAAGTTACTGAACTAAGGGTTACAAGAAAATTATTTTGGGGATATGTGTATTATATAGTTTGCTCACAAATAACTGAAATATAACTCGCTGTTTTTGCTGAATTCAACTCAAATTCAGCTTGTTCTTGCTGTTTTGGTATTTGTGAGTTTTGGGGTGGCCTATTGGTTGAACAAGCACTGCTCCACTCTGAGTTATTGTTTGTCATTAACCTCAGGGACACTGGAAGCATCATCTCACTATTCTGTCCCGATATGAGAGCAAAATGTGAATTTTATAAATGGTTGAGTACAAAGCATGCTGTTCATTTGAAATCCCGTTTGCTTCCTGTTTTGCGATTTTCAAGAATCTAATGTTTGTCTATTAACTCTATTTGACTCTTCATTTGTGCTTGATGTATTGGTAAAAGTATGCTTTCACTAATCCTTTTGTTAAGTATACTTCTTAAATTGTTGTGAAAGTGAATAACAATCATAACTGGGAAATGAAATTTGTTTGTGTTTTTTAATTTCGCCATCTATTTTGCTTACTCACCTCATAAAACGTTCTAAATCTGGTTTTCATAATCATAATTTGTTCTTGACAAGTGTCAAGCATTTATTGTATGCCAATGTTGACTAGTTCAGTTCCGCATCTCTGTTTTTTTGTTCTTCCATGTCAATTTGTTGATCAAGATGGTTGGTGTATAGTCTCTTTACTATAATAACTGTATCAACTTATATACAAAAACCTCAAAAAACAGGCAATAGGTGTGAGCTATTACTTTTCTAAGTTGAAAGTCGGGTTTATCATGTTAAGTATGGGACAATTTCTGGGTGAACAGCTTAAATTACATGTGGACAATCACTATTTCTTGAAAGATCCTTTCTCCTCGTTATCATTATTTAATAAGAAAATAATATAAACCGAGATTATGCCACATCAACATAATCTATAACTCAATGCTTACAGTTTTGCCTCATTTTTTTGCTGGGCCAATCTCTAGGTTGTGAGTTTGCTCAATTATCTGTATGTGTTCTTCTTCCTACATCTAATAATGTCTTACATGTTTGCAGCTGGGGGTCCTCAGAAAGTGCCAGCAGATGAGGTAATCGAATACGTTAATGGTTTGCTTTCAGAATCAACGTTCAGACCCTATAGGAATACTCTGAAGATGCCGGCTTTAATTTTGGACAAGGAGGTGAAGATGTCGAGGTTCATCTCGAATAATGGTCTAATGGAAGATCCTTGTGGTGTTGAAAAAGAAAGGTCAATGATCAACCCATGGACATCTCAAGAGAAGGATATTTTCATAGATAAGCTTTCTGCCTTTGGAAAAGATTTTACAAAGATTGCATCTTTTCTGGATCATAAAACCGTGGCAGATTGCATTGAGTTCTACTACAAGAATCACAAGTCAGAATGCTTTGAGAAAGCTAGAAAGAGTTCCGGCTGTACGAAGCAAAGAATGTACTTGGTGGGCTCAGGGAAAAGAAGGAATCCCGAGTTGAACGCTGCTTCTCTAGATATATTGAGTGCAGCTTCAGAGATTGTGGCTAATATTGATAATGGCACGAAATCTTGCAAAGCTCCAACAATTGATGATTGTCTGTTGCAGGGTTCAGACAGCACAAATACGTACAGTGATGAGAGAGAAACTGAAGCTGCTGATGTGTTGGCTAGCATTTGTGGGTCCCTATCATCTGAGGCCGTGAGTTCTTGCATCACGAGCTGTGTTGACCACCCCACTATACGGCCCTTGACCCCTGAGGTTACCCAGGATGTTGATGATGAGTGCTCGGATGAGAGCTGGGCCGAGTTGAATCTGGCTGACTGGTCTGATGAGGAGAAATCCATCTTCATTCGGGCCGTGTCTATTTACGGAAAGGATTTTTCGATGATCTCACAGTATCTTGGGACAAGATCGATGGATCAGTGCAAGTCATTCTTTAGCAAGGCTAGGAAGTGTCTTGGGCTGGATCTGATTCAGCCTGGGCCTGGATCTGAATTGGGTGATGGTGATGATGATGGTGATGGTGATGGTGATGACGATGGTGATGACGATGGTGATGACGATAGTGATGATGATGGTGATGGTGACATTGAAGATGGTTGTACTATGGAAACTCTGCCCGTTATTTGTAATAATGGGTCAGAATGCGGAACCATGCCCTGCCCCCAGCCTTCTCAAAATGTTTCTCATTCTTATATTCCTATTAAATGTCTGGAAACACCGAATCACAGTTCTTTATCAGCTTTTGGTGCAAATGGGATCAGTGGTACGCAATCTCCGCAAACTGTTTCTACTGTTGATTGGCAGCGTCATCTTCCTGGTTGGTCATTGTCTGATTCTACAGAATCTTCCCAGATTCTCCAGGGCCACCCTGTTAACTTGAATTCCGATTGGCACACAGATTCCTTTCTCGAGAGGTGTGACGGATCAAGACAACAGAGTTACGCCGCAGAGGCCCTGTTTCCATCAGGAGAACAAATCAGAGAACCTTCCAGAAATGGCGATGTGAAATTGTTTGGTACAATTTTAATATCCTCGGAGCAGAAAACAAACAATTTCACAGAACAAACCAATTCCACACAGTCAAAGTTCGATTATAAGAGCCGTGGTGGAACAGCGAATAGTCCTGTTGGAAGCTTCCGTTTATGGGATGAGAACGAGGGACAGACAGAAACCCCTCCTTTGCCTGATTCCGCTCTCTTGTTGGCCAAATATCCAGCTGCATTTTATGCTCCAAAACTAGAGCAACCCTTTGCAATGGATATGAAGCAGAGACAAAGTGTGTTCAGTGAGACACCGAAAGGGAAGGTGTTTGATTTAAGAGGGTTCTCGGAAATTAACATCGGAGGGCAGTGTTCGAGTCCATCGGATGCCGTGGAGGCTATCAAAATGCAGTATGGGAATACTGAACAGTAACTTATGCAGTCTGCAGAGACGGAATGACATCAAAGAAGGATGATAGAAGCATAAGCTTGTGGCTAAAACTATTTCTGTTCTGTTGTGTTATTTAATAAGTAGTTCTTCTGTTGTATTTTCATTTCAGCAGTGATAGGGCAGCAGAAAGTTTTGATAATTTTTTTTTTTTTTCTGTATTTTGTTTAGATTATTTGTAGTTTTTTGTTGCAGTGCTTTGGGTATCTTGTACTTAATGAAAATGTAAAAATAATGTATCACCATAATGGGATGAGAGCAATTTCTGTTGTCCTCATCAATCAATCTAAGCTGCTTTTTTGACTAAGGGATGATTTGTTGAAGTACTCTCTCTCTCTCTCTCTCTCTCTCTCTCTCTCTAGGAGAAGTTTAGGTAAGTTGCATGTGGAGTGTAAACTGGTAGTTGGAACAGCAAACCATTGACCCTCTCTCTCTCTCTCTCTCTCTTTAGGAGAAATTTAGGTAAGTTGCATGTGGAGTGTAAACTGGTAGTTGGAACAGCAAACCATTGACCCTTTCGAAGGAGTTTGTAGTGGTCTAATGTAGTGGCGAATGTCGTGTGGCAGTTGGATGCCACTCTTATTTGGTCAACTCAACTACTTTATCCACCATGTCTTAATCTGCTACCTCTCTCTCTCTCTGGAAAATGAACAAAACAGGGGTGGCTAGTCTATTTAATGTACAATCTTTAACACGTCTTGTTATTTGGAGTATAATGGATCGTCAGTGTTTTATTTTATTGTATTTTGTGAAATTTGACAGCTTATTTGATTTGTAACTGAACTTCTTTAATTATTTTATCAAATCATGTTTCAACCGAGTTCAGTTGCAGCCGTTTGGTGAGATTACACTAAAACATAAAAATATTCTCAAATTTGTTTGTTCTATTTGTCAAACATGAGTCGAGCATTTACAATGAATAATAATCAGACATCTCTCAGCAACACCACTGTCGAGAAAATATAATAAACTTGTCTCAATTATAAAATATAAAATTAGTACAAGAAATCTCTTTCCCAGATTTATTTCACCAATTTCTGGAAACCCCTTAGGTGGAAAAGGAAAACAAAAATAATATATAGAAGAAGATCCCGGTTGTAGATGAACAGACCTGCAACAGTCAAGAAACAACCAAAGACCCGATCAATGCCCACCCACGAGCATCGATTCATCACCCAAACACGTCAGCTGATGAGGTGGCAACAGGAACTTGCAGAGAATTCGAGCTCCAATCAACACCTTCCCTGCAAAGCCCATCTCTAATTCCAGGAACCGTCAACTGATTCGGCCCAACATTCAGCCCGGTGTTCGGCCCGACGTTTGAAGTTTCAGCCAATTCCAGTTTCCTTACAGCAACTGTCTTAAGCCGACGCCTCTCAGCCCTAGAACCAATCACCTGTCCTAAAATAGAAGCTCCAATGGTAAATGCCATAGCTTCCTTAGGCATCAATATTGATTTCCTAAGCATGGCTATGAATGGGACAGCAGCATGCACAGCAACGAACCAAGATGGAGAGAATTTTTCGGTGTGTTCTCTCCAAATTCCTAGAGGTACATTAGCTGCCATTCCTAAAAGCCCGATTACGAGTATTTTTGCAGGCAAAGGTTGTGGCCTGAGGTTTTTTGCGAAAGCAGTTTTTGCTAGAGCACTCCGGGCAGCCACAATTGCTGGGGGGCACCTATACTTCATGCCCGGAGGAGGTTGAAGGGCTTTTGCGACTAGGGGAAGCACACGGCCCACTGCCCGATATGATTTTGCAATCGGGCAGTTTCCTTTTTGTAACCACTCATTGCCCACCGCTTCATGCTCTGATTTCCCTCCCTGTAAGTATAAAAAACAGTCAAGAGATAATTCAAAGATAAATGTGATATCCGTTGATCATATGTCACAACCTTCCTTATTTGACAATGAAAATAAGTTACTAACTGCCATAAGCCTAACCAAAAACACTCTTAAAACCTGCAGAAGAACAGGGAAAAAAGTCAACTACCTTTGAAGAAGACTGTTTTTTGGAGGATTTGGATTCCTTGTTTTCTTTCTTCCACTTCTCAAAGAAAGAATCGAACCCAAAAGGTCCCCCGGAACCAAAGCCAGAGAGGCTGATGGAAGCTGCTTTTGCTGCCAAGGGATTGAATTGAGCTGGCGATGATTCAGACTGTGGCTTCTCAGTGCGAATAAATGATTTTCCAGAAAGTGGAACAACACCATTCTGCCCATGGAAGAGCCTAAATGCCATATCAAAATTGGGACCATCCTCAAATATGGGACCTTTCCCATCCCGCACCTGAGATAAGCAAGACAAATAAGATAGGGAGCCTATAAGCATTGCCGTATAAAATAACGAAGAACAGAATAATGCCTAGTTTATAAGTATCAGCAAATATGGAAAGGGGAAGAGAGGTAAACAATTTACAGGTATAGGGAAGGCCATTGATGTTGAGAAGGAGAAGTTAGTTGGTTCATTGATGTTCCTCAGAAATGGACACCTAACGATGTCCTGGTCAAAATGTGAAGATCCCCCATTCAAGTTTCCGAAGAGAAAATCCATTCTTGAAATGTGGTGCCCAGCACAAGAATGAAACAATCTGAGAATAGAAAATCTTGACATATTAATGGAGAATAAAACGCAGATTGCAAGGAAAGGATAAATTAAAGTAAAAAAAGGGTGTATATCTCTAGTCAAGCTCAAAACAATTCAAGAAAAAAAAAAGAACATATTGAAGTCCATCTTCATTGCATTTGCATGTGAAGAAGCATCATTTTGAGGATAAAAAATAACCCAATCGCATAAGAACTCAATCTGGGATTGATGTATGGTCTACAAACTAACTGGGCTTAAAAAACCCCACACAAAGGTGCTCATATAATGAGTTAGAGACCGGTTGGCTAGGATCAAGTAATAGGTTCGAGAAGCGAGGGAGACAGTTGATTTTGTACATCCACTGAAATTGAAGAAGAACAAAACTTCCCATTCCTCAACCAAAATGAACAGAAAATCATTGTTCTTAATTACAGAAATGCATAGTCCGAAAATAACCCACACCATATGTAAGGATGTAAATGAGAAGGGGGCTTACAACATTTCATATATAATCCTCCAATGAAGAAAATCTGAAGAAAACTGAAATCACTTTCCTAAACATCAAATGCATATATGATTAGGTTACATATAATCCATGCTAATTAAATTCTTAAACCCAAATCAACTGATACAAAACCCATTCTCAGCTCAACCCAAATATTCTACCCAAACAACCTTTTTCTTCCCTATTCAGCTTCCCCTACAAAGCTAACTAATCTACCTAAAGGAAACACATAATATTTACAAATACGAAGACAGAAAGAAGCCTACATGAATATGATCACAGAAGAGATAAAAAGTAGGCAAACAAACACGTAAAAGAAAAGCATAAAAGAACGTAAATTATGTCTGCACGTTGACTAGAATAACAAACAAACATCAAACCCATCTTACTTTCAGAAAATCATCAATCCTAATTAATTTAAAACATCACGGTAACAATCAAACCGCCAAGCCGACGAATCAGAAGTCGATAAAAAAAAAAAAAAAAAAAAAAAAGCACAAACATTAAAATCCATCAACAACGGATCATAGTAAAACACACGAAACAAGAAAAGAATCAAAGATAGAAAAGATCACACCTGCAATATCCTCAAAATCGGGCTATACAATCAAGGACCTTGAGGGCAGAAGGATCTTTTAGAGAGAAGAATTTCTGGAGTAGGTGAGACGATGGTATAGAGAGAGAAGAAATATGGCGAACTTGTACAGAAAAGTTGGTCCTTGTCAGAGTGATAAGCGTACGACGTCGTAGGAGGCCCAACTGCAACACACGCCAAAGGCAAGGGCGCGTGCACGCCGAACGCCTAACTTGTATTTTCCTTTTTACAAAATTATTATATTTAAGATCAGAATTTTCTTCTTCTGCTGAAAAAAAATAAATAATGAATAAATAAATAAATATTAGGTCAAGTTTGGCTACCTGTTCTTTTAAACTTTGATGCTCACCCAATCACTGATATATATACATATATATCTAGTATTTTTATATATTTTTAATATTTTTATAATATTATAAATAAGCCGTCGATCTATTCAAAAGAAAATACAAATATATATTTATATGTATTAATGATCTTACATCGTAGAGGTAGAGAATGATTCGAATTACATCTCTATAATAGGGGAACTAGAAGGTTCGATACAACTTTATCATTTTTTTATTATTTTATCATTTTTTATTAAAAAAATCAATATATTTAACCTAAATTTAAGTAGTGTAGATTTCATTGCAAAAATTTGTATATATATTTCAAATTTTCGTGGAGTAAATTCATAGCAAAAATACATTGTTGGGGGCACATTAGGGCAAAATCAGTCAATTATTCGAAGTTATTATTTTTTTATGTTTTTTATTCATCGAAAAATAATTTAATCTATTTATTTATCTATATATAAAGATAATTGTAGAAATAATTATAATATAACATAATAAAGAGTTAATATAAGTGATTTTTTTATTTTTTTTTGTCACACAGAGGTACATAATTACTAGGTAAATGATTAATAACTCAATTATTGAATAGAGATTGGAGTGAGATCATGGAGTAGGACTGCTAGATCACACAATGACTACATGTTATGGTCCCGACGCCTTTACTAGGTAGTGATGAGTTTAACGCGCTCTAAGCTAAGCCCGGCCCTAAGGGGCTATAGGAAGGGCTGCTCTAAGCTAAGCCCAGCCCCGAGCAGCTAGGAAGGCCTGCTCTAAGCTAAGCCCGGCCCTAAGCGGCTAGGAAGATCTGAGCGGAAACATGCATCCTATCCTACATATAGGCGGCCGTCTTCCACAAACTTGATCGGCAACATATTATACAAGGGAAATAAATTATAATCTGAAACACCAAAAATCACTCAACTCCGCCAGCAAAATTTGTTAGGACAACCTTAGTTGGCATTCTGTGTAACCACAATCATGATTCATTGTATTTTATACTCTGCTCCAAGCAAATCATTCGTATTCCAATTCCGGTGACTTTAAGCTGGGATCGAGTCGGAGCTATTACCTCCTACTGAATTTGTTTTTCTCTCTGCTTGGAGTGATCGGCATAATGATTCCAGTTTCTCCTTTTGATTTCTTGTCTTCTCCAGTTGTTTCTTCAAGCGTTCACGCTGAGAGAGAGAGAGAGAGATGTAAAAGTCATCACCAAGAGAAACATTCTCAACAGCTGGTTATTAATTCATCATTAAAAGGTGAAAAGGCAAGGCTTACCTCATTAGCAAGTTCTATCAAAGTGACATCTGTTTTATCACATTTGCTCTTCAAGAAAGTGTTTTCCTTTTTGAGTTCCTTTATTGATTTCGCCATCTGGTTTTAGATACAAAAACCATTTAGTATTCATATCTTTCTAAAAAATGAAACAAAATATGAATCAAGCAGAGGAAAATTGATAACGATAAGATGTTGTAAAACTGTACCTTCTCAATCTCTTGCTTAAATGTTTCAAATACTTCATTGCTTTTCAACAATGCTTCCTGGAAAATGTGAAATTTAGATAGATAAATAAAATAATAAAAGAAAACGAGAGGAAGATAATAAAACAATGAGCTAAAATCCAACGAATCGTTCATGCAATCCACAATAGTTGACATGTAACACAAACATTTTGCAGAAATGCAGTACGATAGAGAGAGAGAGAGTGGGTTAACCTGGAATTGCTGGAACTTTCCACCATCGGCTGTTAACTGCAACCTCAAATTCTTTTCAGTTGCTAAAAGTTGTGCCACTTGTTCAGAATACAATTTCATCTGAGACTGCTCCTGCTTCAATTTCTCTTCTTGTTGCTGCAGTCTCAAATCGGAAAGTTGTAGCTCGAGTGTTTTCTGCTTTAGCTGCAAAGCAAAATGAAGCAAGAAATTCAATAATCACCTCTAAAATAAATAGATGACTAAAGCTAAGTTTAGATAAGCAGAACTCCTATACTTGGGTAGGTACCTGTTGTGCATGTTGCTGTTCAGTAAGAGCATACTGATCAACAAGTTGCTTTAACTTCATTTTTAACCTGAAATAGGAGAATTTCACAGGTCAAATAGAACGGGCACCAATAAAATAAGTTTACAGAAGACAAAATAATTAATATTCAAGGGGTTTTTTCCTTACAAATTCAGCACACGAAGAAGGTGTTTGGCTAAGCTTATCTTAAACATCTAGGAAGCTCACATCTAATAAGATGTTTTTAAGGGCTTATAAGCTCAACGAACTTTCTAAATTACAAAGACCACCTTGACATTTGTTTTCATTTTACACATTGCTTGTTAAGGTAAGTACTTGTAAGAAATTATAAACCTAAAGAAGGTGTTTGTAGTACCTCAAGGGAGCATTTGTAATTGTCATAATAGGGTTATATATATATATATGTAATATATATATATATATATTCTGTAGATAGATCAAACCTCAGGGATCGTATTTGTAGTTTGCCATAAATTTAATGTTTCTGAGATCATTAGAAAGATGGATAAGTATAAATACAATGCAAATGAACTCTAAATGAGCTAATTTAATCATGCAGATCCTAAGCCATTGAAGAAAAGATGCATCATCTCAGATGCATGGATGTGCAGTTTTTAAGATGGTGCTTCAGAAAATCTGATTATCGAAAAGAACACTACATAAAAGTATACATATATATATTATGCAAGAGTAGAGCATTTCGACCAACTCAGATCAGGAATAGATTAACGATGTATAGGGTTTGACCCACAAGGTCTTTTCTGATCAACAAGAAATCTAGACTTCTAGTACTTTACTTCATTTCGCAAAATTTCATCCATGAAAAAACCTTCATTTCAGTAAGACAGGCAATCATGCAAAAGTCCAAAGTATTAGATAACGTATTGCCCTGGATTTCATCTTACATTTCATTCTCTTTTAACTGAGATATACATTCATCTTTCTGCTCCTCCAGCTTACTGCTTACTTCCTACAATAAGAGTGGGAAGACATAAACATGAAATGGTAGTAAAGGAATAACAGTTGCATTATTTGAGCTAGAACCCTTATATTTATATACCACACACTTCCGAGTGTTATGAGAGGCCAGAATGAAAATAAAAGCTACCTAATTCAACCAACATCAATTCTCAAGCCAATTCAGAGGAGCAAGTTATAAGGAAATGCTTCTAAAAATTACTAAGATTGGTCTTGTTAGTTTGTTGGTCATCTATTCCTTCTGGCTTGAGGCCAAACATGCAAGAAAGTTCATTTATGTGGATCGAACACAAAAGTGTAAAGAAATTGGAGATAGTAGAACTGACAGTGATTCTTAGTCAAGTGCTTTACAATATATTGGAAAATTACACAATACGAGAACCTTAATTGCATCTTGAAACTTATTTGACAGATCCAATCTCAAATTTTGACCCTCTGTTGATACTCGTTTGCATTCATCCTGAAATAAATAAATAAAACCAGTGATTAGAAAAGCAAAATAGTATAAAAATTTAAGATAATCAAGAAGATATGGACTTAGCAGCTCTCTACTCAGCGTTCCAACATGCGCACTAATATACATTAACAAGCCAACACCAAGTTTTAATTGATAAAGTCGCCATGATGGATATCTTCATATGGAAATACCATGCACCCATAGGGTCACAAATATATCAAGAAACAATAAAGCAGACAAGAAAGCTTCTGGATAATGTGGATCGGATCATATTGATCTAATATTCAGTCCAATAATCTCCATGATGTATAAATTGAAGAAGACAATCTGAACAAGCCAAGTAAATACCATTAACAACTTATTTTGACGTTGCAGCTCCCGGCACAATGACTCAAGTTTATCTCTAACAGCAACAGCTGCATGTGTAGAGGAATACATAGATTAGAAAATAGAAGCCCCCTGATATAACAAAAGTAAATCCCTCAAACTACTCAGGATCCAATGGCAGGAAAAAAGAAAGGAAAAAAAAAAAAAAAAAAAAAACCTTAACAAATGCATTGTAAGCCACCTAGTTAAGCAATAGCCGAGATGGCATTCTTAAAAACACACCCCCAAAGGATGGATCAAAGCAAAGGTGAAAAAATTACAATTTACAAGTTAAAACAAACTTATCTTTTAGAGCTAGAAAAAACATTCATATAAGAGTAATAACTAAACTTAGACTCTGTTTAGATTGAAGGATTTGAGGATGGATTTGAAATCCATAATAGCACAACACTTTTTGTTTGGATTGGCTAGGATTTCAAATCCATCAATTTCATTTACAACTAAAAAAATTCAAGTAATTTGGGTGGATTTGAAATAACTTCATTTCAAAAAAATTCAATCTAAATGGAGCCTTACAGAACTAAGATGGTGAAAATAATAGTAACCTCCTTGCCCAAGTACAGGAAAAAATAACAGCCACCTACCTGAATCTCTTTCGACAATGACTTGTTGATACTTCAAAGTGAACTCCAAAAACTCCTTCTCCGATTTGAAGGTACGCTTTACACTTTTACGTTTCACTTCAGGGGCATCCTAAAAAATATTACACATGAATTTCTCAAATAGGTGCAGAGGGAACCAAACGATAACAACGGAAAGATGAATACAAATGTTGAAGTTCTATGAAAATTACAACAAAAGGGGAAGAAAGATAATATCCATGATAAAAATTCACTAAAATACTCTACTCAAGATCAATGAACGGTGGAATACTTTTTTAGTGTTTTCAGCTCTTCCTGCCACAGAAATCTCCTCTGAAGTAGCTGTTTGTAGTTCCACGCATTCAGCAGCTGTAGAAATAGAGAAAGTACCCTATATTCAGCAAACCAATTAACAAAATAAAAAATAATAATTAAAAGAAAAAGGCAAAAGAAAATTTGAAGTACAAATGCTTTGTCGAGCAGGCAACACCATTAAAAAACAGACTCCAACTACTTAACAGGAATATGTTCAATGACCATCTGAGGTGATTTATAGGTATCACATATCAAATCATATCCAAAAAGCTAGCACATACTGTATGTAACTCAGCTCTTACACCAACGCAGCTAAATACAAAACAGAAGAAGTTGCCTTTCAGACCATTTGTGAAGATACCCATAAAAGTTCCTGATGAGTTATGAAACAGAATTTCAGCAATGAGTCCATTTTTCACAGAGCATGCCAAATGCAGCTACGCAAGAAAACATCGTTTGAACAAGAAAATCCCCCTTCTCATCGAACACACACGAGAGGAACAGTACAATCGATTTGAGTAAAATTCTATTGCAAATCCCAACTGCAATTCTCTAAGGTTGTGTTTGTACTGAAGGACTTGAGAATAGATTTGAAATCGCCAGTAGGAAATACATTGGTGGTTGTTTGGATTCGTATGGATTTCAAATCCATCATTATCATACTGAACTAATTTGTTTGGCTTTGAGTAGATTCGGTATGAACACTAATTTGGGAGATTTGAAATTCATGGATTTTAAATCCTCATATTTCAAATCACTCAACCCAAATGAAACCTAATAGATCATCATCATTCCTACAACTTTCTTCTCTGTGTTGGAAACAAAAATCAGAACAGGCGAAGTCCCCAATTCAGAACTCCATTCATCTGGTACATCCCAGTCTCAAGAATCCATTAAAAAGTAGCAAAGGGCAGAGTCTAAAATGTAAGAGTATAATCAGCATAATCAATGCCTATATATCAATGAAGAATTTGACTAATCCCTTTACTCAATCCATCCCATTCATAGTTCTAAACCACATAAGCCCCTATCAAACTCATCTATAAAAGCCACTTAAGAACTGTACCAAGCATATCAAAAACTTGAAAATATATATTTTTAAAATAAAAATTACATTTTTCTTTGGAATTTCCTTCGCCAAGAGCTGCCTCAGCATTTGATACAGCAGTTGATTTACTTTGATCGCTCACGTTTTCGACCAATTCACTCGAAGGCGAGCCCCCGTCTTCTATCACCACTTCGGGCCGTGAACCGGGCTCCAGTAATTTTTCCTCCTTGTAGTCAGTCACTGCCTCCGCTACTGGTTCCGCAGAGGATTCGACAAACCCATCAGGTAACGAGTCGGCTTCTGGAAGCTGATTCGCTTCTAGACTCTGGTTCGGATTCGGGTTTAACTTCAGATTCTCCATTTTTACCTGCAAATTCCAACAAGAGTACAATACCTCAGCTTTCAAGAAAAAGCGAAAAAAAAACATGCATTAGCTTACATTCCCATACATTCGACAAAGACAAATGGGGCAAAATGAACATGAAGACAGAGAGATAGATTTACATACCAATACGAGGTTTCTTTGACGGAATGGTTCGGAAGAAGGGATTTTAATTCCAGGGGGGGGGGGGGGGGGGTAGAGAGCGAGTGCTAAAGAAAAAGTTATCACAATGTACAAGCAACCATGCAAGGTGTACAATTCGACATGAGTTACATTGGACAAAGACAAAGTACAATACTTTCACCCTAAGAAGGTTATTTTTTTACTTAATTCAATAGAAAAAGAAAACTTAAAGTTCTTAATCCAAAAACTTGGTTAATATAAAAACAATTGCAGTTTACGCTGAGTATCATCGAGCTTAGGCCCGACTTTTACTCAATATTTTTGTAAAAACTTATATACGTAAAGTATATTATATAACTCAATCTAAAAATTATTGTTTATTTATCGTAAATATATTACTATTAAAATATATTATTTGTTATTTAAAAAAATATATTACTTGCTACACTAAAAAATATTATTATCTTTAAAAAATATTACTTATTACACTAAAAATATTATTTTTAACTTCTAACAGTATTATTTATTTAGCTATAATATATCACTAATTCATCTAAAAATTATTAATTACTAAATTGCACCATCGATATTAAAAAAAACTCATATATGAATTTTAAATAAAGTCAGTTTCTTAACACTAAAAAAACAACCAAATCAAATTTTCTTGTTTTCAGTTTTAAAAGAAATTTGCTTGTTTCCAATGCACAAAAAGAAATCTCTTTTATCAACTTCATGAAGCATCCTTCTATAAAAGACTATCCTTTTCCTTGAAGCAAACTCTTTTGGTGATTTGAGATCGATTTCAACAAACAATTTAGCCGGTTAGGTTACCGATTTCAGGACATTCGATTAATTCGGATTTTGGTTCGAATAATAAATAACAAAGTCGCTATTCCACTATGGGGTCGGGTCGGATCATACTACACCGTCGTGTTTGAAGACTTAACTCGCGTACACATTTCTTGTCCAATCCTAAAAGTACGAAATCAGTAGAATATGAATCCATCAACTTCTCTCAGCTTTCTAGATTCAGCTCACGGGACAACTCCGCCATCTCTCCAGTATATTCAGCATAGATTATCAACTAACTCGAGAGTAAAATTAACGCCATAAGGCCCGTTGGGGATAATTTATTTTCTCACGAACAAAAATGTGAAACTCCATCAAACCTCATGAGTTAAATCCCTGCACAAGCTGTTACTGCTTCTCCATATGGGAAGTGAGTTCGTTTGTGCTTCAGTCAGCTACACTTCTTGTATATTCCCTGTATAAATACGTGCCCAAATCAACCAGTCCACGTCTCGTCTTTCTTTCAAGAAATCAGTTACAGGGAGTCCCATGCAAAAGGGATAGAAATGAAGACAGCATAAGAGATTGCCTCTTCCTTACTTCTGGAAAATTTTACAGCCTGCAGATAATCCTGCTCATTCTTTTCCAGCAAGGTTCATCGCACGATGCATTTCAATCAGCCTATCAATATATCCAATTTACATCTTTTGCTGTAAATCAATTCAAACATACAGAATGTAGATTGAAAGAAAGAAAAAGGATATTCTACCTGGTACTTGTTTCGCAAGCCAGAAGAAGTCTTTGAACATCCACTAGTTGAAGAAAAAGTCGGGCCCACTTCCGCAGTGTTATCCAAACCCTTAAAAGGTCACGAGTTCAACCTTTTCGTTCATCCGGGACGTGCAGAGAACCAAAAATGTGTATTCATAGAACCACATAAATATGAAGGCCCTGTAAAGAAGTATGGGCACAGTAATATAGTAGTATGAAATTGTATGTGCATGAAGCTGGAAAATATCTATTTGAAATAACCAAGAGCTTAAACTCTAACTACCTGTCAGTTAAGTCGTTACAGGTCTGATAAATTGGACTTTTTTCAGTAACCAATAAAGAAAAACCATTCTAGCAAGTCCGACGAGTGCTGATTCTCTTTTTGCTGCCACTGGTCTTTCTCTTGTGACTAATGCGGTCTATAGTCATCAAAGCATTATTCAATCTTTTATCCCATGATTGGGTAGTTGAATCTTGACTAACTAATCCTCTATCTTCTAAGTCCTTTAAAATGCTTTCACCCTTCACAGAATTCTTGTCATCAGCACAAGCAGCTTTAATGAGAATGAAGAAGGTAGTGATATGAGGGAAGACGTTTCTCTGTTTCATCTCCTCATATAGTGTGTAGACACGAGCAAAATTGCCACTCCTGAAGAATCCCGTTAAAAGAACATTGTAAGTAACAACGTCAGGCTTAGCTCCATGACGTTCCATCAGAAGTTTACAATCCAGTGCCTCTGACAGCTTCAACTCTTTGCATAATGAATGAATTACAGTGGTGAAAGTTGGAATGGTCGGGACAATTTTGCCCCTCAGCATGAATTTAAGAACAGACACTGCCTCTTCTGTCTTCCCACGCCGCACAAGCCCTGTAATGATTGCACTCTCAGCGACAATGTGAGAGCTAACACCAAGTGCCTTCATCTCATCTCTTAGTTGTAATGCTCCTTTTATATCTCCAGATTTACACATACTTGTTATCAATCGGCAGTATTGGCGAACAGTAGGAACAAAACCATTTTTCAACATCTCATGAAGTAAAACACGAGCCTCATGGAAACACGATACTCTCTTAAGCCCATAAAAGAGAGAACAGAAAGTATCTTGGCTTGGTGAAATTCCAATGATCTTCATGATATTCAGCAAATCAAAGGTTTTTGACATGTCGCCTCGCTGGCTATACATATCTATTAGCATATTAAATGTTGACTGATCTGCTATAGTCCCCTTGATGATCATCATTTTCAAAAACTTAGCCCCGATTTCCAGCATCCCAGATTTGCATAGCCCAAGAATCAGAGAATGGCATGTAAGTTTATCAGGAACATAACCTTTCCTCAAGATAGTTTTGTACAATGTGAAGCAACCCGAAATATTTTTCCGTGCTGATTCTCCATGTAAGAGAATATTATATGTAGCCAAACTAGGGGACAAACTTTTGCTTTCCATCATAGACAGGACTTCTTTCAATTTATCCAGTTGTCCTAATCTTGAACATGCATCAATCACTGCATTGAGAGTCACAATATCAGGACTAATACCGCCCTTTACCATATCATCAAAAACATAGATCCCAGCTCTTGCAAGGCCAATTTTGGTGAGGCCGCTTATTATACTGGAATACATAAACTGGTTTGGAGAAATAGTTCCTCTTTGCATTCCCCTTTCCAACATAAGAATAGCAGTAACAACCTTCCCAGTTCTACATAAACCAGCAATGAGGCACCCATATGTATAACTATCAGGAAAGTCACTAGTTTGAACCATCTCATCTAAAAGGATTAGAGCCAGTTTAAAATTGCCATTTTTACATATCTCAGCCAGGATTGTGTTGTAGGTGACAGTATCCAAAGCACAAGGAATTTGCCGAAGTTTATTGAAGAAATTTAATGCTTCTTCAAGATTTCCTCCTTGACATAGTCCTTTCAATAGACTTCCATACGTGTAGAAGCTAGGCTGAAAACCAGATGTCATCATTTTGTCTAACAACTCAGATGCTTTCAACACATCTCCTACATTTACACATCCACTAATGATAGCATCAAAGGTAATGGAATTGGGAGTAAGACCGATTCTATGGATATGGTGCATGAGAACCTCTGCCTCTGCAACATTTCCACTTCTACAAAGGGCAGATATCAATACGTTACAAATGAAAACATCTGGAAAATGACCACTCCGAAGCATCCCAGTGTAAACTTTAATTGCTTCATTTACATCTCCCAACCTGCACAAATTGTAAACTAACGTCGAATAAACAGTTCTGTTGATTCTGATTCTAGCTCTAATTATTTTACAAATTATTTCCTTTGCACGATTTATCTGTCCAGCTCTACAAAACCCATTAACAAGAACGGAATATGTAACAATATCAGGATCTATATTATCCTCAAGCATTTTATCAAGAAACTCCACAGATTCATCTAGTTTTCCACTTCCACACGCTCCATCCATCAGCATGGTATACATTGTCAAATTCACAGTAACTCCATCCAGCTTTATCCTAGCAAGAAGATCTTTCGCAGAATCTAATTTGCCATCTTTGCAGAGTCCATTTAAAAGAGCTCCATAAGTAACCTCATTAGGCCTTAACCCCTTGGCTACCATAATATTCAGGAGTTCAAAAGCTTTGACAAAATTGCCTAAGCGACAATGCCCGTCAATCAGTGCATTATAAGTTGTACAATTCGGTGAAACTTTAACCTTGCTCATCTCCTCATAAAGTTTTCCAGCTACTCCAATTTTCCCCTCCTTCACAAATCCATTTATCAGAGTATTATATGTGACTTCATTAGGGATTACCATCCTCTTTCGCATCTTTCTTAAGAGTAAATATCCTTTTGCACTTCTATTATTCTTACACAAATCATCTATAAGCACATTATATGTGAACACATCTGCCTCAATTCCCCTGCAACTCATGCAATCCAAAAGCTCAACAGCTTCTTTATGTACACCCTTCTTGCAATACCAATTGAGCACTGTATTATAACTCACCACAGTCGGTGCATAACCGCTCTCCTCCATCTTCTTAAGTAAATAACTCGCTTTCTTCAGTTTCCCCTCTCCACAAAGTACATTCAACACTATGTTGAATGTTCCAATGTTCGGACAAATACCTTTTGAAAGAATTTCACCGAAAAACAACCAGACAGACTCGGAACGACACGCCTTTGCCATTGCTGCAAGGATCATATTACAAGTATACACAGACGGCCTGAATCCCCTAAGTCCCATCAAACGAAAAGTCTCTATAGCATCATCAGTTGCTCCCTTTCTTACATAAACCCTTATTAATAGGTCAAAAACAGCAGGGTTTGAATTACACAGAGGATAAGTATGCATGAGAACATCAAAAACAGAACTTGATCCCAAACTCGTCTCGGATAAATGCTTCAATATCGAATTAGCCGAATCATACATTCTCGCTCTTACAAGAATGTGGGTTGTAATACAATACAAGTGAGTTATGTGACTGAGCTCCAAACCTGGCTGGTGCACAAACCATTTCAAGAATTCCAAAGCTAACCTTCCATGAACTGGCCTCAATGATGCTGTTCTATATTTCATGCAGTTCAACGACTCCCACCGATCAATTGTCAGGATTTCATATACACTTCTACCCACTTTTTCACCTGTACAAGAAACCCAACAAAAAAAGACATTTTTCACAAAGATGTAGAGAGAGTTTGTGTGTATTCCACTGCAAATGTTAGCAAAAGAGTAAATAATTAATTGAAAAAAAAAGAGAGAGACAGATACCTGTAGCTCTGATTTTCTCACTGTTTCTGAGATTTTCTGTACAATAGTTGGGCTTGTTTAAGTGCTGAAATTTTCTGGTTTTTGAAAATCGTTTGGATGAAAGATAACATTTTCCCGTAGTTTTGGAACTCAAGCGTGAAGCCATGGCTACTTTTGCCGTCTTTCTTGGTTGGAGGCCTTCGTCATTTTCAAACTTTGGGCATTTCTGAATCCGTGTGCCGGAACGAGCAGGTGCCTTTTTTTGCAAATGAGGTTAATTTACATTTTCGTCCTTGTTGATTTGATATATGTTCAAAATTATGAAAAATGTAACTGTGACTCTTAGGCATCAAAACATGTGAAATGAACCAACTTGCGCATAGAAAGCACCATCTATTGGAGATTCACTGTTTATTGATCAAAAGAAAGAAGCAACATAAGGAGTACAGGCATAATCAACACGAACTAGTAAAAAAATCTGCAAGAGCAGAGTTATAATATTGTGCTCCCTTTTCCATCATGAAATATAATAAACAGATGATGAACGGGGAAGGAACCTGAACGGAAGGTTCTGGATTGAGATAGCAGAGCTGCTCTCGCCATTTTCGCCTTGCGCATTGCTTTCCATTCCAGCTAGAAATGAAAAACCCACTTCGACGAGAGGTCCTGGGAAAGGGTTTTGCAATATAAAATGTTATATGGTTTCCAAATATGGAAACTTTCAAAAATGGGCATTTGGTCTAGTGGCATGATTCTCGCTTAGGGTGCGAGAGGTCCCGAGTTCAATTCTCGGAATGCCCCTTCCTTTTTTGTTCATGCCCTTGCTCGATTATTCTCAAATTTTTTCGTTTCATTTAAATCTATTAATAATATTTAGAGGGGCTTTAATTAATAATATTTAATTTTATAAATAAAGAAATACATACTAATGTTAAAGTGCATCTTGATAATAAAATAAAATAATTGAATACATTTATATTATAATATTTCTATTGTACTATTTATATTTTGTATATTTAGTTTTATTAAAAATCCATAAATTATTAAATAATAATTGAAGTATAAAAATAGATTTCTTTTTTAATTTTATTTAAATGAGTTGGATCACAATTTACAAAAGTATCCCCGCAAAATATGAAAGTACTATTTTTACAAATTCATATCCAAATTTTAATTTATATCATTTTAATTACCGAATATGTACTTCCACTTACAAGGATGATTTGGTAGGTCGGATAAGTCTGTATAAGATCACTTATATTACTTTATATTATGTTTGATAGCAATTTCGATAATATATGAACTTAGTATAAAGTATTAGCTCGTTCCAATTTCATTGTACCAACCCACTCTAAATATTCAGTTAAATTAATAATGGTCAAGACAAATAATACTTTTACAAAACACGTACAATTTATTATTCCCTCGTTTTACTATACTATCCCGTTTTCTCGACCAAAACAGCCATTTTCAAAACAATTAAAATCTTTTAACAATATGAATTTATATATTATGGAGTTTATATAATGAAACGAATAGTCATCACATGATTAAAAAACAAAATCAATTTAGGCTTTCTTTACAAAAAAAAAAAAGGACACTTTCTTTCCACCCAGACACAAGTATAATATATCTATTTACTCATAATTTAACTCTTTATTCAAACAAAAAAGCCCGGACCGAAGACTTCTTCTACTTGGTCGTACCACCTACCCACCTCCCTACGCCGCGGCCCGCCACCGGAATGCAACCCAACGACCTCGCCAACACGCTCGTCAGGTGAGATCTCCCCCTCAAACTCGATTTAATCAACCCCCATTGGCTCTTCCCACCGCCACTCGGCCGCACCTTCTCCGCCGGAGCCAGCTTCGCCTGCCTCTGCTTGATGGCGCACAGCTCCATCTCCGGCTTGAACTTCACCGGCCCGAACATGAACATCCTTCTCCTCGATTTCGCAGACATAGAGGTCAGAGAAGTGATGTTCACCGTCTGCACGTGGTAATCCCGGTCCGCAGTGGGGCACCTCGGCCGGATGAGACCTCCGGGAAATCCAATCGGCGCCGGTAGACGACGGTTCCTGGCCAAATCGTGATTGGAGAAGGTTTGTTTGCGAAAGGATGGGGATTTGGTGGTGGCGAAGTAATCTCTCTTCTGATACTCGTTGAGCTGATCTACTTTGATGTTTTTCCCGCAGAAAACGATGTCCTCGTGGGGTGCGGCCCTGGCTGGGCGACGAAGAACTCGAAGAGAAGATCGGTTTGGGGCGAGGAAGTAATCGGGCTCTGGTTAGTCAAGGCCGGGTTGTCATCTGCCGTTGGAAGATCGCAGAAAGAGAGTCTAGGAGCTTCTACTTCTTGTGGGAGTAAGTTCTCTGCAGTGATTGCTTTCATGGTGATACAGTTTTATAAAATGAAACGCGTTGTGAACTGTGATTGTTGGGAAACGGCGGGACACTATATATACACTGCAGCAGGAGAGCTTATGGTGGGGCCCGGGGTTCATGTTTCCTTAGCTCCGACTTCTAGAAGCTAGGGGCAAAAGTGTCCATTCAAATCCCCTATCATATTTTGTATTAAATCTTATATTTCAAGGCAATTAATATGCATCCTAGTCCTAAGTAAATTTTTTGTACATCGTGTAACTCAATGAATAATATTTTTTATATTCAAATTGACAATATTTGAATCAAATAATATTCTGCGAGGATAATGTATTTATTAATAAATTAATAATAATAAAAAGTAAATACAATATTGTATATTTTATTATTGTGCTTGTTAGTCAGTCGTAAGTTCTTCAATAATTGTCATAATCGAAATAAACTATTTTGATTAGATGAGCACATAGACTAAAGGTTACGAGTTCAAAATTTTCAAATAACACTTTTGAGTTTAGCACGAAATAAAAAACTTATTTGCTATATTTTACATATTATGCAGTACGAACTTTATGCAATACTCACTGAAAGTTGAAGAAGATCGATTACTTTTTTTTTTTTGCGAAGATTAAATCCCAATATTTATCATTTTAAGAAAAGTTCAAAATTAATTTTAGTTTTTGAACATCAATATAAGAATTGAGCAAAATCCTCATTGCCCCCTCTTATTAAGTTTGGAAAGTCACTTATAAGTATTACCTTTTTTTTTCTAAATAATAATAGTTATTATTACTGTTACTATTATTTGTATTATTATATAAGACCAGGGTGTAAATGAGTCGAATCGAACGTATTATTATTCATCATAAAATGATATCAAACTTTTAATATTTTGTTATAGATTTGTTTGATTATTAATCGAGTCAAGCTTTAATCGAGCCGAACTTCAGTAATTTGATATTTTACATTTGTTTTAACAATTTTTTTCTTAATGAGCTCGAGCTCAAGCTGAGCTTTAAATTTTATCAAATATAAAAGTGTGTTCAAGCTTATTTAATGGTATTATTAAATAAAGTTCAAATAAGATTTTAATAAATGAGCTCGAATTAAGTATCAAATAATTTAATTTGATTTTCAGCCTTATTATTATATAAGTATGATTCTAGAATGAGACATAACTTATAAGTATGATAATTAGTTAGAAAACAAGTGATCGGTCCTCATTATTTATATATATATATATATATATCCTCATTATTTATATATATATATATATATAGAGAGAGAGAGAGAGTCGTTACTAGAAGAAGAAGAGTATATATATATATATATATAGAGAGAGAGAGAGCTCATTATTTATATATATATATATATAGAGAGAGAGAGAGAGAGAGAGAGTCGTTACTAGAAGAAGAAGAGTGTATATATATATATATATATATATATATATAGAGAGAGAGAGAGAGAGAGTCGTTACTAGAAGAAGAAGAATAAGGAGGCAAGTAATAGGTCAAGGAGTGAACAAAGCAGTTGAAAGGTTGAAGAGGAAGCAACCTGAGAAAGAGGAAATAACATGAAAAACTGAACAAAGTATAGGTTCTCTAGAAGACCACCCACGGTACCAATTTTCCACCTCAGCTCATCAATTTGACATTTTTTTTCTTTTATCTAGGAGGATGAATTGAATTTTATAATTTTTAATTCGTGTAACTAGTCTAGAAGTTATAGAATTTGCTTATTAATTAATTAATTATTGAATATTCATATTTTTCTTTAATCAGTCCAACATCTTAACAATTTATTCATACTGTAAAAATAATCTAATAAGAGAATTACTTGTTTTAGTAATATCCTCCCAAATTCAATTTTATATATTTAGAAATATATAAAATAAAAGATGTTATGCGCGTGTAATAGACACAAAAACAACATAAAAAAATTAAGACGAGCAAAATAAGAAGAGGCTTACGGGTGTTTTTAAATTGTTACCCTTTATGATTTATTTAATATAAGCTCATTTTAATTTTGTCCTCGCAACCTCTCGTATATCATCGTAACGCCCTTAATGCTAGGTTTTGAAAAAGATTTTTCATGTCATTCCCATTTAGGTCCGATTCGGATCCCTCTGTTGTTTTCTTTTCCTTCCGCATATTTTCCTCGAAATGAAAAAGAAGATGGTATACTTGAATTGTATTATTTAAGTGCTTATTGCTTTTAAAAAATCATACTTCTACAATTGGCGGGTCACCAAATTATTCAAATAAGTCGTATTTTCCGTGGTTTTCCAATGTTACAACTTCCACTTTATATTTAAATTAATTTCTTTAAATTCAGTCTATATTTCTTTTCTTTTTTTAATAATAAACTTAAATAAAACGAAAAAAAAACTGAGGAATAAATGAGCAAAATATACTGGGGTAAGAACAAAACAAAAAAGGAAGGGGCATTCCGAGAATTGAACTCGGGACCTCTCGCACCCTAAGCGAGAATCATGCCACTAGACCAAATGCCCATTTTTGAAAGTTTCCATATTTGTAAAATTTATAAAATAATCTTTTGGTTTGGGGGTGTGAGCTGGGATGTAAAACCCTTTCCCAGGAGGGCCAGGACCTCTTGTAGAAGTGGGTTTTTCATTTCTAGCTGGAACTGAAAGCAATACGCCACGCGAAAATGGCGAGAGCAGCTCTGCTAAATTTGATTCGATCTCAATCCAGAACCTTCCGTTCAGGTTCCTTCCCCGTTCATCACCTGTTTATTATATTACATGCTTGCCTTTTTTGTTTTCATTTGTATGAATATGTGCTCTGTTAGTTAGTTAGTTAGTTTGTTTGTTCAATTCGTTGAAAACGATTTCGATTCCGAGTTGGAAGCCAAAGTTAAATTGGCTGAACTAATGCGATTCGGAACAATGGAGTTTGGGTTAGCAGATCATTGAACAAAAATTTGAAAAATATCGAAGGCTTATCAAATTTATTGGAACGTTTGGTTCACTTTTTAGGATAGAAATTTATAAGCTCCTAAATCAAGATGCTAAGAATTTATCTTCTCGTTGAAGGAAGTAATATGTTTTGGCTTTAACTCCTTGTTTGATATGATTGGAAGTCCAATTACCGCCACTTACATTAGTGAAATTTCATGTAACGTTTTTATGGAACACTTCATATGAAATTTATTTCTAGAAACTTCTCATAAGATGAAGGTACCTTTAATCTGTTGCAAGCTTACAAAGTGTCCTATAATGTTTTGTGTTTACCTCGTATTAAAAAAAATGAAGATCAATTGGGCTCGGTTGGTGATTTTTCTAGTGGTTTGGGAGCGGTAGAATGTGTTTTGTTGGAGGGATAAAGAATGTATGGAGAATGAGAATTTGTCTGGTTGTTTTGTTGAGAAGAAATGTTATTTTGGAATTTATTACTTCAGATGCTAAGTCATTGTTATTTTATTGTTAGTAGGAGATAGTTTCCACTGTAGTATGTAGATATCTACTCGATGTTGCTTTTTGTTGTAGATGGTGGGTATAAGAGTTTATACAGTTATCTAATAGAAAAATATTTGTATAGTATTTTGAGGGAATAAAAATGTTAATTTTTTTTCAAAACATTAATGCCGAACAGGGACTTAGTTTGTGACCATATTTCGAGCAGCTTGCTGTAAAACATCATATTTATTATGACCTCACCACCTATTGATTCAATTGATGGAGAGATTGTGGTACTAAAATATCGGTCTGCTGGACCATATTATGATTTGCCCTCCCTCCCTTCCTCCCATTAAATCTGAAGCAAGTTGGTTCATTTCCGTGTTCAAGTCACAAGTCAAGCGAGACCCCTGACTTTAGGCATAAAAGATTGGATTGAATGAACGCCACCTTCGTACCACCGACAGCGCGTAAATCACTATGTCTCCCACCAACCGGCCCTGTAGAGAGACCAGGGCTAACCTGCCTACAGAGCTGACGTTAAGTAACCAAATCCCCTTTTAGCTGGTTAGCAGGAACTGGAGAAGTCTTTGTCGTCCCCCGGCTTCGACTGAAATTTTTTTGAGTTATTCCCCGGTTGAGGATTCCGGGTTCGATACATCTACTATGCCTTCCCGAGAAGGGTGCTAAGCTATGAGAAAGGGTGCGAAGAGAAAGATGAATAAAATCCTCATCACGCATTGGATCAGAAAGATAGAACGCTGATTGGAAGAACCTAGTAATGCCACAATACCCCAAGCTTGGTTGGATGCGGGATCTACTCCATGAGGAGCGGAGACCGAAGCCTGCAAAGTAGTAGCATAAGGGTCTGGCGCGCGTTAGACGCAACGGCCCGAGGAGTCTACCGTGGGGCTCATATCTTGTAATATGTGTAAAGGCGAATGTGTTATATCCACGAGAATCTCATTTTATCGATGGCCTTCTACATCTAAGATTCGACTTTGTCTCTAGGCTGAGAATAGCAACAGAGAAGGCGCTTTTCTGACTCTGACCTAGCGACCCCTGCCCTTCCCAAGAAATTCCTTTTTAAGGCGACCGGGATCCTCATGGCAATAGATCTCTTACGGATGAGACATGCTGACTCCCTTTGCTGCTCACTGGTAGGGGTCCGGACCCTGCGAGGGTGGGTTATTGGGGATCTCTAGAAAGCCCGTTTTATGAAATTTCGGAGAGGTCAGCAGGGTTACGGCTGCTTTATTTATCACCAGGTAGAGATGAATACTATATGTTAGCGGCAGGAAATTCAAATGCCTTGACGCAAAATTTCAGTAAAGGAAAATTAGGGTGTGTTATACTGTTATTATGATGGAAAAAGGAGCTGTACAATATTATAACTTTGCTCTGGCAGAATTTTTACTTGTTTGTGTCCATTATGCTAATACTCCTTGTGTTGTTTTCTTTCTTTTAATCAATTAATAGTCAATCTCCAACAGACAGTTAAGTAGTGAAGGATGTAGTTTTCTCCTACAACAAGATAGCTGAACATCTACCTTTCTATTATGATTATAACCGATACCATCTCAAGTGTAGAACGAAGAAACAGAAAAATGCTATGTTCTGCACAATTTGGTTACAAGCAGGGTTTTTATACATGAAGATAAATAACTACCTAACTGAGAAAATATGCTCATCTAGCTAGCTATACAAACTGAGTGACACTGACACATGCATAATCTAATAGCAACAGTTTCATCAGAAGGTTTAAGTTGGGGTCTTTGTTTTCTATCATTCTATGTACACTCGAGCAAAAGGGCTTTTGGTCTCCTTCTCCTTCTCCTTTTTCTTTTTCTTTTTCTTATTCTTTTTCCTCTTTTTTTTTTTTTTTTCTTTCTTTTTTGTTACACAATACCTTTTCTGATGTGATTTGTATGATTGCTGTCAATTGATGGCCTTTTAGTTCTTAAACTCAGATATTGAATATTGTAAAACTTGCACTGTTTACAATTGTTTTCAAAGCATATTCCCTGCAACAGGTAATCGTTTCACAACATTTGTTCCCCGGCCTCATGCATCCCATGCAAAATTGGATCTCAACCCTACCATGCAGCTCGCTCTTGCCCAAAGACGATGGTCATCTCGAGCAGAAGACAACAACAAGATCAGCATTGGACCTCGTAAACAGATTGAAAAGGAAAATGAAGAAAAAGACTTTGGGGTTGTGTATTACGGTCCAATATCAAACACCATCAAGAACGTGAAGCTTCTCTCTCTCTCCACCTGCTGCCTCTCTGTTTCATTAGGCCCCGTCATCACTTTCATGACATTACCGGACATGAACGTCATCCTAAAGGGTGCAGTGGCATCTACTCTTATATTCCTAAGTGCTTCAACCACTGCAGCCCTTCACTGGTACGTGAACCCCTACATTCACAAGCTGAGGTGGCAACCTGGCTCGGACAGCTTTGAGGTTGAAATGATGTCTTGGATGGGGACATTCTTGCCAAGGACGATCAAGTTTGCTGACATCAGACATCCCGAGACCAAAAGGCCATTTGTGTCATTTAAGGCTAATGGTAACCTTTATTTTATCGACACTCAACACTGTCACAACAAGGCTCTGTTGGCTAGACTGAACCCTCAAAAGCAGGAGCCCTTCTTCAAGAACGTATAGTTTGCAGATGTTGTAGAAGGAAAAAAATGTTCCTGTCTTGAAATGTGAGGAGGCATAGAGCTGGGCTGGCGACATATTTTTTAAATCATGTCATAAAATAAGAATCATATCAACACATTGTAAGGTCTACGCTGTCTTGGATCGTGGAGAGATATCATACAGGTATGCTATCTCGCCTTGGATATTTTGTCGACCTCCCTAGTTTCATGAGAACTTATGTTTTACGAATTTTTGGGTGGGTTGAACTTTCTATTTTTGGAGTTATGTACTGTGTTAAAATGTCCAAGCGATTAATGTTTGAGTGGAAGGTTAATTAACAAATGGTTGGCCTTCTTTTTTGTTATGTGAGAGCGTCGCATTGAGCTAATTCTATGCTGTCCAGTTGGAAAACTCGGTCATCCACCGTACACTTGACATGTGCATGATTTGATCTCTATGCACGTGTTAGGAGTACGATGGATGGTCAGGATGGGTTCGGGGAGCATAAAAAGAAAGCCATCACATTGTTTTGCAAAAGAACATGCCCAATACATCGATAATACTTCATAATTTCTTAGAGAAATTCACTCCGGACTTTCTAGATGTAACACGAAAAAATAGAGATTCAACTTTACAGTATAGTTATATTTTAATAAAATGTCGTAGTATGTAGATTTATTTTATATAAACCATGCAATAAACAAACAAAGAATTAGTTGGGACAGCACTCGCCTAACATGTCCAAATTTGTGCACAATGCATGATAAAATTGACTAATTACATTGCCTTGTGATAGCTTAGAATTAGAACATTAGACTTTTCAATAAAACTGTACTTCCTCTTTCCAAATGTGCTTCTATAAAATAGTCTTTGGTTATTGTACTGCTCAATTAAATGAATCCAACTCAAAAGTGTAGAAATAATTCAACTAACACAGACTTGAATAATAATGTGAGCTAAAAGTTTGATTAATTCAAGCAATTGTCGATCGATTAGGTCATTAATTGTATACACATATACAATAACATATCGGTCGACTTAAAACTTATATTAAGATATCGTGTATAAAATCATCTTGTTTTGATCTTGAGTCAACATAATTTATTGTTATAAAAAAATTATATTTAAAAAAAATAATACAAGAGAAAGAATGAATTTGAGAATTAGGCGAGATGAGGCGAGTTTATATATAGTTATATATTTTGCGGGATGGGTCGTCATCTCAAATTTAGTTAATTCCATCTCAACTCAATTTATTATATAATTTGTATTTAGAATTAAATTATTCAAATATCTACTATAGTTATAGTTATAAATTAATATATTTATGGTTAATAAGTGGAAATTAATATTATAAATTGATACAATTGATTTATTTAAAAATTTAAGCTCGTTGACAATAAGTAAACAGTAGTCAACACGTGGAGGCCAAGTATAAGACCATCCATTTTCTTTTCTTTTCTTCTATGATTGTTCATTAATATGTTATAACATTTTTTTTATTATTTTTTTAAAGGAAATGATACCTTTTTTGAAAAAATAATAAAAATTTTAAAATTCCCACGTGTTTATTTTATGGAGCCGCCGGCCCGTAAGTGGTCGGCCCGTTTAACGGTAATAGGGCGGCAATTGGGCCCATTATTTTAATTTTACTTCCCCCTTGCTCACTCAATCTAGAACTACATTTTCAATAAATATTTCTTAATCGAATAATAAAATGTATAATTGTTTCGTATTATTTAATTTATTTGTAAAATCATATTTGAATAAAAAAACAATACGATAGCCAATTTATTTTTTATAGAGTGTAATTGTAGAATTATTACTAATATAAGAAAATTAAACTAATGTTAAGCTAATTTAGCTCAAATTTAAATAAATAAATAAAAACTTAGAGTTATTACTAATTATAAATGGTGAGATATTATTGTTGACCTAATACGTTGTCTCAGGTCAATAAGTAGAACTCATTGGAAGGTTAATTAATTAATTGTGATGAGGCAAAGAAGTTAATTGATAACTAATTTTCTTGACTAGGAATTCCGGAACTATACCATTGAGTTCTCGTTTTATTAGTTAAGGTTAAATATTAAAGTTTTGTATTTCACGATCAAATAATATTTGATGGAATAGCTCAAATTCATAAATAAAAAGCTTGTATATATACAAATTTATAATTTTTAAAAAGCTTTATCTTCGTCACATTGAACACATGAAAAATTGTACTATTGCGAAAGATAACTCTTTTTTTGAATAGATGGATTACATATTATTACAATTAATTCCTGTATTATACTTGGATAGTCGTATTTACAAATTCTTACCCTCCAAATTTAGGATAATCGTATTTACAATCTCACCTTACAAATTTAGAATTATGGATCTAATAATATTACTTTTCTAGTTTCTTGGTTATACAAATAAGATTTAAAAAAAAAAACTATATTTTTGGTTACTAGTTGAAATAAAATCAAACATTTGTACTTCCTTGAAGGTTTGGTGGGAAATGACTAAACTACCCCTACTCTCTTAGGTCATGCCATTCGCCAAGAGAAAAAGTGGCCTGCCCTTCTAGAAAACCAACCAAGATTCAACTAAAAATGTAAGATCCCCCCCTCGACCCTTTTCTGCTTTTCTAGAAGAAATCCAAAAAATTAAAAATTAAAAAAAAAACAATTAATCAATTTTTTGGTCAAATATACACCAATTATTTTAAAATTCCACAATCTTTGTCTCCCACCTAAAAAAAGTCGTGTATATATATAATATATATATACACACACACATAAACAGACCCCAACATCCACCTAGTTAGTCATCATACATAGATTTGATCAACAAACAGTCTGAACTAGTTATTGCAATAATGACAATGCTAGTTCAAGAATCACTTCTTCACTGCAGAAGCATGCAGGAAGATGAAGCAGATGAAACACTTTCTTTGTCTGATCTTCCATTGTACGGCGATCAAAGTGTCGAAGATTGGGAAGATCAATCACAAGGCTCAAGTTCCATCTCCTCCTCCGAACAAGATTATTTCGAGTTCTTCAGCCACGAGCTCAGCCCTTCCGCCGCCGCTTTCCCGCCTGAAAACTTTATCTTCTGCGGGAAGATCTTACCCTACAGAAAACCCGATGCATCGGAAAACGTTCCATCCAAAGTAGTTGAAAGCAAGAAGGAAACAAATGTGAAGAAAACCTGGGGCGTGTTTGGATGGAAGTTTGGGTTTAGCAGAAGCTCCAAGAGGCAAGTTCAGTCCAAGAATGGTGAGAAAAGTACAACCCTGATGCACAAGAAGGATGATTCGCCGAAGAGAAAGTACAACATCAAGCAGCATGGGAAAGGGTATGGTCTTCCTCTTCGTAAGATGCCCATATTGACATCCACGCCATCTGGTAAAGCTAGATGGTACTTCTTCCTGTCTGGGATTTCAAGATTTTCCAGTGAGATGGGGCTGAGGGATATCAAGAGCAGGCAGAGCCGCCACGGGCCGCCGCCTTACCGAAGTGAGAAGGTTGCCGAAGAGACAACTGGAGGATTATCAGGGCTGATCAGAGTACTGAGTTGTGGCGGAAGCCACCACCCCAACACCATGGTTATCGGGTCAATAACCCGCAACCGGCTAAACTGAGGCGTATTTTGCCCGTTTTGAAAATATAGATATACATATAGATACACGGATGATTAAACAATTTTGTATCTTTACTCCGTTTTGTGGTTAGACAATAGTTGGTGTGAAAAGAAGATTAATGAACAAAAAATTCTTTTACATAAAGGATATACACTCATCGATTATAGTATTCAACACACCTAAAAGGTTGTGTTATAAAAGTTATAAGAAGCGTCGGGTTTTTTCAATACATACTATCGACATATAAATATTTTGTTTGTACATATTGTATTTTGGGATGTACGTGTATCTCAATAATAATATACGATATATACTTTTGATAAATTATTTTAAAAATCTTGCTACAACAATCAATATATATATATATATATATACCATCAAGATATACATATATTAATGGAAAAGTAAGTGTGAAACAATTACTCTCAAAGAATACCTAAAAATTACCTACGTATATTTTATTTGATTAGAAAGACCTCATACAACAAAATTCAAATTGCACCCACATAACCAATGCCACACTCAATAGGAAAAAGAAAAAATCAACAATCATTGTATGTCGTTGGGCGACTAATTGTTGCGATTTTACCTACTTTTTTTAATAAATTTGAATAATATCATATTTATATTAAAAAGTTTGAACAATTTTATATACTGTTAGCTAAATTTTTGTACCGTCTCCTCTATATTTTCTAGAAACAAAGTATGTGGCTCTTTGTTTTTTCATTTTACTTTCTTATTCACCCAATCAAGAACTACATTTTCAACAAATATTATTTATTCACTATTAATAATCAAAATATTTGTTGTTAGATCTCATTTTAAGAGTTGATGTTCTTATCATGTAAAGATATTGCGCACACACCAAAAATTCTTATATATCTTATATAATTTATATATTTTATGAAAAAGCAAAAATATAGAATTATTATCTATAAATATAGAATTATTATCTATAAATATAGAATTATTATCAATATATGAAAGATAAAACAACTATTAAGGTCATATGAAACTACTTCATTGGTAAGATGTACAATTACTATTAGTTTTGACCTATTGTTGGCCAATTACGTTGTCACAAGTCAATTAGAATGTGATATCAGTCTAATTGCAACATTTTTCTAATAGATTCATTTCATGACTATATTTTGATCTACAAAATAATGGGTGGTTTATATTATGTTGAATCAAATCAAACATTGGTTCACCTATCCCTGGACCCTGCCCTTCTAGAAAAACAACATATTCAACTTCTTTTATGTTCTATTTCTAGAAGAACTTAAGCCCAAAGAAACCCAGAAAACCATCAATCAATACTTTTCTTTTATATATTTTTCAGTCAAATATAAATCAATCATTTTCAAGCTCCACAGTGTTTGTCTCGCACTTGAAAAAAAAACAAAAAAAAAACTTGTTTATATGTATATATATGGAGCCTCCAAACAGACCTCAACATCCACCTAATTAGTCATCATACATAGATTTCATCAAACACTGTCTGAACTAGTTATTGCAATAATGACAATGCTAGTTCAAGAAACACTTCTTCACTGCAAAAACATGCAGGAAGATGAAGCAGATGAAACACTTTCTTTGTCTGATCTTCCTTTGTATGGCGATCCAAGTGTTCAAGATTGGGAAGATCTATATCCTGAATCACAAGGTTCAAGCTCCATTTCCTCCTCCGAGCAAGATCATTTCGAGTTCTCCAGCCATGAAGTTGGCCCTTCCGCCGCCACTTTCCCACCGGAAAACTTCATCTTCTGTGGGAAGATCATACCTTACAGGAAACCCGATGCATTGGAAAACGTTTCATCCAAAGCAGTTGAAAACAAGCAAACGAGGATAAAGAAAAAACGCAGTACTTGGGAGGTACTCGGATGGAAGTTTGGTTTCGGCACAAGTTCAACGAAGCAAGTTCAGTCCAAGAACGGTAGGAAAAGTACAACCCTGATGCACAAGAAAGATGATTCATCGAAGAAAGAATACAACAGCAAACAGCATGGAAAAGGGCATGCATTTCCTCTTCATAAGATGCATATGCTGACATCCACAGCATCTGGGAAAGCTAGATGGTACTTGTACTTGTTTGGAAATTCAAGATTTTCAAGTGAGATGGAATTGAGAGATATCAAGAGCAGGCAGAGCCACCACCAGGGCCGCCACAGCCCACCACCATCTCCGACAATAACATTTTTAAACCACCACAATGACAAGGTTATCGGAGGTACAAACAGAGGCTCAAGTCTGTGGGGGCTGATCAGAGTACTTAGTTGTGGAGGAAACGACCACCAGAGCACCATTGTTGCTCAATCAACAAGCAATAATCGACTGGAATGAGGAATATGTTCACCTGTTTTGATAACAAAAAGACTTCTGTATCTTTTCTACATTTTCAGTTTCATTGTAATAGCTAGAGATTCTGCAGATTAGACGATAGCTGATGGAAAAAAACAATTAGTGAAAGTTGAGTCCTGCAATTTTGAATGAAATATGGACCCAATAATTTTATCAATTTCTCACGAGATTATGTTTTATTGAAAGGGAAATCAGGAACAACATACATTAGACGTCAACTTTGAAGTCTCATTTGAAATTGAGTTCAACAGATTACAGAATGATAACCCAGGTCAAAATTGTCAGTTTTTAGTTCTATAACAAAGAAAAAAATAGGATTGGTTTCTAGATATATCACTCTCAATACATAGATTACAATTAATAGAAGAAAAAGAAAAGTATCCGAATTTGAGGAGCGTTCTTGATTCAAAAATGATTCAATTCGTTGATACCAAGCTTTTTGTGGGTAATCATTGAACTTAAACGGCCTTCTTTTTTTCGTTTATTATCCACAATTCCATTTTCAACTGCAGGGTGATCTCCTGCATCAACGTGCAGAACAGCAGATACTCGTTTTCTTTTAGGTATTGCTGCATTTCTCTTCAAAGTTTTCTGCTCTGGCAAACTGCAATGGTATCGTAACAGATTAAGGTTTCAATAAGAACGGTGTTGATGAAAAGAACAAGAATATTATTATGATGATTGTGGAGTGCCACCTATACGATGAACTGTTGTGTGAAAGAAGAACTGGAATCAAGAATGGTTGAAGCATATGAGTACAAATAGAGAGAGTGCTGCCAATCTGATTCAAGTAATAATCCACAGGGGAGCTTATGTTAAAAATAGAAGTACCTTCGACATTTACGCAAGTTTCTTTCAGCAGCCTTGTCAAGAATACTTTTGTAATATTGCATAAAGGGAGCATTGAGACTGGGCTTTTCAAGCTGTACACATGAGTAACCACGAAATTAGGTTAAATTATATATCAGCTATTACTCAAAGAAATTTCAACTGATGGATTTAGAAAATGTAAACCTGAAGAAAGGAGTCCACCAACTGGTGATCATGTGGGGAGAAAGATACGTCCTCTCTCTTTTTCTGCACAAAGTCCACATTCTGCTCCACCTGCAGGAACAAGGGCAAGCACTCGTAACAATGACCAATGTTTTAGGGCGGGTTTTTGCTTTAAAATTAAGTGGACAATCATGCTCCTCTTGGCATGAGCTTTATGCCTACATTAGCCAGACCAATTTTTTTCTCCGAGTCCTATGTGTATATATTGGACCTAGTGGTGTAATGCAGTTGATCCGGTTCAAGCTACTCAAGATCGGCTTGAAAAAAAAATCAAACCCACTGAAAGATAATTGAAACAAGCTCGAACTCAAGCTCAAAACTACCCAACTCAATATGTTGGTGAGTTGAGCCTACATTATTTTATTATTTTAAGCTTAATATATTGTCACTTTATGTTAAAATAAATATATAGATAAGTAACATACCCAAGCCTTATCGAACCGAGCCTCGTTCAAAGAATTTCAATGGTTCTAGATGATTCATATAAGTGATCGAGTTAAACCTAGTCTAGCTCAAGCTAATGAGCTTGTCATTGAGTGAGCTCTACTTCAGTAAAAACAAGGTGGAGTTGAGCCTGAGCCTGCCACTGATCGACTCAACTCGGCTCGAGATAGAAGAGTACAGATGCATCAAATAAATACAAGCAAATAGTACCTGATCAATGAAACGCTTCACCATACGACGCAAACTCTCTATGGTTGTCATCTCATGAATCTTTCTCAAGCGGATTAGTGGAATAGTAGCTAGGTCAGGGAAGGAAATGTGGTAGCTCCACTGAGCAAAGTGTGAAGAGAGCTGTTCAATGGCAGAGTGAAAGCATTCGTCTTGGAAGCTTTTTGATTTTAGATAATGTTTGGGTAACTGCACATGAATCAAGAAAATCAGCAGCAAGGTTCAGATGTGTAAATAAATCAAGAAAACCAGTAGCATACTTCTTGTCTTATGCGAGAGTAAATAGTACCCAACCTTTAAGACTGACATAATATTGAATGCATTTTCGGCTTTTCTTCCCTCCCGGACAAACTTATATTCCAAGATATCCAGCACTAATGAAGCAAGTGGTAAAAAATGTCCACTGGAACTGGAGAGAGAATTCAACCACTCTATGGACTTGAGTCTTAGAGGCAAGTATCTTGGACCAGGAAACATTTGAACTAGACCATTTATAAGTTGACTGGTCATAAAGAATAAAGAGTTGAGATCATAGTCACGTGTATTGGCTGATATGAACCTCACCGACAAATCGATGCAGTTGACATATTCCCAGCTGCATATCCTTCTAACAGGATCCTGTCGCCCAAAATGAATAGACAAATAAATATAATAAAAACCAGTTTATTACATTTTCAATCACTATCCTCAAATAATTGGAAAGGGTAAAATCCCAGCCAAACAGCAAACCTTTTTCTTTGTTTGTATACCCCATCTCAATATCTTGGCACAATGATTTATAGAAGCAACAGCCTTCAACAATGATTTTGGGACATCTAGAGAACACAACTCAACTACGCAGTCCCTCAAAAATTGCATATGTTTGATGTCAGCAATTTCTGTAACTCTAGACCGAGAAATGAAGGCTACCAAAGTTTTTGATAGGCAGGTGTCATAGTAATCGGAGTTGAACATAGCAGCAACATCCCGTATAACAAGAAAGGATGCTGATGATAATTCCCTTCCACCTGTCGCCCACAAATGCACAGTTGCCTGTTTGACAAATTACAAGTTTTGTAAACATATTTTAACGAGTGTCATGAAAATAGAACATTCCATAATAAAGAATCAACCCTGATAGTTACTTGAGTTGATTGTTATAGCAATATCAGATCATTTATGGTCTTATTGCATTAATCCGATTCCTGGTAATTCATCCACTGCCTATGTATCAGAGTAACCACATAATGGTCGGCGTCTGAAATACTTTTAATAAACTCTATGTCCACAAAAATATTGTTGCTTTGAAATAAACATGTAGCTTGCCTGATAACCAGACATTGCATAACTTTCAATACTTTCATGTTCATCGCTCAGTATTTAATGCAGTAGTAAGCTGATATTGCACTACCAAAGAGGTCCAAATACATGCAATTGTCGAGACAAACAAAACATTGTTCAAGGGACTGGGACTTCCAAGGCACTGCAGTCATTATTTATACCAGATATGATAATACAGGTCACAGTTTTGGGGGGAAATGGGGATACTGAATTTCACTAAAATCCAACATTTTATTTAGACTAAAGTGATACACAAAAAAAAAAACAGAAGAAGGAATGCAATTGTAGAAACTAACCCCACAATAAAATACATCTATCATAGTATATTTACCAAATCTAACATGCTTTCTTGATGACAATCAGCAATATCACACGTGGCGAAATTTATATGTAGAATATTTTATTTGAAAACTGGCGGATGAACTAAGAAAGATAAAAAGCCATCCTTATAGTTGAGGTATCTGAAATTACTACACACTTTTAGCCGGATAACACTTTGGCAGTCCCCCTTAGATTTATTCAATAGTTGCGTTGAACGGCCAATCAAAATTCGGTAAGAAGCAGTGTCTGCTTATATCAAGTCATTGAATCATTCTTAGACTACTGCTCTTTACCTGCGTTGCTAACTAGCACCGACTTATTCTTGTACCTCCCTCAAATAAATATTAAGGTGATACATTTTAACTATAGCTTACTAAATCCAATCATAGCAAGTCTATTTATGCTTGGACGATTAGGAGTATAAAAGATCAACAACATCCCATGCTACCCCCAGAAGCAGAGTCGGTATATGACCGGTGAATGTCACCCAAGAAGAAGGGAACTGACTTGGTAGATCATACAAGTGATGTAATAACATAGCAGGATGGAGATAACCAAGTTACCTTGAGGAGTCGTTGGACTAGTGATGGAAAGGCAGCAAAGAATATCAGAGACGCGTTGACCCTTGTCATTGAAAAAGTCAAAGTGTCTGTGTCAGTAACCTGATTCAACAGAAATAATGTACTTCTCACAAAAGACTTCACTAAGGGTTTCAAATGTTTCCATTTTGAGGTTTTCTTAAGTTCTAGCAGCTTCTCTTTTGTGCTATGCGAGGATGACATCTGCAATAGGCCTCGAAATATATCATCTGCGTTGGAGAGTGTGAAAAGCAGAATGTTGCAAAAGGTTTCACTGTTCTCAATCCTATGGCCTACTGATTCAGTTCCATAGTGACAAGCTGCACGATAAGCATTTAGTAGGCCAATGAGGGCAGACTGGCTATGGTCTTCTCTGACCATTTGACACCATGTATTGATGACATGATTAGACAAGAGTTTTTCTTTGTCTTTGCCCCGATCTTCACCTTCCTCCCCCTGATCGCTTGACTCACCTTCATCTGAATACTGTTAGGAAAGAACGGACGGGAAAAATATATTATCTGCTGCACAGATTCTGACATATGCACAGAGATGATATAGAAGCAAATAAACAATTTCCTAAATGTAGGACTCGTCTCTGAAAACCAGTAAATCATCAAGCAACTTCAATATCATCTTTATTAAACAAATTTAGGTTTTATCTAATCAATCGTCAGTAGTTGAAGGTTCTGGATATATACTCTCATTATCACCATGGCATCCTATACATCAGAAATGTGAGTCATCCTAAAATGTAGATTTAAAAGCTTAAAACATTTTAAGTCCAGTCGGCATGATATAATCATTTTGTTTTTCTGTCCAATGTAGCTTCTGTGAGTGGGGTGGGGGGGATTTATCTGAACTGTGTGATTAAAAAAAAAAACAACCTAGAAGCTGGAGTTGAGCATCAGTCTAAACTTTTTAAGAAGAAACTAGTTCACAGAAGCATGAGATATTTAACTAAACCAAAGCATGATACTCAGATTTCTAACACGAAAATGACCAAAGCATATGATATTTTAGTTAGCATTACTCTTTCATGAGAAGAATAAATTAAATAACCCCCCTACATGTGAATATAAAGAAAGTGTGAGAGAAGAAGTACATAGTAAATATCTTACCTCATCTTCTTGAAATGCCTCAGAACGGTTCTTGAAGCTTTCCAAAAAGTCACTGAATGCTGGATCCTGAAATTGCCTAAAGGAAGTTAGCTCAACAAACAGAAAAGCAAATTCTCATAAATTTCTTTAAGATCAAGAGCCAGAGGAACAAACAAGGAGCAACAGCTGAAACCCAGATCAAACAGGAGAAAAGAACCCCTGATTTTAGCGAGAACTCTTCACCACAACATGCTAATGCAGTTTAAATGACAAGAACTCAATACAAACTGAGAAAAAAATACGTACATGTGTATGTATGGTAGGTTTGATCATAAGCAAATGAGTCCTACAACCAACATATTGGCAAACGGACAGCCAAGTACAGCTAAAAGGCATAAATAAATCAAGAGGACTAGGTGATGCCTACCAAAGTATAATTAACAGTCACCACAAGCAAAAAGCAACTTCTATCATAAAAATCTGGAACCAAAAATTATCATATTAATAGACAACAAATGAACAAAAACAATCACGTCAGCATGTTTGACTCAAGGAGTATGAGAAAAAAATAATACCTGTTCAAACAACAATCAAAATGACAACCTAATTGTAGGCCGACTTACCCCATAATTAAGAAAAATTAAAAGAAAGAAAGAAAGAGAAGAGTTCATTAAGGAGAAAGTATACTCTACATGCACCACAGGCAGTGTTCTCAATGATCTAGTAATTCAACAGAGAGAGAGGACAATAATGTGCGATATTTTTAACTAGTTTGCCAAGGCATTTTATGACATGGAAAGGGGGAAGAGGAAGACCTAAAAATATCTGTTTCTATGATGTGGTGAAATAGTTTCATCAAAATTATTGTTAGAAACATATCTCTGCTCTTGGTATTTTTGATTCGTTTGGTGCTTACTCTTATGAAGCAACGAAATACCTATGGTTTGATACATAATAAATTGTCCATTTTTTGTTCCAGACAGACGGATGGGTTCTAAAATAAATACTCCCTTCTTCGTCAATTCTGAAAGAGACGAATAGAATAAGACACTGCCTTGGATTCGGGTGTCAGGGTAGGCAATAAGAATAGACTACTGATGTGGTGAGTGATCGGGATGCTAAGTTCACAGCACAGAAGACCTTCTGATGCTGACCTCCCCTTGACAACCTAAAAAATGCACTTTCACCGCTATCTGAAAGGTCAAAAGTCTGATTCCAGATGTGCTCTTTATAGTGAGCTTCTTCCGCTCCTATAGTTCTTAGGCGGGTCATCCCTGGAAGAATAAGGATTTGTGAAGTGAAGATCGAGCTACGAATTGGCGCTTCAAGTGAACATTATCTTCTCACATAGTATCACGTAAGGACGCTCTCTGCTGATGGCAGAAAACCGCATATTGAGGAAGAAAAGGCTTAGTTTGTTGTTCTTGTTTTGCTTAGGCAGTTTGTGAATGCCTATGATCAATATACATCTATTGGATAGTTTCTTCCAACAGGCACAATGCACGACACATACAAAAGTATATATATATTATATATATACACACACACACACCTCTTACTACTCACCAAGAAATAGAGCATGTTATAGCTATTCTTGTTCCTGGTTCTCACATAACACCACAGAGGCATGGATGACACATGAAAGGTTAAGTTTAAATCATGAAAGGTTAAGTTTAAATCAAATCTATCATTCTCTTCATGTTTAAACACAATTTCGGCACAAACAAACGATCTTGCTTCTGCTAATAAGTGCCATAGAAGCCACGAGGTATCTAAACAAACAAATTATCAAAGAGACTGATTACCTTCTTTCTTAGCCTATCCAATTTCTTCTTTTGAATGGCAAGATCAGAAAGAATTTTCTTATTTTGAGCTGAATAGGCACCAATAGAAATTTTATCTGCATATATAAATTTAACGTTTAATGATGCTGCTACTCCAACAAATCTGGTCATGATAAACTAGCTGGAGGCTGGAGGAGTGAGAAGTGAAGATATGGAACATGAAATCAAACATTCAGAGTATCTATTTGAGAAGTAACCTTCAAGAGTTTTTCCAGCCTCACGCTCCAGAACATACGGGCAGCTTGGGTCCTAAATAAAGATTACATAATCAGTGGTCGGCAAAGACGTTAAGTTATGTGGAGTGAACAAATAATAAATGGAATGAAGTCTAACCTCTGAAAGATAACCATCACTGTCTGATGCATCTGCAACCTCATCCTTCTCATTTTCAATGAACACCGCATCAAGAGAAGTAAGTTCAATGCTGTTGGATTCACCACTCCTGAGAATCAAGGAATATATACTTTATCTGAAATATCACAGTAGCATACGTGGAAAAGGAACGTGTACAACTACCAAAAGGTTGGAAAGAGTGAAGAAGCACATGGAAAATATAGTAATGGAAGTCCCAGGTCAATTTGAGTTAAGAAGATAATAAGCAACACATATAGTTCCACAAAAGATATTATATATTGTCTATAATGAGTAAGCATGTGAAGACATTGTTTATTTTCACGTGGATACAAGAAAGCCAAGCAAAAGTGCACAACTTCCAAGTTTTTATGTACGAATATTTTGCAACAGTGAACAATCTAATAACAGAATCAACTAAAAGACCTTGATTTCCAATATTCACCCTACGAGGACTAATGTCTTCTGATTTGACTGTTAAATGCAGTAGCTCTTACACACTATAGACTTCAGCAACATCTGGAATATAGTCGGTATCACAAGGGGCAAAACACTACAACAATAGACAGATGAATCAAATTCACCTTCTTTTTTACCTTCCATTAGAAAGCCCCACTGGATTATCCACTTCCTCCTCAATGTCAATCTGTCCATCTTCTGCAGGAAAAATTGCAAACTTGAGTATCCATAAGCATTTACCTCTTCTTTAACCAAATTGGCAAAAGGAAAATCTTCAACTGAAATTCACAAATCCAACAACTTCCACGTGACGCATAAACAACTAGCTTATCATCATTTTAAGAAAAATAAAACAGGAACACCGAAACATAGAAATTACGGCAGTAGCAAAGCTCCCTTATTTATTACAAAATAGTCATTGTTATTTTATCAGAGCACATCCTTAACAACAAGGTGCATGACAAAAATATGTGTACAGAAATTCGAAAATGGGTCAGGCAAATTACTAACTCCGAGTTTTCCTCTTGAATAAAGCTTTCGTTTTTCGCCTCGTCCTCAGCACAGACTGGAGATGCTTCTTCGCAAATTTCCTTGCCTTCTTCCCTAATTTTCCCATGGCCGTTTGTTTTGATTCGGTAATTTGCTGTCCTCAATTCCAATAAGACTTTGAACAGCAGATGAAATCGAACCCTAGAAATTTGGGGATGAAATTGTGAGAACTAGCAAGGGTTTAACTAGGGTTCTACTCAGGCTGAACCTCTAATTGAAGGCGTGTATAGATGTCAATAAGCATTTTTTAGGGTTTTGTTATATTTTCAACCAAATAGAATTATAAGTATTTAGGAAAAATCTAAAAATATATTCCAACATTACACGATTTTAATAGTCTATTAATAGTTTTCTGTTAATTTAAATGATCTGACATGCAACATACAATATTTAGTTAACATTATTATTATTTTCACAATAATTATTAATTATGAAATATTTATCAAATTTGATTTCACAATGTTACTCTTTATTATATATGTTATTTGTGTTGTTTTATATTTCTAAAAATATTACAAATAATATATTTTTTTATTTTTTAGTTAAGTTAAATATAAATTTTAATGAACGGGATAGAATTGAAAAAATGTAAGAGATTGAGATTAAATTGTATATTTTTATACGTCCAAATTATTGTGATTGAAAAAATCTATGGAGGATGTAATTGATATGTTTTTTTATTGTTATTTATGAGTTGCGTGGCTTACTTTAATTTAGTTTAAACTATATAATTGTAGATCATGTGATTCATGATTTGTAATATATTTATTTATTACAAAAAAGATAATTTTTAAAATAAATTGAAATTCCTATTTTATGAATAATACTTAAATTATATCACAAAAAAGGGCTTTTGCCTTTTATAAAATAAAATAAAATAATATAAATTTTTAATTTAGAAACTGAATATTGACCGAACTTTTACTAAAAATAAATATTTTTCTTATAACAAAACTTATACCAAATATTTGAAAAATATAAATATTAACTCATTAAAGTTATTATCATGTATTTTAAATTTTAATTGTGAATCAAGTAATTAGTTTTCTATTAATCTATCATAAAGACTTATAAACCTTGCCCTTCTACAATTATATGGGTGTGATTACAGTGCCTCTAACATCTTAAAATACATTTATTTTAAAATGTTCATATATTAAATATCATCGCTCAGCTACAACCATCATCGTTGCCATATTCGAAAGTCCTAATATGGGGAAGAACATAAACAAGCAACACGACCTCCAAAAATAGTGACCACATATAACTATTTGTTCGATCATAATCTTGATTTTATTTGGTTCATTGTATTGAAAACAATTCATTTTATGTTTGGTTAAACTATTTAGACATTTCAACTACACTCGATAAAATGCACCAAACACAATCAGCTTGTTTAAAAAAATCATATTTCTAACAATATTCTTATTATTTGATTATTATTACTCAAACAATATTAACATCAGACGAAGGAAGAAGTTGATGTAAGATAGTCAAAATTGGGAATCAAATTGAGAAACAATAAGGCAAAAGAGTAGGAACTAGGACACAAATTGAGAAGAAAATGAAGGAAACAGTTGGAGCTTTGTGTGGCAGCACTATGGCTAGCAATTATAACCGATGACTTCGGCCCAACCCGACCAGCCCAACATTTTATATGAGCTCAACTATAGATTTTAAGACTTGAAATATGATAAGGTTCATTCGTCATGAGAAAATAGCCCACGGACCATGAGCCAACCCGAGAAATTTTATATTTTTAAAAAAAATTAATTGAGCTTAGTATTTACCAGATTGATGAAAAATATCGAATCGATCCGCTTTGGTCATTAGCCCACGGGCTTGGGTTGGGATGGGTCGTCCAAACTGTCAACTCTATTAATTGTTGTTGTTCTTCTTCTTCCTTATTTTTCTATTTTTAATAAAAATAATAGCAAAGTAAAATTTTGGGGTTCGTGTGTTTCACGAAAAATATTTAGTTTTAAATTTATATAAAATATATATAGAATGTGGTGTGTTTAAAAATTCCGTAGGTGTTAATAACCGCACCAATTAATTAATTATAAAATACACATTCATAAAAAAAATTACAATTAAATAAATACGCATATATTGACAATTTCCATTATTCAAGAGATAATGATAATATTATTAGGTGGAAATAATAATAAAATAAAAAAGGTGGAAATATAAAATAATTGCGCAAGCGTGACTACTTGATTAGCACATGCAGTTATGTAAATTATGTCCCCTATAAATGCAATCATCAATTAATCCCATTTAAAACCAACTTTCCTTCCCAAACCTACTCATTAAATTCTCCATACCACTTTCCCATGCACCCCCACCCCTACCCCACCCTACGCCTCCACCACTCCATCTATGAATACGACAACTAGGATTAGGGCAATAATAAATTTAAATACAATATTTATATATATATTTATTACAAAAAAAATACATAAAATTATTTTTAATACATTTTCCTATTTGAACTCCAATGTTTACTATAGAACAAACATGCAATTAAAGTATTTAAATACAAATATAAAATTGAACTCGATGAACAATAAGTGACGTTTTATTCTTTTTCACAATAAATAAATGTTTCATAATTTTTAAAATTGAAAATTAATGATATTTTTTTATTTATTTTAATTTTTTTATAAAATATATATAATATATTTTTTTACCGTTAGTCATTAATGTTTTTTCTTTGTTAATTAAAAACATAGTGACACTTAAATTTATTTTTTAATAGGTGTGAGAATTTCTAAAACGACATTTATTTTAAATAGAAGAAAGTAATAAACAAGATTAAATAACATAGGTTAATACTTAGCCCATGCCTTTCTATAGTTTTCCCCCAATTTCCAGAGGTGGATCGAACTACTTTTCTCGATTTTTATAAATTTATATTTTAGTATATATTTTTTAAATATTTATATATTTATTTTTTGTAAATAATTAAATGGATTCATTGGTAAATTATTGAAGATATAATTTTTTTTTCTTTTCTTATAGATGATTAAATTATTTTTTATCAAGTTAAAATATCTACTTCATAATTTATGCAAAAATGTATATATTCAATGCATAAATTTTCTTAGATACAACAGGTTGGATCCTACACTAAAATACACAAAAACTTACGGATTAAAGCCAATTTGACCAAAATGTGCAGAAAAATATGTGGATCCGATGCCTGCTATGGGTTGTGCAATTTATTTGAAGCGAGCATATTTGGATATGATACTTTTTCAATAATAAATAAATATTTTTTAAATAAAATTAGTACTTTTAAGAAATTTTTTAAAAATACTATATTTTATAAAAAAATTATGTTTTCACAATAAAAATATTAGTTCAAAATTAAACAAGTTGCAGTACTTTTTTGTGATTATATGTAAATATTTTTTCGACGAAATAGAAATGAATATCTTTATTAATACCATTGTAATCTTCATTCTCCTATTTGTGCTTGTAAATGATGATTTTCAAATACCTAGATTGTTAATTAATGGCATTTATTTTTCCTTGTTTCGAATTTGTTATTAATTTATCTTCTTTAACTTTATTTAATTTTTTATTCTTTTACAAGAAAAATATTCTATTAAAAGAATTGGGCTTGAGCATGGTGTCGGGGCTCGATCGTTAATGGCTGGGGTTAGGTTCAAATATTTTAATTAAACAAGTTAATCGACTCACTACACATATGAAATGCATGCATTTGGTGTATAACAGACTCAATCAATAACTTTTTCTAACTTTTTCATTTAGAAATTTATATGTTCTTTCATTTTTTGAAAATATGCTATAAAATCGTTCATATACAAAATAGGCCGGAGTTGCAATTTGTATATGTTTTCAATTGTTTAACATACAATTGTATTCGTTTTCGATACTTTGAAACCAAATTATATATATTATAGAGTTAATTTAGGGTTGTATTGACAATTTTCGTCAATATATTTAAATTGTAACACTAATGACAAAAAATTTCAAAATGTTGAATTTTTATATATGTAAATAAAACTTAGATAATTAACATTATAAAATAAGAATTGATATAAATAAAAATTAAATTAGCCAAATTATTTTATTTACTTATTTAAGTTTAAATGAGTAAGTTATATTTGGAATTAATTAAACTTTAATTTCCCGACCGCGTTCACTCCTACGGTCCTACCTAGTACTATTTTTCTACACTACATCTAACTGTGCAACTGATTGTATCCTAAGATTCCCACCACCGTGTCTCTCTCTACACTCTTTCTCTCTCTTACGCTGTTTTTTAAAGCCAAAACTATTACTGCACAGCAAAAATGCAAAAGTCCTCCCTCTCTCTAAAGCCTTTCTCTCTCTAAAAAGCTCACCGAAAAACTCAGCCTATCTTTCGAGAAATGCAACCAAAAACCCTAGTGAAAAACCAGAAAAAACTGAGAGAAAGGCTCTCCGATCTCAATTGGAGTCTCGTCTAAGACGATGATCTGATGCATTATCTGAAATAGAAGAGAGAGGGCTGAAAACTTAGTGCTGTTAGTTGAATTTATTTGTTAGTTGATTTTATATTTGATTTTTGTTGGTTGGTGTAGAGATGTATAAGAACCAGCTGCAGGAGCTGGCGCAGCGGAGCTGCTTCAATCTACCGGCGTACACTTGCATCAGAGAAGGTCCCGATCACGCGCCGCGGTTCAAGGCCACCGTTAATTTTAACGGTGAGACTTTTGAAAGCCCTAGTCACTGCTCCACGTTGCGTCAGGCGGAACACTCTGCTGCCGAGGTGGCGCTCAATGCTCTCGCTAGCCGTGGTCCTTCTAACTCCCTCGCCGCTAGAATTCTGGTAAGCTTTAATGCCTTTTAATAACTACGATTTCTTTTGTGAATAACGAATAAAACTTAATCATCCTTTGCATTTATTTTTTAAATTCGTTTCACTTGCATGGAGTTTTCTTTTGTTGTGATTTTTTTGTATTTAATTTTTCTCGGCTTACTGATGCGGATTTGTGGATTGAGTTGCAGAAAAGAAAGAAAAAGATTAAGGGAATCAAAACAGAAAGTAAAACTGTGGCCTTATGTTCTTCTATAGTTATGAAGATTATTGAGCCTGTGTTCTTGTATATGCAAAACTAAGATTCCGTGAAGTTAAGAGAAATAAGTAAGAAGTATGAATTGTATATGCTGCTTTGTTTTATATGTTGTAGATGAATCTGATGAGAAATTGGATTGCCATTGGGGAATTTTTTTTTTTTTTTTTTTACCGTAGTTTTGTATGCATACAGTTCACTAATAGTGGTACTTTCAGAGTCGAGAATCTAAAATTATGTCATAAATAGATACTTGGTTGAATAAATTCTTAGAGAAATTTATATTGACCGGCATTGTGCAGATCTTTCTATGCCTAATGCATTTTTCGGAAGTTTTTTGCAATTTGATACATGATTTAAAGCCTTTTGCGTTAAACCAGTCTTCTGTTTAATTATCCATTGATGATTAAATTTATCAAGTGTGTAAGGGTATTTGTGCTCTGGGGTGACCTATCACGTTTTTCCTAGTCAGAAACTTCGCATTGTTTTGGTTGCACCGTAAGCATTTTTTGGCTTCTTCCGGACAACGGCAATAGTTACAGCTAAGCATTGATTCCTGACTGACAGCAAATTCATATTAAGGCGTTCTTATCCACAGTTTTGAATGGTTTGTTTGAATTTACTGCTATGCAATTTGTTGGTTTAAACACACTATTGTCGTGTTTTACATCTCATATTTTGCTTTACCTTTTTACCCACCTCTCTGTGTAGTGGGCCCATATGATGCAATGCATCCGTTACAAATACAGCTAGGTTAGGGCTTATAAAAGTAAACATTTTAATTAGCACGGCATTCTCTTAGGCTGGGCTTGACCCCAACCAGTGATGGTGAGTTATGTTGGGTTCCACTGCACTATTACGTCACTATGGACATTCTATGGAATGGCATAAGTGCAACATTCAGTTCATTAACACCCATATTTACTCCTGTTCTGGCAAGTTTAAATTTCCAAATTATTCTCTGATCTGAAGACCAAAATCTCCTATATTTACCTTTGCATTTAGTCTTGTAATTTTAGAAGCCCATAAGATGCTGTACATGAGCCAATTCAGGTTCAATTTATATTGGTCAACAAAATATGAGTTTTATTGACCAACCCTGGACTAGGTCACACGACTATGTTGTTTATAGATCCATAAGCCATCTGGAATTTTACAATTTGGTTCTTTCAAACTCTAACAAGCTTGGATTGCTATTGATATTGCTACTCTGATGGCATTATGGCTAGGAAGGAAAATCTAGTGAAGGAAGGCATTGAGGATGACTAACATTGAGAAGTATGATAAGTGTGTTTGTGCATTAAATGTATCCAATATTCTATAATGTAGCATGACCTCACAGACTCATCCTCAAAACTAAGACTTGGTACATGAATTGTTTGTGGTCCAAACCTATACAATGCAATAACTCTTGTATGTTACATATATCTTTTATTGTTTGACTGCTTGCTAATGCTGTAGCGTGCTGAATCTTGCAATACAGGATGAGACAGGTGTATATAAGAATCTGTTGCAGGAGGTATCACAAAGAGTTGGGGCATGTTTGCCTGCTTATACGACTTTCAGAACTGGTTTAGGTCATCTTCCTGTTTTTACCTGTACTGTAGAGTTGGCAGGCGTGATATTTACTGGTGAGCCGGCTAAGAACAAGAAGCAAGCAGAAAAGAATGCGGCCATGGCAGCTTGGTTATCTCTCAAATCATGTAAGTGGCCCATATTCATAATGTTCAATATTTGTTTCTTCCACCCTATCATTGATTCATCACTGTTCTTTATTATTAGTGAATGCTGCCTCTGTTTCATTTTATCGTTTTTACAAAATTCAAACTGTTTCACTTTATCTATCGTTTTTAGATTACCAAACACCAAGAATTGTTAGTCTTTTGTTCCAACTTTAACCCTATTTTGGTTTTTTGTGGTAGATCCTCTCTTCTTGAAGTAACAAATTGACCCAATTTGTTGCCTTTCTAAAAGAGGGTAATGTATAATTATGCTTATTAAATGCTTCCTTCATCTTCCCGAAACTGCCTTAAGCAACAGATAAAATGGAATGGAGGGAGTAGAAACCTCAGCTAAAGAACCCAAAAAGAACAAAAAGAGAGTTAAGAAAGCAAATCAAATAACATTAGCCCCTGAAACCCCAGTAAATCATCTAGCCCTTCTCTATTTGTTGCTATTGCACATCAGCTCCTCTTCCCTTCAATTAATGAGTTGTGGTGCTTTGTAGATTTCCTTTTGCTTGGTCCATAATTAGGTTGAGATGTAGGTGATCCCAGCTTCTTGTTGATCTTCACAAAAGTTATTAAATTTACATGAATAGTTGTAAGGTTTGGGAAAGATAAAAGGTTCACACTCAAGTTGAAAAGAAATAGAGAAAAGAGGACAAGACTGAATAAAACCAATAATACATATACATACACTCATATAGAAAAGAAAAAGAAAAGAAAATTCGAAGCTCAACATGCATGATGTGTGATTCTTAATGTCTTTGAGAATCTCTTACGCATAAGGATCTGATGCTCAATTTGTTCTTTTTTCTGTTTTTCCAGTAGTGCAGCAAATGGAGACTCCTTATGAAAAGACCCATAAGGATGAGCAGGAGCATGTGACTGTAGCTCGTGCTCTACAGAAGTATCTAATAAAGGCAAGATTGGCAAGATTACCCTTTCCAATAAAATTTCCTACCCTAAATCCGAGGCCATTGAGCACACAGCAGTCTCCATCAACAACATCAAAAATTCTTCCCTTGATATGCCCAAAAACGGCTCACCGCAACAGGCCTGCTTCACCAATAAGCAACAGCCCGTCATTCCAAAAGACTGCTAGACCAACTCAAAGCCAGCCAATGGTAACAGTTCCAAATGACAGTCACTCATCATTGGTCGAAAATCTCAAGCCCCGGCCCCAGAGATTCCCTGCAGCTGGTGCGCCACCCTACATCCCGGTCCGCCACTGCAACCTGCATAATAGGATGGCCCCGCCAGTGACAATAAGAAATACAATTCCCGTTTTCTCAGCACCACCCCTTCCTTCACCGCAGTCTTCCCTAGTAATGAGGCCTCCAACATTGGGTATGGCCCCTCCTGTGTCTGTGAGACATGCTGTTCCAGTATTTGCTGCTCCAGTTCGGATGGAGGAGCGACCCATGGTACATTCAACTGTTAAATTAGAGGATCCGTGGGTTTCCAAACCCACATCAGCTCAACGGCATGAGGCACCTTTTCCAAAGCTTCCTTCTGTTCGAGTTGAGGAGCCTCCTGGATTTAAGTTATTGCCTGTTTCCTTAGCGCTGAATTCTGAGGTTCAAACAGTTCAAGTTGACCCAATCCCATCTGAAGTCCTTATGGGTCAAGCTGAGCCTCCAGTTTCTCCCAGTTCACCAGAGCAGGGCAAGGTGGAAGAATTGGTTGAGATCGTTGAAGATTTGAAGATATGATAGGATGACGGTTCGAGTTGCAATGAGCTACAGTGAGCTTCTTTCAGTATGGGTTATCTAGGTTTTCTTCTCTTCTTTTTACTTCCTTATTTTTGGTTTTGTTTTTATTCAGTTGTTGTGGGAGAATTCTTCTGGTTCTAAGAGTTAAAAAAAAAAAAACTTCTTAATAGTTCAGAACCCGTAAAATCGCATATTATGAGCTTCTGAATGGCTTTTGATAATGAGCTGCTGCGAGTTTACTTGCGGTGTGTGAGTATATGTGTTTCTATATGTTGCTGTTGTCTTGGTAGACTCTCCTTTAGTAGAAAGCAGATGTGACTTTTTTCTCTTTTGGTTTTTTAAAAATATGCATTGAATGTGAGGAATGAGGAAACATAAACAGATTAGTTTTTCGTTTTTTATTTTTTATTTTGGCTGATTTGCGCAATAAATTTGGTCCAGTTTCAATTTATGGAAGAACTAGTCATAGAGCCCTCAGCTTAGTGGCAAGAACATACACTATGACCTAAAGGTAGCGGAACACGTAATTTGCCCAACTTTATGTTGGATTATTTGGTTCTTGATTTTATTGATTGGTTAATTTGCAAATTTAGTTCCTATATTTGGAATTAGGGTTCTGCGTTGAGTTGAACCAAAAATAATATATTGTTGTTCAAATTTATTTGAAATATTTTCAGAATTTTAATATTATATTAAACTTGTTTGATTTTTAATCTGAGTTCAGTTAAGTAGTTTGATATTTTCACATAAATTTTACCTATCACTCAAGTTTAACTTTAAATTCTATCAAACATAAACACATTCAAGCCAATTTGATAATTTTGTCGAACAAAATTTGAGTAAACGAAAATGAACAAATATAAAGGACAAGGCACCAAAAGTCGAGTTGAAATGGAACAATCATACGCATAGTGGCCTAGAAAATATTAATGATAATACTGAAACAAGCATACGCTTTCATAATCGTCATCATATACGGATATTACAAATTCAAATGATAGATACTCACACATGTTGATTTGTACGATATTCCTGAAAATAAAGAATAAATACCCAGCAAGTTTGACCTGATTTTTAAGAATCCTCTGTACAGTGTACATAAATTCAAAACCTTAAATCTGACAAAATATACAGCAGCAACATCTACGGACAAGCAGTAAGGAGCCATGGAGGACGTTTAAAGAGAGAAATTATGTCCATGTTTCGATATACACTAAAGCATCTTTGGTCAGCGTTCAAGTAGAGAATGCAGTATCCAATGCTTGTAATATCGGACCAGTATCGAACCGGAAGTTTCTGAAGCTCCCGCTAGGACATGCATCCACATCAGCAACTGTTTTAGTAGGCTGGCTCTCAGCTGTAGTCGAGCTGCCCCCCGAAGAACTGCTTTTTGCCTTCCACACGGTGATTCCTGCATGAGTGAGACGGAGTTTTCAGACAACTGAATCTAGAGATATGGTGATTTTATTTTCAACATAACTTTTTTCCGCTGCAATTTCCCCCATCACAATCCTGAGCTTTAGCCTAATTAATAAAACCTAGCTCTCTTTCAGAAGTTACAAAAACCATCCAACAACTTGAACCTGTTGGTGTTGGGGGGTGGGGTGAGGTGGGTGTGTTAAGATTCAGCTTGCATGCCTTCTGCTATAGGCCACAGGATTAAGATTCACATGAAAATAAGCAGATACGGAGATTGAGCAAGCAAAAAATAGGGAGGCGAGGTAGAAGACAGATTAGCAGGAGATCGGACCTCTGGTGGTTTTCTCTGGTCTAGGTGCCACAGGAGGTGGATGCATAGAAATCCACGATTTTAGCGATCTGCAAAGCAGTCCCAACTTTAATAAAGACTTGAGGATATTTTGGACTTTGTAGATTTCAAGAAAAAATAGAAGCTATATACTCACGCTAAAAATGGAGCAACCATGTAGAGCTTGATGCCTGTGATTCCACGAGATATGACATCAGCATTTGCATGATGAAGCTCATCAATCCGCTGCCACGCTATTTCCTGCAATAAAAAAAGAGATACTTCATATCATATAGTTGTCCTAAATCAGAATTTCAGTCTGCACAAAAATATCTGGATTTGCATAACTTGGTAGCTTCCATTTGATTAATTTAGTTATCCAAAAGGAGAATAAGCTAATAAAATGGAGAAAGGAGATTTATATTTAACAAGCACAAGGTCAACATGTGTTTCTGTTTCTAGGGACTTCAGAAGGGAAAGATACATACACTTATCTCCTTTTTTGTAAGAGGGGCAAAGAAAGTGTCTTCTTTCACCCCGGCAACTATGTACAATCTCACTCTCTGCTGTCCGAAAATCATTTCAATGTACTCGTCTTTGTCAAGAAGTCCCGAAACATCAAAACCTGTTTCCTCAAGGACCTGCATTTCCCAAGGAATGGGGTTAGTAGCAGTTCATATGTGTGAGCATCAGTGCAAAGAAACTAGAGGAAGAAAGTATTAGTAGGCATTGAAAATGAAGAATAGACGATTCTTAAGTCTGAACATTGTATAAAATCCAATTAAATCGCATGGCAGAAAATATTAATCGTCTGAGAATGCTCCACTTATAAAGGTTGCAAGTTCAATTCACACATAGAAGAGGACAAATGGAACAATGTATTCAAGTAGCAAATCATACATAATCAAGAAGAAAGCCAATAGATATACAAAGAGCCCCAAAATCCTCTCTACATCTCTACAGTACCCTCAGTGCCATAGATTCCAAATCAATATCTGAGTCTATGATCCTGTTGTATCTGTCTAAAACTTAAGGAACCTGAAGAAAACATGACGTTAAAACGAACATGGTGAAATATGTTCCATACAGCAGACCCCAAGTAGTGGGATAAAGGTTTGGTTGTTGTAGTAGTAGTTAATGATGATGTATATGCAGGCATTGAACAATCATCCGAGTTTCATGAACTATAATAGTGTTCCAAAATAACACATATAACAATCACACCAAGAAATTGCTGAATAGCAGGAACAAGGTTGTCATACTTCTCTGATGGCACAATTGTGATCTTCCTCATCTTTGTTCTTTTTTCCACGTGGAAAGCTCCAACTTGTACCTTTCCATCCCTTCACTAGTAAGCACTGCAAATGAAAGGGGGAAATTTGAAACCATAAAAAGATTAAATGTCTATAGATATAAATCTGAAGTAAAGCTTGTTTCAATTATCTTTTGTCATATTCAAAATGGAGGATTTAAACTCATGCTCAAAGAGCAGCACTTGTCAAATATCATGTCAGCGAATATCGAAAGTTGAGGCATCTCTTCATGCAAAGACTGAAATTTATCTTCATAAACTTAGTCATGGAGACTCATTCATCCTTTTGAACTCTCACATAACATGATAACATTACTTTGTTAAATAGCTTTGTCAGTAAAATTTAAAGTAAGGTATTTCAGATTATTGCCTTGCAGCCACATTAATCTGATGCAGAATTAGGAAAACAACTATATGAATTTCCAATGCCTAAATCTAACAATTAATGAGAAATATAAAAATAAATAAATGAATAATAATAATAATACTTGATGGGGAAGAAAAACCAAGTAGCAATTCTACAGAAAGAAACACACTCTTAAAACGCAATAATGCATTCAGATTTTTCATCCTTTTCCTTTAGTTGAAAAAAGTTAATACATCACATTATAATCTTGAAAAGGTCAAGATACGTCACAACAGCCAGTGCATCAGCTCATGCAGCTATCAAAAAAAGGAGAGAAGAGATCAGCATAGGGGCATAGAATAAGTTGTAGCAGTAATCACGTGAGTATGAACTCACTCTTTCATAGGTTTCGTCCAGTATAATGGCTCCTGTCACTGGAACTCTAACTTTATAGGAAGTAAAGTCCTTGAATATGTCATCTATATGAGGAACATATGGCTTCAAAACATCGCAGTTGTTAAACACTAAAAGAGATTAAGGAGAACAAGGATCATTCAAACATATTGTCGTACATAAGTAATAATTCAATTCATATTAACAAACAGTAATACAATCAAATCAAAGGCTATCTAGAACCCTTTGCATGTATCAAACGAACAGATGCACAGGTACAACTTTTCAGTATATACCCTTACATTTGAAGAAAGTATGCAATATAACATGAATAGCTGGTAGGTAAGCAACAGTTGAAATTCCAATTCCTTAGATATATGATGCTTGAAGGGTCAAACATCATGTAGAGACTAAGAATACAGGTAATAGATTTCACAATGAGATAACAAGTTCAACATCTCTTCTAGAGATTAATGAGGGTCTTCTCTATCCTAACCAGGTGCATTGCACCGGGTGTATTCTGCACCACAAATTTTACTCACACCCACATGGGTGCGCGTGAATGTGTGGTGTGGGAATACACTAGGTGCATTGCACGTGGTGTAGGATAGATAGAGAAAACCATTAATGAGGATGCAAATACACACATTTAAATTGGAAAGGTGAAGGATACACAACGTAGTAAATTCCTTCAAAGTTAGTGACTTCAAAGATGGATTCTTTTCAACTGAGTTATCTTCATAAAACCAATGTGCATACTCTACAAGAAACAAAATCCTCTCAAAAGATTGTTGGTCTTCCTTAGGCACATTCAGAACAAACCGACTGCAAAACAGAAAAGGATTCCGGAATGAAACCATACACAAGGACATTATTCAGAATTTAGATCAACATGGTAAAGGAAAAATACTCAAGAAATAACAGAAGATTTACCACCATTAAAAAGTGAATTTACTCCAAGAATATCCTTTATAATGCATCAAAGATATCTTATCAAGATCCATTAATTCTTCAAATTAGCTGCATTTTACTCAGGTCCTGATTCCTAACTACTAATCAATGTATTACAGCTGTAGACGGAACTCTTCAAGTTAAGAAAAACGGACTGTATATTCATTGGTTTTCCCACCTGTACTTAAATCTCAATCGACATCACCAATGTAAGCTAACTTTCTATCATCCATCTTCATCTAAACAATAATCCCATGTTAATTTGTTCATGACTGCCTTTGCAATCACATAAAGCAACATTCTTTACAGAAAGCCCAAAGTTATCAAAATCAAACACATCATTCGTTTATCCCATAACCCGTAAACCCTTCAAACTCCAACAATCCCACAACTCAAAAAGCTGATTTCCTACGTTTATTCTGAACTATTCATTTCTTCCAATTCGTTATACATTACCCCAGCTATACATGCCTTTACTTCATCCATACGAATTTAAAACATAATTTATTCGTGGCTCGATCTAACTAAAAAAGAAAAAACAACAAATTAAGGGGCAAGATAAAGAAAATTGGGGCAAAAAAAAAAAAAGTTAGAAGCTTCCCAACTAAACGCAAGAACTGATGAACTGATAATAGGTATGCACTAATACATTTCAGTACCTGCAGAGGTCGTCGAGGAGCTCTTGAGGAGGGAGGGCACTCTTGGAGGTAGCGCTCGCAGATCGGTGTAGCCCACCCGACATTCTTTCTTCATCAAAGCCACACCTTCTAAATTTTTTGGTCAATTATATATTCAAGAAAAAAGAAAAAAAATCATTTTTTTTTGTTTCCTCATGGTTCTACTTACATAAGTTAAAATCAAAATCCTACTAATTTTTCTTTTAATATATAATACTATTCTAATTACTCATTTAATCATGAAATAACATGAATGTTAACCTAATGAATTATATAATTAGCTATTTTTATTAAAAAAATTATTATTATTTTAAACTCACTCAAACTACATATGAAATATTTTCTTAGACGAAGGTAAACTAACAAATCATGATAAACTTGAGACTTTTGATTTTAATATAAATATATTTTTAAAAAATAATTTTAAATTTTTAATGAAAATTAGTTTTTGAGGAAAAAACTAATTTTTTAAAAACTAATTTTTTAGATAATTCTTTTTTTTTTATAGTTCTCACATGGTATAACAGTATAAGTAATTAATCTTGTATAATTTTGTGATTTAAGTATGCATATATCAAAAATAGAAAAATACTTTATATTTCCTTTATTTATTTATTCTGTTTTGGAGATGTAAGTAGCAATTTTTATTTCATAATACCTTTTCCTTATTTATGCATACTGACAATATCCCTCAAAATTTCTGACTCATCCAATTTCTTTTGATTTAATTTGTTTTCCACTATGACCATCCATGTCATCTTCCTCATTTTCTACAAAAAAATAATTAAATTATATTCTTTAAAAGACTGTATTTTGATAAAATCTTGATATTGAGTATCTTTGAAATGTGAAAATATTCTTTGGAGTGGTAATAAGTTTTGAACATTTGATATTTTAGATTGCAGAAAAGGTCGGAATCAGAAATACGTGGAATTCTTAATTGTGATCTGTCTTTTTGCCTGCCTGTCCTTTCCTTTGACATTTACTTGAAAGAATAAAACTGAGCCAAGAACTGGTTAAATCTCTCTTCCCCACTCTGCATTTGTTCCTCAAGAATCAATCTTGTATAAGAAAAATAAAAAAACCCTGAAATCTGGGAGTCCCAGGATCCAAAAAAAGGTTGTTTCTTGATAACCTTTCTCCTTCCTCCATCACTGTCTCCACCTGTGGAGAGAGATAGAAGGAGAGAGAGAGAGAGAGAGAGAGAGAGAGAGAGGAGGAGGAGGGAGGGAAGGGGGAAGGGAAGGTTTCAACTGCAATAGTAATTGGTGGGAAATATAGATGATTTATTTGAGAGGAGCATCATCGATGGCGACAGTGGTCAATGGCAGCATCCTCAATTTCAATCCGACTTTCCAAATCAAGAACCTCAAGCATCAGCCCTTTTCTCCTGGTCCTAAGTTCTCTCATCATGAAATTCCCACATGCAGCTTCTCTTCATCACCTCCCATGTTATCAGGTATGATTTAGAGTTTTCTTTTGTGTGTGTGTGTGTTGGATTAGGGATCAAGAATATGAAGAAGCTTGACTGATTAGACAAAGGACAGTGGGCAACCAAAGTAGAGGAACCTCCAATACTATGTTTTTTTAATCTTAACCAAGGTTGCTTTTACTTCTTGTAGTTAACTTTGTCCTAGTTGTACCTATGCACACAATGATAGACAATAATCAGATTACAGATAGAAGATCTACAAAACTAAGGAGTAATGTTAAGTTTTGTTTTTCTTCTGGCTTAAGATGATTCTTACTAAATAGTTAAGTTCGCTGATGTTGTAACTTTGTACACAATGATAAACAAACAGTTAAATCAAGTTCAGAGAAAGAGGATTTTTATAAGGAATAAGTGGACTGAGGCTGGCATAGGCTGATTCTTACAATCTATTTTTTTTGGGACGGAGGGGGTACTTATGTGAGTTGATGTTGTAACACGATCTATATACTTTTCAAAGAAATGGATTTTGTCTAATTGCCGTACTTGGAACTTCTCTGATGGTACTTGTATTCTTGTAGAACATTAGTATGTGTGGATTATGATGAAACGGATTGTTCAACTATGTTACTTCTATAGTTCCTTTAGTGCCTCTTTGAGATAACAGGTGATACAGCTTTTAGCTTAAATAATTGATCTGTTGAGATGAAACTAAACTGAGCTGGAATTAGTTAATGAATGAGTGAATAACAAGGAGCTGTCTAGAGGAGAAGCTAGATTAGATAACTTTGGTTTCCTTTCCAGTTGTTGAAGAATGAAAACCCAACAAATTGTTAGAACACTGTCCAAAGAAATATGAACCGAAGATGTTAAACATATACATAAATGGCTGAGAAAAGAGAGATCAGTTCATTTTTGAAGCACAGTTCCCAAATCTTTATTTCATATGCCTTGAATTCTCTTTCTGATTTGCTCTTAAAATGGAGAGTGGCTGGTTTCGGACCATGCAATTTTGAAGTAGGATGTCAAACGTGTTATGAACATACGATTTGTCGTTGATGTTCAAAATTCCCTCTATGAATGCTGTCCTTCAGTTGTTGATCCTCGTTAAGTAAACCCATGACAATATTTTCTTTAAAAAAGAAAAAAACACAGTAAGGTGTCAAACCAGTTTTGCCTCCTAATTATCAGCAGAATGAGAAGATAATTCTCCAGATTATAAACAAATCTGACCCAGAAAATTTCTTATATTAGGGCTTTGTAGAGCGAGTCAAGTGTCCGAGTTATTCCCCGCAGTTTCTCCTGAGATTGTTGTTCGTGAGGCCAGAATAGAGGATTGCTGGGAAGTCGCTGAGACTCACTGCAGCTCTTTCTTTCCCGAATATTCTTTTCCTCTCGATTTTGTGTTGAGAATTGACAGGCTCATTGGAATGCTCTTTGGATTCTCGATTCCAAAGGGCTGCAAAAGAACTTGCATTGTTGCTGTAACTGGAACTTCTGGTGAAAACTCCTTCTTCTTAGGAAGTGATGATTTCAAAATTGGAGCACTTGATGGCAAATTAAGTCTAAATAAAGGATATGTGGCTGGGATTTTGACAGTGGATACTGTAGCCGATTTTCTTCCAAGAAAAGTGCCTCTTCGGCAAAGAAGGTACCATCTGGTTTTATTCTCAATCTTCATTTTCATTCTCCAGAGACATAGATCTGTTTGCCATATTTTTTGGAAATAAGCAATATTAAATGACATTTACAGTTGAATATATTTTCGACTAACCACAACAAAACAATACTGACAGTAAAAGATCTCCCAAGAACACATGGCTTATTTTCTTCAAGAAAAATACACACACATTTTCATTCTCAACACGTATCCAATCTCCAAGAAAATGTCTATACATAGCTGGGATTGTAACATGTACATAGTTCGGCTCATTTTCTTCCCCCATTTCAATGAAGAAGGCAAGTTTTTGGACCACCGTAATGTACATGAAACCACTTCACCTGTCTAGGCAGTTTACATTTTACTGTCTATATATAGTTGGTCTTTAGGCCCGGGTTGAGGAAGAGGGTTGCATTGGGTTGACAGTCATCGTAAAACATTATAAATATGATATGGATCGTATTAAGACATTGTGTTAAGGTTAGGATGCTCTTATGTGTCTAGACTGAAAACGTTGGTGCGAAATGATCCATATCACGAAAGCCCCAAGCACGATAAAGACTTGGTTAATTTTTCCTTTCATTTTTGAATCATGTCTCGATGTGTATCGCCAACTCCCGATGTTATTGTGGACAGGACAGGAATCGCATACATATCAAACGTGGCTGTCCGAGACAGGTTTCGTAGAAAGGGAATAGCAAAGAGGCTAATTGCAAAAGCAGAGGCGAAAGCTAGAACGTGGGGGTGTCGGGCTGTTGCTTTACATTGTGACCTAAACAATCCTGGAGCAACAACGTTGTACAGAAGCCAAGGATTCAAATGTATTAGAGTGCCAGAGGGAGCTAATTGGCCTCAGCCAAAAACATCACCTGATATGCAGTTTAACTTCATGATGAAGCTACTTAGCTCGCCAACGAGCTATCGGGCAGCATAAGAATGCTCAAAATACGCGAAAAAACTGCAGAATAGATCAGTAAGGTGACCATAATTTGTAGATATTGATTGGATATGTCCTAGGTGGTTAAATGTAATTATTTCTGGATGTAATATTTGTCCATTTGACAGCAAGATTGTCATATGGTTTGTGGTCTGTTGAAGGATAGCAAGGTTTGCCTGTAAAATTCTGCTATGATGTTGTGTCAACTGAGCCCTCATTCCCTTTTCTTTCTTTCCTTGCAATTGCCACTGTGCCCCTACATGTTATATTCACGTTGTGTCACAAATTCTCACCTCTAGTTCAATAATGTCTCCACGGGTTGATAGCAACAGATGCACTTAGGAATTTAAAGAACACAAATCCCTTTACATTAATGATCAGGATAAATGCATTATAGCATTAGCAAAGGAGACAGATCCAGGATGGGGATAGTTTCATACATATTTTATTCTGATCATTTTGTTATTTCTAAGGGCAGATATAGTTACATTCTACACTGCAACGTATGCTACAACTCTCAAAACTCAAGAGACTAGGCACATGTAGTTTTAAAAGGGCCTTTAGTAGGTTGGAGAATGAAGAAAATACAAACAAAACTCTGATGGCTCTCAACTATGCTTGGACAAATTTGTCCAAAGCAGATGTATCGAGAGCTGGAAACTCTCTCGCAACAGAAACAACAACAAGACCGAGCTTCACTGCATCTTCATTGCTTGGTGCCTGCACAATGTTTTAGTACTAATAAGTTGTCACGCAAAAAAATAGAGTATGTAACTTTCATAGGTAAGCTAATTGTCACCTCAATATTAAGGGGCAAAACAGGATCATGAAGTGAGAGCCTCAAAAGGAACCATCCGCCGTAGCCGGACACCCTCACCTAATTAGAGAGAGAGAGAGAGAGAGAGAGAGAGAGAGTTATTGCTGTCTCATCCAAAATCGATATCCATACAAGTAAATAAAGGCCATTTTTTTCTCAATCAAGACCTAGAAATATCTACTGTTATCAATAAGCCAAGAAAGGATCTCTGAGGTTCGCAGAAGAGAACATGAACATGGTTTCGTGAGGCCAAGCCACATATGAAACACTTGATATATTTTTTCAGCACTTGAATATGAGTATTGAAGAGTGAAGCTATTATCTGTTATTTGGCCTCAGCTCAAGGACTTCCGCATGTAAATAGAGATAATCCAAGCATATTGTACTGAAGTAAAAGGTGAAATCTGAAATCGGAACTTTCAATACAAATCAAGACTTTTTCGCGTAACATTTAGAACTTACGCCTTCATAGTTAACAGGGGCTTTCTGAAGTTTCGGATTTGAATTAACGATGTTTTCCAAATGTTGGAGCACAGCCTCTCCATATGCACGGAAAGATCTGAAAACAGAAATGAAATCAGCATTCACTGAAACACAAGAATTGCAGCATCGTGCAGCATAATATAGAGAAGCTTACCCTCCTTTAAGATCTTCATGATTTTGGTCAATTTTAAGTCTCAGTTCAATGGCAAAAGCAGGTTCCTCAAGACCATCCACCAAGTCGGTCAGAACCTTGCTCCCCTTGCCTACTCCCAAAGCCTTGGCTGATGCGATTTTATTTAAAAGCTTGACCTACAGGTACTTAAAAGGATTAGAAATTACAGAAATTTCATAGATTGTAGACTCCAAATGCTAAGAATGCAGAAACAAAGAGAAACTCGAGTAACCACTTAGTCATAGAGAGAAAATATAGCATTTTGGGTTAGGTAGAAAATAGAAGCCTACCATGAGATATGCACCATCATCAAGCCAATGATTCTCCTTAAGTGCTCCATGGCCACTGGTTTCAATAGCCAAATGCGATTCTTCTCCAACGGAGTTCTGAAATAATTCAAGCAGGTGCATGGCTTTTTGATATCAAATTTCTAGAATGATGAAGGGGTGATTTTTTTTACACTTTTTTTTAAAGAGACATAGAAAGGGGTGATTTAGAAACAGCTCTGAATGCCATGTTTTATAAGAAAGCCCCACAACAATTCTTCAAGCTGACTACTCACTTCTCTTCTCATCGAAACATTCTCAATTACCCACACACTCATAACTCAACACAGTAAAAGTGGATACTCTAGAACCAAGTCAACCATTTTAATCATTAAAGAAACAATTGACTAGTATTTAATATACTCAAACTTCTTATTACCTTTGATATTGAACTCATAAGCTTCAACAGTTTGAAATCATGAATATTTGAACACTCTAATGAAGTGAAATGATGGCTGCATTTATTTTGTATCTGCTTTATTAGAAAAGATGAAAAGATATTTCATATCACAAGTTAATCTCCTTAAAAACATCAACAAAAAGTTTCATGCTCGATAATGCGCTATAAATTTTTCTCTTATGTTAATTTTTTTCCCTTGCCCCAAAACACATTCCCAAAATAAGTCCCTCATTCTGCTCGGAAAATTGAAATAACAGTTAGCAGCCCAGTAATCGAGAATATAGTACAAAAGGTTCTTCATCCAATCTAGAACACAATAAATATAAAACGAGCATTACCAATCGAACAGCTTCATCAATTACATTCTTGTAGCCTCTTTTGAATCTGTGGTGTCTTCCACCTATGAGCATTAAGATGGTGATAAGTATGATGACTGAAGAAACATATCATGAAGTGACTACTTATCTTACCCAGCTTCTTTTCGATAAATGTAGTCAATCCATCCGATGTGACACTATCAGTGACAATTGTAGTCCCAGGGTGCTGGTTGGGTTTAACAAAATGGAAAATATTTCAGTCTAAGATAATGGGTGTAAGAGACGCTGATAAACAAGACATACTTCCTCTAAGACAATAGCAGACATGAGGGCTATCAGACGGTTCCTATTGAGCTCATGGCCGCTGGAGTCTACAGCTGCAGACCTAACAAAAATACACAATAACACTTTCTTTAAGCAAAACCACCATATAAATGTAAACATAATTTCAAGAAAGCCATCAAATGCCACCTATCAACATCAGTATCAAATATGATGCCTAAATCTGCCTTGTTGTCAAGTACGGCCTGAATTATAGCTTTCATTGCTTCCTTGTCTTCTGGGTTAGGAATGTGATTGGGAAATAATCCTGAAAAACACACGGTTCGTAGAGTTAAATCCGAGAGTTTGTAACATCTCAAAAATTTAACATACGAATCCGGGATTTGAGTTACCATCTGGCTCTAGGAACTGACTCCCAGAAGTAATAGCTCCAAGAGGCTCAAGCACCTTTCCCTGATAGACCATTGATGGAAAACAACAATTAGCTCAACTATTCCAAGCATCATCAAATGGCAAAACTTCTGCGTGTTTGGTGTTTTTTTTTTTTGTTTTTTTTTTTTTTTGGCACAAGATTAAATATGTTTCTGCAGACTTACAAAAGCATCTTCTAGATTTCTGCATGTCTCTATATATTAATAAATGAGAGCATCTTCTGGATTTTTTTATGTCCATATAAGTGAGAACATGTGTTCCAACCGGACACGATAACTAATATAATGCATATCGCTGGCCACATAATGGGATAAAGGGTTAATTCCTGGTCAGAACGCATATGCAGATGGAATCTGAACACAAGTTGCCAAACAGGGAGATCTTTCAGAGCTAGCAAGGCAATTTGAATAAATTTTTGTTTCATACTCTAGTATCATAGGACTACAAGTTCTTCACTCTTTTTCCCCTTTCTCCATTTCCCCTTTGTTGAAATTTCAATAAACATAAGAGAAAACAGGGAAGGAACTAAAGCAAAAACATGTTTTAACACTCCAACTTACAGCAAAGAATCCTCCAGCCCCATTCCCTGCATCAACAACTATATGAAATCCATCCAGCGGCTTCTCTGAAAATTGGAAAACTAAATGAGAAAGAGTTGCATAAAAACCACTCTTGAGCTTTAGCTGAAGCAGAGAAAGGCGGAAGACAGGGAAGAGTAGAACACTACCATGTGAGAATAGGTATAGTTAGCCCTCCTTTAGTGATGTGTAAGTGAAGACATTGAACTTCAATATTTCAAATAATAACTAGGTGACGAACAATCATCACAGGGATGCATATGCAAACGCATACCTATGTTCCCTGCAGCTTTTCGGACTGCTGATACCAGGTCAGATGTATACACAGTCATGTAATCTACTTTTTTCACAGATTGTGATGCTCTTCTTTCTGCATCCTTCAGACCTTCATCTGTGAAATTTTTGTATTTATCAGCAGCACGCTCCAATATGTCTTTAATATCCACTTTCCCAAGCCCACCAGCATCCGTGAAGAACTTAAACCCATTTCGGTTGTAGGGAAGATGGCTTGCTGTTCCAGAAATTATACAAGGATCACAAAAGGTTCCACCTTGATAAGCTGACATAAATACAGAGTCTAGCATTCTATGCAGAAGAGATTAGAAGTAGCAGAATCTGCTGCCATCAGAAAAGGTCTGCCTATCTTGGCAACTACATTTCGATTCAGGTAAATCTGACATCTAGTTAGATAATCAGATTTAATCCAAGAATAGGGTATAAAAGAAATGGAACCTGTTATCATTATTGATCCATCAACTGGACACAAGAAGTCTTCATTTTTAGTGAGAGTGCTATTGAACATTGCCGGTGTGGATGCCAATCTACAAAAAATTAAAAGCAGGATTCAATTGTATTGTGTTTCATCTCAAGAATGCTGATGTACATTGGAAGAACAGTATATAGTAATGCGGAGAAACATTATGGATGCTTTTGGGTTACTTACAATCACTACACATACATCGTAAACTTTTTCCTAGGGCACCAGAGATTTTCTTGGGTCTAAAAAATACCACCCCGTCAACACACTCATGCACTCAACGGAGGAATCAATTTTCACATTGTCAGTAAGGAATTTGAATTGACCTGTACTATTTCACTAAAAAAAGAAAAAGAATGCTTCAAGAACACATGTTAGAGATCTTGTCCAAACATTAATTAGCACACAACTGTACATCATATACAAATAACAGAGAACCCTCCACTATCCACATTATGATGACCGTCGTGTCCCTATCACATTATTTCCCACAAACGAATCATTTCACGGTTCCTTATTTATTCTCCATAACTTTAACACCTGTAGTGTTGATTCAAATTTACAGATACAATGTAAATATCACAGATGGAGTCCTGCAGCACAAATTTGAGAATGATGCCACAGATTCTAAGTGGTTTGTTTAAGGTGTTATTCCAACCAATAGATGGTAAACAAAAGGCAGACATATCTTAAGCACACAACAAATCAAAGGACCCCTTTACTGAGCTAAACATACACTCCCACAGAAGTACTGATGCCATAGAGTTAAGACAACCAGTAGGGTCAAGTTTCAACAAATATATTTGTAATTAAACACGAGGTTGAAATGAGTAGCCACACAGTCAACCATGCATATTCAACAACATGGAACCATTGAAAAAGACCAACCAGTCACAAGGAAACACTTCCGTAATGTCTTTCCAGGATAGTCACTCAGTGGCCAGAATTAACATGGAAAATGGTCAAATTAATATTTCATTTTTGAAGTATGAATCTTTCAATTATATATTTTTTTCTGTAACTTTAAAAATATATATGATAATGGGAAATAGCAGTTATTGCAAATGGAAGAACACAAGAAGTGTCAAGATAACTCTCTTTGAGAGATGTACTTGCTTAAGTCATACAGAAATTGTTGTAGCACACACAAACTTGAACTCAAGCATAATAGAAAGCTTCACGCACCCATATTGAATCACCTCAATACCAGCACCAGTTAGACCACGAGATACCGCATCCTGAAATGCAATTAGAACTTAATCTTAGTCCTAGATTTTTAGGAAAGACAGGTAAATATAGAAAACATGATCTGGAAATATGCTATGTGCACAGGCCTTCAGGGAGCAAAGATAGGACAATACTTTGTAGAGGATAAAGTAAAAACATTAGTATTCTTAGGCTTTCTGAACAATTGAGAAATTTGAAATGACACATCAAAATAGAAAACCATATTTTCTAGCCAATGGTGATACATTGATATACCTTAGGCAAAAACTTAGCCTAAAACAATATGGTGGTGGGATTCTAAGAGTGAGAAAGCATCCCATATTATAATGAGGGGTCCAATAATTTATGAGTGTAATTCTCCAATTCAGCATATGGGATATAAACAGCATGACAAATCATGGTTTTACCATCTAGAAGGAACTTGTATTTTACCATCTATAATAGGCTTTTTGGAGGATACATGGTTTCCAAGGAGAAAATATCACTAGGTATTTCCATGCCAAAGTTCAAACAATGATGTTTATACAAGAGACACGTCCTGCTAGTTTGACAATCCTTTGCAGCCACGGGTGTAAATTGGTTTCCATTCTATATATAATTTAGAAGAACCTATTTTTAATATCTCATTCATTGCTTACTCTCATCAAGAAATTTAACCGGTAATAAGGAACCCTTATCCTCTAGATTATTTCACAACATAAAGCACTGATACCTGTAGCTTCTGTGCAGATATGCGTGAATCATGGCCTATTGAAATTTTCAATCGCCTAGATGCATCAGGTTTCTTTCTATCTAGCAACCATGCAGCAAAAGCAGCTGCAATTGCCTCTGTAACTGATTCTGTGAGGCTAACAGGTTCGCCCTCAACACCATCCACAGCAACACCTCTAATATCACTGCTCCACAAAGCATGACAAAAGACATGTTTTAGAAGAAGATTTGAAGTGGAGACCTTAGTGGGGTATCTTCTCAATACATAATAGATAAACAAAAGAAAAGTAGAAAAGAATCATTCAACAACATTATATAATATAATGATCAGTAAAAAAAACATTGCACGTCAATGTCCATCAAGACGTAAATAATCAACCTTGTTCCCAACAGAAGCATGAGGTTTAAGAGATCCTTCACATCAGCCAAATGCTTTAGAAAAAATCTGGGGAGGAATGGTCTTCAATATGACTCATTCTAATGCATACCGAATGCCAGTTTTACATTTAGATTTAGAATCAGGAAAAGGAGGCCACCTATTGAAATTGCAAATACTCTAAATCCATACATGCATAACACATACATGTTATGGAAAAAAAAATTAGATCCTCAAACCTGCTGGAGCTTATGACATGTAAGGCTTTTAGTATTAAGAATCGCAATGAAGACTCCACTTCGTTGGGACCATAGAATTACAGTGCATATGGATCAAGGTTTCTGGTTTGATCAAGAGACATTAGAAAAGTTTTTACTACACTAAGAAGAACTTTGTAACGGTTCTAGCTTATATCTTGAAATTTTGAATGTTTATTGTAGTGTGGCATGACCATCAGCCTCAGCTGTGCCAAAGTAACTGAATCAGAAAGCGAAATAAGAAATGTAGTCAGAAGCATTAAAACTTGAGAAGTTTGAGCACCATGCAAGAATTTGAAATTTATGTGCTTGTCAATTGATTTTGCATACAAACAATAATTGAAGAAGCAGACATGCAGTGCTAGAAAATGATTCACATGAGACTAATGTACATGTCCAGTTTAATAATTGAAAACTCTAGCGGCCACACTTCTCCTGCCTTATGAACCTTACATGGAGATGCAACCACACAAACTTTTTTAGTACAGGGATGCAGTTGACACTTAAACAAGCCCAAAAACTCCATGGATACCACACATAGAGATGCGTGTTGAACAATTTATTTGAGGCTTTGAGCCATATGAGATAATCAATATACTCACAGGACCACATTAAAAAGAAATATAACAAAATGTTTGTCTGACCTGCCATTTTGAAGTTTGAGAAAAGCATTTTTGTCAACAGATGGTATAGTGGTTGTAGATGAGGCCGCTGCCAGAAGAAAAAAAAGACCGTATATAAGCACAATCTTTATGGCTTAAACAGGATACAGGTCATAGTATCTGATAAATTAAAAAAGAAAAAAATAACTAATGAAAAGAAAAATTATGGTGAGATGCACAATCAAATGGTTAAATCGATCAAAGCATTTCAAAGGTCAGGACCATGACAGGTAAGGTTGAAACAGAATATCGACCTGAAATAATGAGAATCTAGAACAGACCATTGCAGTAAACAATTCCTCGGTTAAAATGTGAGAATATGCGCAATTGCATGGTGGAGGTGTCAGTCCATGCCAACTTCTCTCTTATGTCGTGAAGGAAGTTATGCCTATAAGGGGTATAACAATCCTTTCGGTATTTGGTGCTTAACTGCCTATCCTGTTGGCAGCAATGTGCTACCAGAACATGTTGGATAATCTTCCCTGACATTGCTGCATGAGAATTGAAGTTTTGCACCATTATTAAGCTTATTGTTGATAAGAGCTTAATCAAAAATCAGAACCTCTACTAGTCTCTGGAAAGAAGTTTCTCTCAGCCCTAAAGTAGTTTTAAAAATGTCACCAGTATATTAATTACACTTCTAAAACACTCCCTATCTTCATACCTCTTCCCTGGTGAAAAGGATTGAGAAGGTAATATTAAAATTTATCTTCCTTAAACTATTGAAATTCCAGTGGACCCTTTTCATTAACAGCTAGTCACTTAACCGTCCCCGTTCCTCTGAATTAGAAGATAAAAAAATCGCAACATAATCACGAACATTGTGCTCTATTCTATTCACCAAACAAACGAAGACAAAAATTCTCAGTAGAACAAGAAAATAGATGAACTAGTTGACGAAAGTAATGAGAATATGAGATAATCCCCCAGACATAACTATTAGATTCAATTCTTAAACTCGGATGCGTCTACACAACCAAGTACGATCCAGCAAACAAAGCAAGTAAACGCATGAATAGGGAAGTATCACAGTCTAACACACGGTAAAAACGAAACAACATTTACCTGCCATTTTTGGAAGACGAAGCACCTGAATTGAGACGAAAAACAGTAGGCGGCGAAAGAGAGGATCTTGGCGTAGAAAACTATGGAAGGCTGTACTACAGACGTGCTGATTAGGCGGCGAAGCTGGAGATAGTGACGGCTGGCGTGTCTTTTCTATGATTTTCTAATTTCCCGACCATAAATGCGACTATAACAGGTTCTCAAACGCGACTTTAGGTCAAAGGTGACATACGCAAATATTTTCCTAATGGATATTCCATGTATTATACCATAAATTGTATTTTCTGAAATATATATAAAATATGGACCGACAGGATATGGGCTTTTGGCATGTGATGGGCTAATATCTATTTCTATTTGGGTAGCCCAACTACTAAATGGGCTCCTGACTCGATATGGGCTTTCGTCCAGGAATGGGCTAATATCCATTTCTATTTGGGTAGCTCAACTACCTAAGTTATGGACTCTCACAAGATAACGGGCCTTTGGCACGGAATGGGCTAACAAAACCACAAACTTCCAGACCAACTTTTTTATGGGGCCTCTCACTCAGTTTACATATATTTATATTTTCTGAATAGCTTAATGAAAATTAATTAATCTAAGTTACAAACTCTTGAATTTTAATTTTATCTTTGGAAAGTCAAATAAATAAATAAATAAAAACTATAACAAGAGTTGTGTAATTAATTTTTTTTTTGGCAATTACATGAACGCAAAAGCTTCTAAAAATCACTATTTTTAATTCGTTGATTCAATTGTTTAATTATATATAACTTATTTTATAAAATAAAAATTCTAAAATATAATTTTAACTAAAAACCAAGACATTAATCTTTAAAACATAACTTCTATTTTAGAACAAAAAATATTTTAAAAATAAAATTCTTATTTCAAGGTGAATGGAGTATTAGACATTTTAATGTTTTTTTTTTTTTGAGTTTGTATCTTTCCCTGAAATCCACATACATAAAAAGAAATAATTTGCAAAAAAACTTGATAATTTCATATGAATCGAATATGAATGTAGCATGTTATAATTAATTGTTTGTGAACTCGAGTCAAAATAGGTCAGACATAATGAACAAAAAGAAAACGACTAAGTCGGGCCAACATGATAACTTTTATCATATTATGTTTGAAAAAATATATAATGTAAGTTTAGAGCGTACACAAAGTTATTTTTATAACAAAACTGCAAATATATAGAAAAAACTCAATCACGTTCTATTATAGATTGTTACATTCAATTATTATTTATACGTACTTATAGAGCTATACATTAACATATATTTTATGAATGATTTATTTTTAAATTTTTTTTAATAGAATTGTATAACACAAAAATTTAAACAGATTACGTTCAGATTCATAAAAAAATCTACAATAATCACGTCTCAACCTAATTCGTGAATTCATAACTTGACTAATTTAACACCCACAACATAAAATATTGAAATTTAATGAATTATTCTTATATTGGGTGTATGTGAATATTAGAACTTTGGATACCATATATTTTGGCAAACACAATGTTGTTTGGTATATTGTGTGTTGACCTAAAAACAAAGTAATTAATCCATCAATTTCTGTTCCCACCCAAAAATTAATTAATTACCCTCAAACAATGGGTTCTAAATTTCTACAACGGAACCCTAATATCTAGGGTTGACTTTGACTTCCAAATCCCTCTGCTTTTTGGATCTTGTTCTCTCTCACACCCACACGTACATATATACATATAATATATATATATACAACTAAAAAAAATTAAATGATTTTTTATATATAAAACTATAATTTTTGCCCGAACATAAAGAATTTAAGATCGTACAAAAGTTAGTTCCACTGAATTTAATAATGTAAATAAATGTAATCGAGCTAAACATAGAGTTCGTTTGTATTTAAACTAACTTATTTGCTATAGAACTGCAAGTATGATTATCGATTAAATTATTAAAAAAATATATGTAATGGAGCCCAAAATCTATCAAATTGAATTTTCTTAGTTAAGTTTAAATATATTTTGATTAAAAGAGTCGGGCTCAATAGCTTTACGTCATATACATAAAAGTAAATAATATATCGACATTTGTTTTGTTATATTTAAAATAAGATATTAAATTTTAAAAAATACAATTTAGATTATATTTGTGTATTCATTATAAGTTGAACTATTTAATTGAATTTGGATTGCATACAAAATATATAGATAAACAAAAATATATTAGATAATTTATAATTCTTTAATTTTTTTTTTAAATTAAAGACATGTTTGCTTAATTTTAATTCTTTTCTAAATAAATAAATTATAAACCATGCGTCAATTATAGTTTAGTTATGGTATAAGATGTAAATTTTAATTATAATTTTATTAGATTATTAATCTCATCACCAGTACAAGTTAGTTAATTAAGATTTTTTAGACTCTATTATCTTATTATATTCGTAACAATATTAAATTTAGTCTTTAGACCGAGTCGAAATTGGAGAAAAATTACTATATTAAAAAAGTTACTGATTTTGAATATTATATAACTATTATTTTTAAATAATAAATTATTAGCAATATTTTTTAAATAAATAAGATATACTTTTTAATTAAATAAATAATATTATAAATCTGGTTTCACGATGCACGTGATGCATAGAAGCTTCTGCATATATATATATATATATATATATATATATGTATATATATATATATGAACAATATGGATTTATTTAGGCATGAAATTTTGCAATAATATCTCGCATTCAACGCTTAAATCCTTGTGTTTCCAAAAACTAATTTATTGGACTTTTGATATACCTTTTAATTAAATATATAATATTATAAATCTGGTTACACGATGCACGTGATGTATAAAAACTTCTGCATATATATATATACATATATATATGAACAATATGGATTTATTTACGCATGAAATTTTGCAATAATGTCTCGCATTCAACGCTTATATCCTCGTGTTTCCAAAAACTAATTTATTGGACTTTTGAAGCAATTATGACCCTAAAAAAAATCAAGATCCCAACTACCATTTTAACGAATTAATTATGTTTGAATTAAAATAATTATAAATTATTATTTTTTTATTTTTTATTTTTTATTTTGTAGTATATTATTTGGTGTTTGTTATTTGTTTACAAATATATGGAATTGAAATCACCAATTTTATTTGAATTAATTTTAATAATATGAATTAAAGAGTAATATAAGAGGTTGTAAAAGATTGCCCTACATAAAGAAAATATAATATTTTATATTTTGTAAAATAATATTTTATGAATATCTAAGTTGTTTTTGAAAGAAAATTGGAAAACATCAACATAAATTTGAAGGTCTTTATGTTTTTTTATATGATTATAATCAATTTAAAATTTGATTAAAATAGTCTAAAAACCTTTACCAATTACTTTTATTATTATTATTTTTTAATTTTCAGACTATGATTACTTAGTGGCATTATATCGTTGTTATTTAGTAAATATTACATATATAATATTTTAATTGTATTATATACTACAAGAAATTTTTATAATAGAAATTGAAATTAATTAGTGATGAATAATATCGATTTCTAAATAACAACAAAATAAAAGTAAAATAGCGATGAGAAGTGACATAATCTTTTAATATATTTTTAGTATTCGACCAATGGCGAAATAAAAATCGAATATTATAAATGAAATAATCCATCTCTATTTTTAAGGTTATTCGGCCAAATATTTGGTCATTAAACCTAGAAATCGAAAAAAATTATCTTTTAGTCCTAGCAATCATCATTTGAGTGTCGTTACTATAATTTAGAAACGAATATCATGTAAATAAGAACAATTTTTTTATTATTAATAATTTTATTTATTTATTTTGTGATAAACATATGAATTCGGGTTTACTGGCCACAAATCTTGAGAGCCTTATGCTTTTGAAATTTGATTTAGGGGCCACAAATCTTAAGAGGCTTGTGCTGTCCAAACTAAACAATCTTATCCAGCTCATTCCTAGGATTGTTGTCTCCATTGCACCCCATCAATCTTACACACACACACACACACACATATATATATATATATTGGATAGTTTGACTTTTTATGGAGCTGTTCTAATGTATCTCTCTACTGTGCGTATATAAATATAAGGGTATTTCTAAAGCCACCGCTAAATTTACTTTACACACCACATTAATTTTAATCACAAAATTAAATATACTATAAATGACATAAATATCCTTATTTAAAAATTAAAAACATACACAAATTTTAATTTTTAATAAATAAATATTTATTTCATCCACACACAAAATTAAAAAAAATTATTTATTCAAAATTAAATTTTGTGTTGTTTTTAATTTTTAAATAAAGATATTTATGTCATTTACAGTATATTTAATTTTGTCAGTAAAATTAATGTGGTGTGCAAAGTAAATTTATTGGTAACTTTAGAAACACTCTAAATATAAATATATAGTGTATAGGGCCACACAATGAATATTACATTCGGTACAATACAGACAGATAATAATAAAACTATTATATATTTTTAGCATATTTTATAAAAATAATAGCATTATTTCAACATAAAATATAATTTTATCAATTTATTTTTTCCACTTATTTTTTATTTTAGACCGTACTTATATATATATATTTATATATATATGAGAGAGAGAGAGAGAGAGAGGGGGTGGGGGGTGGGGGTGAGCCCAAGCATCAACACGGCGCAAGCGTTGTTTCTGGGCCGGGGATGGGGGTTGACTATTCGAGGCTTCTCACGTGAGCCCATTTCTTTATGTTTTCATCCATTAATCAACCCAATAAATGCTTCCATGCATTTTTATGGCTGCCCCTTCTCAATTTAATTCCTACTAATATATTATTAATCCACTACTAATACCCTCCTAAAATTAAAAATTATTATTTTTAAGTTTATAGTTGTTAATTTTAATTAATTAAATATATATCTAATTTTTTAGATAAAAATATATAATATTACAAAAAATTATTTTCTCACTGCACCGTCCGACTTTATTTATCTATTAATTTCACTTATTTAATTATATATAACGTATTTGTAAAATAAAAAAAATTCTAACTTCTGAAATGTAACTTATTTATTATAAAATATAACCTTTATTATAAAATATAATAATAATATTATTATTATTATTATATATTATTATTATGAATAAATAAAATGAGAAGGCAGGCGGGCAAAGAAATAGAGGCGGGAATTTGGAAACCTGGGGGGACGTTTGAGCAGAGAGGACAGGAGTTGGGATTATAAAAGTAACAGGCCAACTTAATCCATAATTAAATTGTTAATGAGGGTAATTAATATATAATTAGAGGCTCAAATCCCGATTGATATCACCCTAGTCTTGCGCCATCAGAGTAGGTTTTTATTGTTGGATACTGAATTCTTGCTTCTTCTTGGGATCTCACTCCAACTTCACCATCCTTCAAACACACACTTCCCATTCACACACACACACACACACACACACACTATATATATATATATATATATAATTTTAAACATCATAAAATTACATAATAGGGATTAGTTCGAGATTTTTTTTGCACTAGATCTACATTCTGGCTCCATAAAGCAATCATTAACTACGATAATACCGTGTTCTAAAATGAACTGCTCGAATATTATATATCGTTAAAATGTGCACAGATCATTTATACTTACAAACAATAACAAAGATAACTTTTTACACCTACTTTTCTCAACAATTAATCTTCAATCCCACCAATTTCAATCTGATTTTTTTGCACCAGATCAACATTCTAGCTCCAAAAGGCAATCATTAACTACGATAATACCATGTTCTAAGATGAGCTGCTCGAATATTATATACCGTTAAAATGTGCACAAAGATCATTTATACTTACAAACAATAACAACGATAACTTTTTACACCTATTTTCCTCAACAATTAATCTTCAATCCCACCAATTTCAATCTGATTTGAGTGTTGACCACCAACAAGCCTCGTATTTCATATTTTGCAAGTCTTATCCGACGATTGATGCTGTCATTTTAATCTCTAAGTTATCTAGACTTTCATCTGAAAATCCACATCAATAATTTCCAGACACTAATATTGATGACATCGAAATAAATACCGGATTAAACATATAACTAAAAAAAAATAGAGGCATCCCATGGTTTGAAAAATCTAATGAATAATGTACATTAAATGCTCAAGACATGAAAACGACAGGAGATTAATGCTAAGTTGTCCAAACACATGTCCAAACTACTTTGTTCCCAATTGAAGTTTGATTTTGGGATTCATAATCACATGTCTCAACGAGTTGAATCTTGTTAACTTAATATATGAGCATTCAATTACGTTTTCTCCCATCGCACGTGCCATTTTCTCAACTTCATTATATATACATACAAATTCTACATATATTTATTATTCAAAAGAGAGAAAAAAAATCTTAAATTATAATTGAACTCGAATCACATTTTGCTCGAGTGAATACTCATTCGTTAAAATAGAGCTCGACTCATATTTTGCTCAACTAAAAGCTCGTTTGAATTCAATTCAAATACAAGAAAAAGGTTCCACATCTAAAAATTGGTTAAAAGGGATTTTTTCCCAAGACTTCAAAATGTAAACCTACAATAACCATAGTTGAAAATTGAAATCAACTGTACAATTGAAATCAATCGAATTCGCCTCTAGTTTCCAAGATTAACACTGCCTGAATCTGTGAGAATCGTTAGCCGTCTAGCTTTCTTGATGAATTCACTGCAAGAACAAATCATCATCAGCATCTCAACATGTTTTCGATAAACTCGAATCTTGTAATATACAACAGCGAAGACGGTGAGCTTGTTGCTACCTGAAGGGCTCGTCTCCGATGTGCTTGGTTGCACGTCGTGCATCAGTATATAGTACATTGCTCGTCATCTCCGATCTTTCCATCCCGAACATAGCTGTCAGTTTCCGGTACAGCTCTTCGTACGAGCCTAGAGTCGATAGGTCTAGGGTCCGACCAACATCCTCCGATTCTACAAACACCTTACAATGCCCCGTCTCCAAGCCAAGATTACGAACTTTAAACCTAGGAAACTCACCGTCCGAAGAACCTTCCGGTGGGAAATTCTGAATCACACCCGATCGATTTCCATCTGACAAACTGTTGGCTTCTGTTTCAATGTACTGGCTTAAAGAGATCTGCTCTGCAGTTAGAATTGGTTGTCCGAACAACACGAACATCGGCTTTTTAACATCATTGTTTTTCTTCAACTCATGTTCGGGTTTTCCTGTTTTGAGTGAGCATGATAGGGCATCATAGTTAGGATCGGGGTAGTCGAGCAGCTTGAAATCGAACGGCTGCAGTTTCTTGAACTGGAGATCAGACGATGATAGATCGAACTGAGCATGCCTGGCTCCCTGTACGCAAACGTTGTCGGGTAAACAACACAAGGGATTGGTAACAAGTGATGGCATCGGAAGTTGCCCGAAGGGAAACTCCGGTGGTTGGGGAATCCTCGGCCTCTTCCGTGGTGGAGAGAACGGAGAGAGATGGCCCGTTGGCACATTGGATACCAACTCGACTAACCACGGATTGACACGCTTCACGTTTTGGAGCAATTCCGGTTCATCCCACGCCACCTTGAAACAATTTCCACCACAACAAGATTAGAAACAAAAGTTCAAGAAAAGGTGGCACATTTCACAATCAAACACTTTCTTTCTACAACTAAACAGAGAAACAAGAACTTAAAAAATGTTCAACAATTCAAACTAGGATCAAATGAAAAGGATGAACTTAGTATGCAAGTTACCTGAAGAACTCTCCAAGGAGAATTAGGCCAATGAATAGGATCATCCACTTGAACAGATGATATAGTCCCCATGAACCAGCTGATCCGAGACGAATCCTCAGTCTCGAACGCCATCTTAAACCTCATCCCCGAGCACCACTGCACTCTCATCGCAGCCCTAACAACCGTCTCCTTCACCACAAACTCCGGCGAGCCTGCGCGCGGGTAATACACAACCTCGAAAGGCTGGCGACCAGCAGCAAGCCTCGCTGCTTCAATCACAAACTCAGCCCTCACATTACCCCTTTCCTTCGACCCCAGCTCACTACTTCCACTCCCTTTCTTACCATCAGCAATACACAGATTCACATTCTCACCAAGAAAACCTGAAAAAGCCCCCGGCAAAGAGGACACACAATTAGCTCCGGTGTTCCACCCACACGAAACCTCAGCCGCACCACCGATACCCCTCTTCGCCCTGCGTATCCCTACACAGAGATCTCCACTGTCGGCCCTCAAAAAGACGATAGAGTCCCCGGCCACAAGCTTCTTCTGGTTCACAAAATTGCTCCATCCGGTGGTCAAAAGATGGCGACGAGGGGTACCCCTGTAAATGTGTCTAAATTTCCAAACTTCTCCATGGACATCCTTAGCCAAGATTGTCTGAACCGGGGGTTCAGCCGAGTAATCCAGCCTAGGAAATATGGTCTCAGCACAGTATCTTGGGACAGAGAAACCCCCACCATTGTTTGCATCAGACTGTGTTAAGGTCTTTGCAAATGAATTAGTCTTATCTTTCTCCTCATTCTTATCAAATCCTAAAATCCCACTCTCATTATCATAATCACATTCGCTTCCTCTCAGTGGGACTAATCTAATCTTCGCGTAAACTTCGTCGCTCTCAGAATCGGCTAAGTACTTGATGGAAGCAACTCTACAGAGTATAAGAGGTGGAATTCTTGAAAATCCACCAAAATCTACTTTTCCATTGACATGCTCAGCATGACCTTGAGGGAAATAGAAGACTCTGGAATTTGGTGGGGGAACTTGGGCCATCCCTCCAGCACAGGCATGCCATAGCTGGGGGTCCAAGCTTTTTTCAGTTTCATTCATGGGCTTGCTCAAAGAATGCATAACATTAATCATCCTCGAAAATCAACAGGAATTCCTCTCCGTGCCCTTCGCAAATTTCTGTAGAAAAACAAAGAAATAATCTTAGATAAAGATTAAAGCCTAAAATACCAGAAGCTATGGAAGGAGGGAGAGAGAGAGAGTATTTGGTTTACAGTTTTTAACCGGCTATAGGAAATATTATACCAGGAGCAAGAAATTGCAATGGAGATTTCATTTAGGCAGCTAAAGAGAATCCCAGATCGAAATCAAACCAACAAAATCAAAACCACCAAACACCGTAAACATTAAAATGGAGAAAAGAGAAAGATAAACTTACAAAAACAAAAAAACAAAAGTCTTGAGTTTCTTCCTCCAGCCAATCTGAAGACTAAATCTAACTTTGCTCTTATCTCCTCCCCCCTTTGGAGTAATGAAGCCAACAGAACAATAATAACACAGACAGAAAAAGGTTTTCAGAAAAATGGGACCTTTTACTTGAAGAAATAGCAAAAGGTACAGACTGAGTGATGGTTGGTTGTGTAGGCCTTTTACACAACATAAAACTGTTCAACTGACTTGTGGGTGAGCAAGAAAAGAGGAGGTGAGCAAGAATTTATGCACAGTTTGGGAAAGGAGTGAGCTTCATGAAAATGGGGACAGACAGAGACAAAAGACAAAAGCACACACAACACACACTGATAGAGAGAGAAAGAGAGAGATGGTGTGAGATATATGCACTGAGGAGACACCTGAAGTTAGCTCTGGTTTGCCGACCAGAGGGTGGCAGAAGGAATTGATGTTGACAAATGATAGAGAAGAAAAAAAAATAGTGCCAATATATTATAGTGGGATTCTATAGTGAAGCTAATATTTGAACTTCAGTATATCTATTTTTTTGTTTTATTTTATTTTTATTGGTAATTGAAGTATTCAACTATATCTATATTTACAAATATAATATTTAAATATTATTTTTTCGAAAAATATATTTTTTAAATAATGTGGCAGCTTTTATTAGTTTAATTTTATTTCTCTTATTTGCTCTTTAGAAAGTTTTTAAGTTGTTAGAACACAAGTAATTATTTGGTTTGTATATTTTATGTATAATTAATACAATTAATTAATTATTTTTTCACTATTTTTATTTTACACCTATACTCTATGTATTAAAATAAGATATTAGATGCAAAAAATATAATTATTTTTTTATAATTACTTAGAATTAAATTTTAATATTTATTATGCATTTGATTATTTGTAATGAATTTGAACTGCAAACACATATTAACTAATATTTTTCATAAATATTATTAAATAATTCATTTTTTATAAAAATTATTAATTAATATTTTATTTATCTTTTAAATATTACAAAATATGGTACGTGTGCAATATTAGTACATATAGTAAGAGAACCATAACAAAAATAGAAAATAAGAATTTTCCGCCAAAATTACTTACTAGTTTTTAAAAGTTGATAATTTTGGCAAGTGTTTTTGTTGTTAATTAGTTTTTTTTTCAATATATTAAAATCAAAGTAAATAATCTAAAAAAATAAAAAAATCAGGTGGAATTGTGGAAGGACAACTTTCTTACTAATTATCTATATATATAATAGTAAAATCAGTGTTTTTATTTTTGTTTTCCCATTCAAATGTGGTTTTTATTTTTATTTTTCCATCCAAATGTAGTTTTTATTTTTGAATTTATAAAAACTAAATATATTAATTTTATTCAATAAAATTTAAATTTGCAGTAAATATGTTTAGAAGATTTGAATTTTGAAAACTATAAAATAATATTCACATTCGCAGTATATTTGTTGTATATAACTAATAATATATTAATGTTTTCAAAATTTATTGCTATAAAAAATGTGTATAACAAACTATATTAATTATTTAAATCACGTAATATTCTAACCTATACAAATTTAAATTAAGATATTAAGTATAATTATTAATTATTTATTTAATAATAAATAATCTATTTTTAGTAATAAAATAATATAAAAATAGCTTATGTGCACTGTACGGGGTCGACACTAATCTTCAATAAAATACAAATATAAGTTATACTTTTTTTACTGTATAGAATTATAATTAAAAGAATTTTTTTAATTTTTTTGGTAGAGTTCGTAAAAATATTTTTAGGAAGAAGTGATTTTAAGGCTTAAACAGAATATTACTCCAATTCAAAATAAATAATATTTAACATATTCTTAATTAATTAAAAAATAATATTAACGCTAAGAATGAGAAATTATAAATACATTTACATAAAAAAATTAAGAATATATTAAAAGGAAATATTACTCCTCCACTTAATTTTTTTTAAAACATTACTTATTGTTAACAAAATTATTCAAAATATAAGCCGTATTTCAAAAATATTTCTACATTAAACTCAACTTCTCGTTTTATTAGTTAAAGTAAAAATTTAATTTCACAAATAATTTAAATATAAATGAATAAGTTAAATTAACAAATGAAAGTGATCGTATATATAAAAAATTTATAGCCTTTTAAAAAATATAGCTTCATATAATCGACAAAAAAATATAATTATTGTACGTATAAAAAACTCGATTTTTATTTTAGAACAGACGTAGTGATAATTAACAGCAAAAAAATAAAAAAATAAAAATAAAAACATAAAACTGTTAGTGTGTGATTAGTATAGAGGTACAAGATAAGACAAAATAGATCGGCGATTAATTAAGATATATAAGGGAAGCGTTTATGGTAACTTAGCCGGTCAAAAGATCGCCGTTTAATAAACGATGATTTGATTGAGTTTAAGGTCGCTGTCCTATATTATTAATGTTGTTGGTCTCGTAATTTGTCTTCTTTTGCTTAAATTCTGCATTATCGACAAAATTAATACTACTTAGTCAACCCTATCGTGAGCCAAAACCAATGTTGGATGAAAATTAACAAATATCAAAATCGATATTGATACTGTAATATTATCCGTCTCATCATATGATGATGTAAGTTAAAAGTTCGATTTTAAATTACTGAAAAGTTAAGAGTGAGTTTTCGGTGCATCGTATGCACCGTGCACTTGATTTATGATATTATCTGTCTAGTTAAAAAATATTATTTTATTACTTGAAAAGTATTACGAGTTTTTTAAGTTCGATTCTGAATCACTAAAAAATGAAACTTGAATGTCAGAGTGAATCTCTCGTGCATCAGATGTACTATGCACTTGATCTACATATTACTTGTTAAACTAAAAATTATTGTTTTATTTACTTGAAAAATATTATTATTTTATAAAGCTAACAAATCAGTAGTAATATTTTTTCAAATAAAGAAATGATACATTTTAGTTAAACAAGTAATACGGTAACTAAGGTTGCACGGTGGACCAATGCACAAAAGTTTTCACGTGAATGTTATCGTACTTGAAATTATAAACCCAGGATTATCGAATATGACATTTTTCCATACCCACCGTCACGTAGAATTATTTTTTTAAAAACAACTTTTTATTAACTGAAAAATCTATAAAATAAAATTTTCATATTCGATGGATATTTCTTAATCCAAACGAATAACTGAAATATATTAAAATCCGTGTTGTCTAACACTAACTTATAATTCATAGCAATCAACATCACTAATATTCATTAGTACGAAATATATCACAATCAAAATAACAATTTTAGAGACCATTTATTTTTAAGAAAAAAGAAAGAAAAGAAAAGCATGAATATTATTTCATTTCGGTTTTATTTGAATTTTATTTTCATATAAATTAGTTAAAACGTCTTTTTCATTTGGATAAAAAAGATTCAATTCGGTTTCTCAATTCAGTCATATTTTATGCAACATTTGCAATAACAAATAAGTTGGTTGCTATAAATAGAAATGAATATTTTTTTAATATAAACAAAATAAATACCGAAATATTATCAAATAATAGTGTAGATCAGAAAAATTAATTGTAAAAATAAATAAATAAAATAATGTGATCTTTAGGGTTAGGCGTTAAGTCACAATTTTTCATCCTAGCTGTATTTATTTCTCAATTAAAAAAATATATAAATAATTATGAAATATAGAATAGAATCATTGAGAAAATGACTTCACAACTATCTGAATTCTGCTGTGGTCATTATGCTATTGATTAATTCTAGTTGGTACACTAAATCAAGAAAATAACTCCTACACTTACGTAACACCATATGTTAATAAACAACAAGATTTGATTTTTCTCCAACTAGGGTTCAAAATAAATTAATTTCTCCGTCTGAAAATACGAGGCATGTTTCAAAAGTAAACTTTCTAAAATTAGATTTCGATTTGAAAATCAAGGGATTGTTTTATTAATTAAAGTAATAATCAACATATATAGAAAGCCATATACTTAAAAAATAGCTCTTATTCTGAGACGAAAAAAGTATTATGTTTAAAATATGATATTAATATGATCCCGTCACAAAAAAATGTTACAAATAGTTTTGGCAATTTTGAAGTGAACTTTTCTTTCCAAAAATAAATATTATCATTCTTCCACATATTTCTGTTAATAATATATATATATATCTGAAAATACGAGGCATGTTTCAAAAGTAAACTTTTTAAAATTAGATTTCGATTCGAAAATCAAGGGATTGTTTTATTAATTAAAGTAATAATCAACATATATAAAAAGTCATATACTTAAAAAATAGCTCTTATTCTGAGACGGAAAAAGTATTATGTTTAAAATATGATATCAATATGATCCCGTCACCAAAAAATGTTACAAATAGTTTTGGCAATTTTGAAGTGAACTTTTCTTTCCAACAATAAATATTATCATCTTTCCACATATTTCTGTTAATAATATATATATATATATCTGAAAATACGAGGCATGTTTCAAAAGTAAACTTTTTAAAATTAGATTTCGATTCGAAAATCAAGGGATTGTTTTATTAATTAAAGTAATAATCAACATATATAAAAAGTCATATACTTAAAAAATAGCTCTTATTCTGAGACGAAAAAAGTATTATGTTTAAAATATGATATCAATATGATCTCATCACAAAAAAATGTTACAAATAGTTTTGGCAATTTTTAAGTGAACTTTTCTTTCTAAAAATAAATATTATCATTCTTCCACATATTTCTGTTAATAATATATATATATATATTTTTATTGTTGGTGCCAATAAAAATATGTGAGAATAACATAAATGTAAAGCCCATACGAATTGAAGGCCCACCCAACAACCCAAACCCAACAACTGGGATTTAAATGGGCCCTTCATTAATCTTGGTGGGCTACACATTGTCCAAACACATGCAAATGGCTTTGTCTAAAGCTTAATAATAACATTAGTTTCCCCATCTCATCTAGCTAGCTACTTCCTTGTCCAAACATTGTCATGTTTTTAATTATGATATAAAGGAAACCTTGTATATGCCCTCTAATTTAATGTGATATTAAGCACACTCTTTGGGGTGTAATTTTTCAAATAAATTAATCTATTTATGCGTTAAATAATTGAGATACTGACGTTTGTACGAAATAGAGAAGTGTTGTGTTCTAATTTAATTTTATGTGCTCAATTCAGTTATCACTCGACTAACTTTATATTATTTTTGTAAGTAGATTTATTGTGCAAAAGAGGTGTACCGACTTAAGTGCTAAGAGAACTGCAATAAAGGACACGAGTCGTGAGTTTGCACTAAATAACTTAAACCTATTTTCTTTCGGTATCTTGTTAACTTGTTCTATTAGCAGGCCCTGGAAAATAAACACAAGATTCTCTATTCTATTTTATGTATAATCAAATATTTCGATTTCACATCTAATTGAAGCCAATATTTTTCTTTATATAAATAAATAATCATATTTAAAATAATACAAAAAAATTAGAAACATTAAAATCAAGAACAATCACCTAATTGCCCGAAGCGACCATTGGCTACCCTACTATTGTCGAGTGAGATTTATAGATCGACCAATATGAATTGGGACGTACCGATCCATTCTATATTTGTTTTGGAATAAAATAAATTTAACTCTACACACTTTCCCAAAAAAAAACCCTTATCTTAAATCTACTTTTTTAATTTCTTTTTCTTTCTCCTCTCACACAATCATCTTAATAATTATTTTAATAAATACCCGATAATCCAACAATTACAAAATAATTTTTGAACACATGTTCATCAATTTTTATATGCATACTTTACAAATTCTACATTATTAATTTTAAAACAAATACAAAATTTATAATTCGTACAATCCAGGACTTTCATAGACGGATTTACCCTGCGCACCTCCGATATTGTACAAACATACCCATTGCATAATAAAGAGCAAAACTTAGATGTGCACAATATGTGACATTATTATATTTTATTATTACATGTTTAATTGTTCATTTCATATAGAGAAAACCATTATATTTGTGTCATAATTGATTTGATTTTGAGGCACACCATGATGATCATCTGCATCAAATCAACATCATTGGCATCAAGCTGCACTATCGTAAAGAACACAAATGGCGATAGAAACAACAACAACAACAACAACTACTAAACGGGAAAGAGAGAAGATAGCGAGTATAATCAAAGACATAACTGAAACTCATTACCAGTTCAAAATCAACCCTAACAACAGGCATAAGACTGCAAAAAAGAATTCCCATAACGGAATGCTGAGAAGTGCGCGCTACAAATACGACAGACAATAATGTCCCGACAGCTATAGATTTTAAGAACCTAACAAGATTTAAGGCGAAACCCGAGTCCTACCAACCCTTTCTGAATCACTAAACTTCCTAGGATCTAGACTCTCTGTTCTCTTGTTCATTCTCCGGCGACTAGCTAAATTACGATCATCTGTAGACCTATCCCTTCATTACATTACTGTACAAAGAACCAAAGAACAAAGCAATGGGAGAAATACTGCAATGAGTGGCATAAGATGGAAAGCAAATACTATATATGTTCCTCACGGGAAGGCCTCATTTTTGGGAAGTGGAGCAGTGGGAACAAGCTCGGGCTCTGCAGCAGTTTCAGGCTCAACTTTGCTTCTCATCTCGAGGACTTTCTTGTGTGAGTTCGAGTGCACAGAAGGAACAAAAGTCGGACTAGCAGCTGGACGGTATTCAGGGAACAACCGGCCCGACTTGTAACGAACACCGCAGGCATTGCATAGGGTTTTTGGTCCCAGTGGCCCGGCCCTCCACTGCGGGGTCTTCGTTATCTCGCAATGCAAGCATTTTCGTACCGCTTGACCGGGAGGGTCTTGAAGCGTGGTGTTTGGAGCCGGGGACATGGTTATCTTGATTTTCTTGGGCTTGTTCGGGTGCGGGTTTTGGGTGGGTGGGGACTCGGCGAAGCTATCGGATTCGGAAGAAAGTCGGGGCTTGGGGGTCTCTATGGAAGAGGATGAAGGGGAGATGAGGTGAATTGCAGGCCGAGGGTTGAAAGTTGTGGGCCGAGGGCGCTTGCTGCGTGCACGTTGTGTGCCCCGATTACGGGGGCTGAGGGGCATAGTCTTCCCCACAGATGAACTGCTACTGCTGCTGCTGCTTTCTAATACAGAAACTGGACTAGAGGTGTGGAATTGGTTGAGGGAGGAGGTGTCATTGTTGGCTCGCAAGTTCTCCTTTCTGAGGGTCAAACCCTCGCCCGAAAATGAGTCTTCGACAAACGTCGAAAGCCATTCCAGTTGAACGATATCCTCATACTGCAACAGAGGAATCAGATTGAGTTCAAACAAATGTTGTAAAATGCATCAATTTCAACAGACTATTTGGACAAGAACACTGTATCAAATATGTGAAAAAACAATTCTAATTGTGATTGTGAACTGTAGATTCCTCAAAGAAAACATCATCGGACGCAGCAGCATCAGTAAACGAGGATCATGTCTGTTCGGCAGAATGACAACTAAAGAACATATTTAACTTGAGCAAAGCAATGTTGGTTTCTATAAAAATGTTATTATAACTAAAAAAAACTGTATTAACTACCTTCAATTAGCAAATTTATGAAAATTGCCAGGATGTAACACAAAATTGATAAAAATCGCGTTTTTGCCAAGAAAAACGCTTAATCATCCAGATTTTTGCATTTTCTGATCAAATTATAGTGTTGAATGGCAGCAATCTGCTTTAATGAGACATTTAGAATTTCTTTAGCAGCAGATACAGATGAGGGAGTCGATGCTCACCGGAACAGAGAGCTCGGCGGAAAGGTCCGAAGCGGCGTCGACATGGCCGCCGGAGAAAAGGGGGTGACAGTCCTGCAAGGCCTCGTCCCACGTCGGAAAATCCTTGCACTCGCCGGACTTAACTAAACCACCATCGCCACACACATCATCCGGTGGGAACTCAATCAAATCGTCCATTTGGTCGAAGAAGTTTCCACAGTCGATTTCATCGATGAAATTTGGCCCCATTCTCTACCGTTACGCCGACAAAACTTTCCTGAAACAAGAAGCAAAAGAAAAGGACACATTAGAACAGAATTCGGACAGGAATTATTGACAAGAAAACAAGATATATTACGTGGGGCTGTAATGAATTTTAGAAGCGGTGTGGCTGCTAGTGTGCGCATGAGGTGGCAATGCTTGCCAGCTTATACAGAGCTGGAGTCAAGCGCCGCACCTTAAATTGAAAAGCTAAACACCTTTCTTAAAGCATTCTTGATTCTTTTATCAACAACTTAAAACCTTAATTTGCTCCACTGAGATTCTGTAAATCTTTGCAATTTATGTATAATCAGAGGCAAATGATTTGAAACGCCTGCTAAATATACAACAAAAGCAAGAGAGTGGCAGAAAATGAAGGCCCAATTGCAGGATTATAGAACAAACCTTAAATTTTGTCTCAAAGGTTAGTAATTTGAGAAGTGCAGAAAGAATTACAGAGAATTAGGAAGGAAAATATCATATTTTTAGCTTGAATTGTAAAGAAATCAAATATTATTGTTCTTTGGCAAGAGAGTGACAATAAAGATTTAAACTTTCCCCATTTTTCTTCAGCAATTCGGGAAAAAAGAAAAAAGAAAAAAAAAATCACAAAAAGAGAAACAAAAATCACATGTAATGGCTGAAATGCCTACCCCCAAAACACACACATGTAACTAAACATGAAAATGAAGGGAGGAAGAGAGAGTAATACAAGTGAGAGAAACAGTAAGAAAATGCAGAGCCAAACCTGTGCTAAAGAAATGCTACAGCAATGAGTGAGAAATTGACAGAGTTCTTTCTTCTATGGCACAGCTTCCAAAGCAAACAAAATGCCCAGAATGATGTTACAGAGCAGCACAAAGGAAAAAAAAACTCTGTAGTACAGAAAAGGAGACAAGAACAGAAGGAAAAACCCCTACACTGAACTGCTATCACTATTCACTGAAACTGAACTATACGTATATATATCTATATCTATATATAAATCTGTATGTGTGTATCTTTCTTCTATGCTACTCCTCCTTAGGAGAGAGGGAGAGAGAAAGAAGGGTTATGGAAATCAATGAGAGCGGCAGTGAATATGAAGGGGGGAAAGAGGGGGGCTAAAAAGAAAGGAAATATGGTAGGTGATGTTCTTGCTTCATTGCAAGCTGTCTTTTTACAGTCACTCTTTACTGTCGTGATGTTTAAGTCTTCTTCAATACAACCCCACCCCAGCCCACAGCACCCCCCACCCCCCACCGGCACCACCCACGGGTCCCACACCACCTCCACCGCTCTTCTACTCAGGCTTGCATTTGAAACCCCTTCTTCTATACGCGTAATCACATGCACAGTGCAGTGGAGCTGTAAGTGTATAGGTGTACACGGGGACGGTCACGTCCTACGCGTATTTCTGTATAATTATTTAATTTTTTATATTTTCATCACAATTTAAAAAAAAAATTATATTATTAGTTTCTCATACTAGGTTTGAATTTTCTATTATTTTATGTTTTTATTTTATTTCAAAATACACATGTTAATCAGTGATGTTAATATATACACGTGTCGTATATTAGTTATTTTAAAATAAAAAATAGAACTCAAAATTGAATAGAAAACTCCAATTAAAATTTTATATAATTAAAAAAGTTAAATATGATATTATTCGACACAATACAAAAGAAAAAATGTGCAAAACTCAAGAAATTAAAATACTATAGCTCGAATAAAAGTTTTGTTTATACAATTTGTATTTCTTTTAAAATATAATCAATAAAATAAAAGAATAATTTGTTATAAATCATTAAAATTTTATTTATATTAAAATAGATTTTTTTTAATTTTTTTTTGTCTTTATTTAAAGTTAGATTTGATTTGCTTTTTGCTTTTGATTTTAGTCTGACCTTTTGCTGGAAATTTTATATTTTTTTATGTTGAAAACAATTGAAAGTGACGCTTCCTAATATCTTTATATATTTATTTTGTATGATCTTCAATTATTTAAAAATTAAAATTTAATTTTTCAAAAAAAAAAAGTTCAAACTTTAATAGCGTAATATTTTGAAATATTGGCGCAAAACCGTGTTTCAAAGTGTGCGAAAAGGAAGCTAATTAAAGTGATTGTCTCACTCTTAACTTAATGATTGATTATCATCATTAATTTATTTCCAACCTATTACACCTGGCAACGGGAATTTGAGACGCTACATTTGGTGCATCATACATCGGGTTTTTTTAGTTATACATTTACATATATTACACATATATTTATATGTATAAATACATAATTGAAAATGTCCGATGTACAATTTAGCATCGCAACAACCGTAGCAGCAAATGCAGGACGCACATTATTCTTTTTTAATTCAAATTGAATGGTTGGAAATCGACCTCATGTTCTGTACCATTATTTAATATAACGATGTTACTAGGTTATCAAAATCTGAATGACCACACATTATTGTTAATGTATGCTTTATTTGTTGCATTTGTCAAACATTGAGATTAATTTTTATTCTAATTATATATATATATATATATATATATATTACAGAGGATGTTTCAATTACGATTAAATATCATCATATGTCACATGTATACATAAACGTAATCTAGCCAAATATATTGTTCTAGCTAATTTGAATTTTAATTTGATAAACATATTGTTCAACTTATTTATTTTTTATTGAATCAAGCTTGAACGAGTTTTATAATTCAAATATAAATCAAATTTGAGTAATTTTATATTTTTATATTTGTTGGACCAACTTCCACACCAAACTCAAAAGAGTTTTCAACGAACAATTTTGAGTTAGTACACATATTTTTACTGAAATATATTAATGACATGTTACACTTTTTTTTTTTTTGAAATAGAAGTTATATTTTTATAAATAATTACTAAATTAAAATTTTTATTTTGAGACGTAGAATTATAAAATAAGAAGTCATATAAATTGTAGTTTGAATTTTTATACAAAATAATAATAATAATAATAATAATAATAATAACAACAACAGGATGCATGTGAAGAGCACGTGGGATCTAGGTCAACATTCTTTGAGAACTTACAAAGAAAAAAAAAAACGTGCAAGGCACGAGGGATGTAGGTCATATTCTATGGGAGCTTAGTTGTGCCATCACATGTAATTAGGCAAAAATTCTAAAACTTGTGTTGTCAATTGTTGACATTATAACAGAATGACATCTATATATTTATTTGACAATTTGGAAAATAAATTTTAACATATTTTCGAAGAAAAAAAAAAAGACCAAGGGCATTTTCGGCAATTTGATTATTAATTTTCCTTAAAAATTAAAGATTATTTAATTTAATTAATGAGAATGATTTTTGTCACACTTTATCTTTAGCTAGCCTCTAAATAAATCCAAATATAATATGCAAAACTTCTTTTATATCTCAAAGCTTAAGTTATTTATATAGGGTTTGGAGGGAGATTCTATGCTTCTACAATATTCTTCCTCCAACTAATCTTTAGGTGCACTCTTGGTATCATTTTTTTAATATTAGTTTTCTTTTTCACTGTTATCCAGACAGAAAATCGAGTCTCTGACGTACGCTATTATTTGATGAGATGGTACTATTAGTATCAAGGCTTGAGCATCATATTTTTATCAATAACTTCTACGAACTATTAGAAGCATGAACAATATAATACTCAACATATTGTCGGAACGAAAAATTATAATTACGTAAAAATAAAGATAAATCAAACTTTGCGAACAATATATTTTATTTATGTTTATCTTTCAAGTGAAAATCTCATATATTAGTAAAAAAAATTCTCGCTTTGTCTCAAGATAAGTGTTATGTTTCAACCTATAACTTTAATTATTTCATGAATTATCTGCAGTTACGACTAAAATATTTCATAATTTAATAAATTAAACCAATAAATAAATGGCAAACACATTTAGTTTGTTAAAAAAAAATTAATCTTGTCAATTAAGTTGACAAAAGAAAAATATAAACTACAAACAAATTTTTTCTTTAATACGAAGAAAACATTATACACAAGATATGTACTAATGAAGAACCGTAATTATTATTATATATATATATATGTTGTGTAAATTTCTAGTTTGATATTTGCGTTCATAAAATTGAATAGTAATAAGGGGCCCGCACGAGCTAATATTTTAAAATTCAGGAAAAGAAAAAGAAAAAAAGAAAAAGCTGATTTTATAAGAACTATATTTGTGTGGAAGGGTTTCTTTTACAACTTACTTAAGATGCACTCTTTGAATCACTTCCTTCTAAAAGACTTCACCTTTTTTAAAAAGTGATATTTGTTAAACCCTAATTCACTATTTCAAATTCCCCCCCCCCCCCACCCCCACACACTAGATATGGCACGGTTTTATCGGTTTTGATTTCGATTTTAGAATCATCGGTTTCTAGAACTGGGAGAGCTAGAACCGAAATCGAATCGGCATATAGCCCGTTTCAGTTCCGGCTTCCGAAACAGCGGTTCCATGGTTCCCGGTTCCTTCTTTTTTTTTTTTGACAAATTCACACATGGAACCGGTTTGGAACTGAAACCGCTAGTTTTTAACCAAAACCGACGATTTTGGAATCAGAACCGTCGGTTCCAGAAACTGGATATCTTGGAACCGAAATCGAATTGCCTAGGTTTCGACTTTAGTTCCAAAGCGAAACCAGGTCAACAGTTAAACCGAACTGTTGACCGCCGGTTCCAGTTCGAAACCGAAACCGTGCCCATATCTAACACACACATATATATATATATATTTCAATTTTGGTATAATAAACAACTATTCATGGAACCCCATATTCTTTTTTTATTGTCACATAATTTTGTGTTCTACTTATTGATATATTTTTTATACAATACGATATAATAGTTATACATCGCAAAATAAACTCTTGTAACATGTTCACATCATAGAAAATATTGTACGATTTTCAAATATTAGTTCACTATTTATTAGTTTTTGCTTATTTGCTGAGATTTTATTCTTTTAAATGTGTCCAATAGTGGAGCGTCCCGCCAAATATAATGAACTAAAACATTCTTTTTAGATGTATTTATTCAAAATTTCAAACTTTGAGGATTTTTAAATTTAAAAATTAATAATTTTTAGTTAACAAAAAATAAAATAAAATAGAATGATGGAGCTTGGAATGTTGCAAAATTAGGCACATAATTATAGTTGCTGAACAAACTTAACTTCAAAGATACTGAAATAAGGTGGCCATAGCCTCCAACAATAATCTAATGATAATAAAGCACCTATTCGTTCTTATTTACAACTTTTTAGAGGAAAAAATGTCTAATATATATTGAATTTGCTTTATATCATTATATAAAATGTTACACTAAGCATAATATATATAAATATAGGTATATGTGTATAAATAAATGTACATATGTGTGTATAAAAACGATAAATATTATTCTTATCATTCTTAAAAAATTGTTCGAATTATATACAATTTTTTTTGTCAACCAAATGAAAATACAATTTGTTATGCACCAGTAATTTTCAATCGTAAAAACTCCTCTGAAACAGTTGCATGTGTGACACGATTTAAGTTACTACCTGTTTAACTATAAAGTATCACTATTTTTTTAAGTATATTACTTCTGATTAGTTGCCTAAAAAATAATTATACTTTATAATTAAACAAATAATACTTATAGTTACACAAGTAATACCTTAAATCGTATCACACGTGCAACCATCACAGGAGATTCACTCATTTTCAATTGCCTTTTTATTTATTTATTAGTTTTATTTTTAATAAAATTTAACTAAAAAATATTATATCTTTGCATATTATATCCATTGTAGTATATTTTTTACAGACCGGTAATTTTGTAGATAATTATATTCACAACATTAGATAATTTTCTTTCTAATTTGCATCTACATATAGTTTCAAGAATTTGCAAGTAAATTCTTGTGGGCACCAGACACTGTTCCTTCCACCTAATGAGCCGCTGAGTTACCATAATTTAATTTCTCCACCAATCTCTGTCGGACCGGGGGAGGGGGCACTGAGGGCGAGGGATTTCGCCTTTTGCCCCAAGAATTTGCAAGTAAAAGACGATACTGCCCTTGGTTCAAAGGCAAATGGCGTGCAGGCACGTAGGATCCGACGTTCTACGTGGGTCCCAAAATGCACGTTACGGCGCCTATGGAATCTAGACGACTCAGCGTCCACGTGTAGAGATGATGGAGCCCACCGGCTGAACCAGCTCAGGGTCATTCACTTTTGCCTAGGGATTCGAACCTGACATAGTTGTACTAATTGGTTAGTTTATTAGATGAAGAAGTAATTTTAGAAAATTAAATAATCTTAATAAATAAATAATAATAAATATAACTTGAGATTTATGTTAATTTTAATAAATATAAGAAAAAAGTACAATTATAAACCAACATTTACTTATTTATTTATTTAACTTTAACAAATGTTTGTGAACTTGTAGATGGATACATAACATATAAAAGATTACAATTTTATTATTCGTGAGTAATTCCATTTAATATATCGGTCGTGATCTAACACGACGCAACTGAAATTTCTGAATTATTTATATCTAAACAACATAAACAATTTAAAATATTATGAAATAATAAATGAGGAATATTCAAATGTAGAGAATTTACTTTCACAATGGAAGTAGTTATTTTAATATATACAAACTAATCTTTAATTCTCAAAATAATATTTTTATTTTATTTTATAGAATCTATAGACGTTTATTATTAGATCACCGTGATTGTAAAATTTTGTTTGTTCCAATATACATCGTATTTTATTTCACAAATCATTCGCTATTTTAAATAACTGTCACGTTTTCAATCTTTTTTCTGAATAACTGCAAATTTTTATTATAATTTAGAACTAATTTAAATAAAATCTTAAAGAACGGAATAAATTTGTAAAAATGAAAAAAAACTTAAGAGTACATTATATATATTATTTCGGTACAAACGACAGCGAAAAAATTCACATAAATTTTCTTTAGACCACATCGAACATATTGAACGAAATTCCTAACATCGATAAATCAACAAGGTTCTGTTGAAATTGTACTAGAATTGTTAGGGGAAAAAATGTTTGGTTGAATTTTGTATATTTTTTCTTTGGGCCACGTTAATTTGGCTGATAAAAACCTGGATTAGGAAAAATAGTACATGGTTATCCAGCGTTTACTTCATTGGATATTTTCACGAGTCAATCCAGCCGACACAGGACAAAAGACAAAATTCGCGATAATTCGGCGGATACTAATCCAACCGAAACCACTGGGATAAAAATTATCCGATGGGATAAGAAATGTAAATTTACTATTTTATCCTTATGCACAAACTTAATTATAAAAATGTCCTCATATATAAATCATGTTTTCTGCTCAATTATGTGTTAAGGGCAATTTTGTAATTTTTGCATTATCCTGTCCAATCTCATGAAGTAAACGTTGGATAGTATAAAATTATCTTTCTCTATCCTAATGTTATCCTACGAAGTAAACGTAGGATAAAAATTTTGAACTTATCCCTATTTCGAGTTTAATGTCATTTTTTGTCATATCCTGTCCAATTCTAACTAGAAAAGTTAACACAACCTAGATATATTAATATCAAAATTCTAAAATTTCAAATTCAGTGTATATATTTTTAATTATTGTGGGGCATTGCATATGTTGTAAGCTTCGCACATTACAAAGGGATAGATGTATAGATATTTTCTTGGGTGGGGCAGGGTAAGCGTGGGGTGGGGTGGGGTGGGTGGTGGTGGGGGTGGGACATAGTGGCATGTGTGGTATTTCAGACATCTGATCTGACTACCAAACTCAGACAATTATTGCTTGATTTACTCCATGATAAAGTTAATAAATTAATTTATATTTTTTAAGAAATAAATAATTATTTATATCATACGATTTAAATACAAAGGAAGAAGAAGAAGAAGAAGAAGAAGAAGAATTATAATATCCTTATTTTATTATTTCGATTTTGAAATTTTTGTACGTTAGCTGTATTAACAATATTTAAAAATACATCCAGAATTAGTAAAATAATTATTCACGTTAATTAAAAATAGGTTTATTTCTTTAATTTAATTAAATTGTATTGAAATTTACAAAAACACCCCTTTAAAATACTAAAATTCCAGTGGGCCGCACCGTTGGCTGAGTTTCCATTTTCTCTCCATCTCCGATTCTTTTATTTGTGTATATACTAAATTCTAACGACTGCTCTGATTTCTTGGTTGTAAGTCACGTGGGTGATCATGTGCCTCTACCCACATAAAACTAATTTACAATATTATCCTTATTTCCACCAAAATAATAATAATAATAATAATAAATAAATAAATAAATAAATCCTTGTAAAGTTAAATTAAATGCAAAGTAATAAAATTGAGGGTTAATTGCATCAAAACTAACAATCTTTTATAAATTTACATTGTAATTATTTTAATTTATAATAAAGTTAATGCGAAAGTAATCAATAAATTATTATATTTTCATAAATTTTCAGATAGTTCAAACATTGAATCATTAATTAGGTGAATTAAAATAATTAGTTGATCGTAGATATATGAAAGTGAGAACTTGGTTGTCGCAATAAATACCATATGATCAATGCCAAAGTTTGTGTGAGACGGTCACATCATCGTGTGATAAAAATAAAAATAATATTTTAAAATTTTAAAGAAACTATTTATATTTATATTTTTAAAGTATTATTTTTCATTTTTTCATTTTTTGATGGTAGGACGATTTTGCATAAAAACATGTTGAAGGTTCGTTTGGGATAAATGGTAATTTATGCACCCGTTTGACTTTAATAAACATTAACGTAGAACTCGTGAACTATTTATAAAATTATAATAAAATAAAACTATTCTTTATAATAATAGTTGAATTAATAAACATATTAATTAATTAGCAACAATTATATAAATATATATTTTAGTTTGTTTAGATACAATATTGAGTTATATTCCACAAAAATAATAAAGCACATGTGTGGATTATGAGATTATATACTATAACTTATTTATTTAAGAATAAATCAAAACAAATATATGAGTATTAACAAAATACGATCGTATGAGAATATGAATAATCTACCTAAATAATTTCATAATTCTTATAATTTTGAATAAGATAATTATTACATTTTTTGTTATTCACACCAATTTTAATTATTAATTAAATATTAATAAATTAAATGATAAATTTACCATGTAATACATATTAATTATTAATTATTAATCTTTTAAAATAAATAATAATAATAATAGAAAAGGCTTACCAAATTAATATAATCTTATTTATTTAACATATATAAGATGATCACTATTAGTATGAACTAATGTTTTCATATTTAATGTTAAATTAATTTATTTTAACATAAATAATGATATGGAAATTAAAAATAACATGTAATATTTATTTTTTTATTAAACAAAATAATTAATGTGCTCTAATTTTAATAATTCAGTGACTCTATTAGTAATATATAGACATTCTTTTTTTCTTTTTGAAACCTAATCATAAATTGAAATATAAATATTTAATTAATATAATTTGTGTAGGTCCAATTGATCCCATGTTAAAGCATTAACATGCCAACTTGCTTTTAAGAATGCTTGGTGAAATATACTAATATAATTTATAAGCTATTCAAATCCACATAGCATTTTGTTAAAGGGGTCGAACCGACATAAAAATTAATACTGTAAATTTAAATACGATTAATATTTTTTACACAATATCGAATGTATTGATATTATAGTATGTGCATTAGAACTAGAGATTACTAAATCCTACAAATATAGAATCGTGAATAAGTCGTTTGACGACCATTGGCAAATAATAATCTTAATATAATTCTGAATTCAATAGTTTGTGGTGTCTAAAAATCAAATAAAAAATTAAAATTAAAATTAAAATTTTAAAAAATATTTTATACATATGGGTATAACTTTATATTTAAAAATTTAAAGAATTTCTACGTTTAGAATAATTTGCAATATAACCAATTTTCTACAAAGCATTGTAAGAAATGGAACCAATTATTGCCAACTATATTACCGGTAAACAATGTTGCGTGTCGGTGCCGACACCGATTGTCGCCGACAGTGCCACCGGATGCTCCAGGTCCCAGTTACTGACATTAAATCTCGACCGGGAGGAGACGGTCCTTTTACGGCGTCGGTGGTTTGTAAAGTGAAAAAAATTGTAATATTCCTGACCCATGACCCATGACCCATGACTCCGTATTTCTATTAATAGGATTTTTTATACGTATCCGTATTTCATACGTAGATACATCTCATAAGCATATAGTATTACAAAATTTAAGAAATATTAAAAATATATATATATATATATATTTAATTAATTAATAATATCTCCAATTAACTAAAATGAATGACACAATTATTTAAAAAGTAATGTTTTTCTTGAAAATGAACATAAACGATAATTTTCAAATGAAAATAATATTGTTTAAATACAAAAATATAAATCTCTGACATTTAAAATAAAATGAAGGAGTTTATCGACTCGAGTGGACCTTTTTTTAAGCGCACTTAAATTGTATCTTGGTTTATTTTTATTTTTATTATTATTATTTTTTATATATTAATTTTTTAATGCAATAAGTGAATAAAGAAATCGATGACAAACAAATTATAGCTACTATAGCATAGCTTGGTGGTTTATTTTTATTTTTATTATGTATAGCTACAAAAAAAATATATCAATTTAAAATAATTTTTATACAACTTGAAGAATAAAATAGAATTTCAAATTTGAGATTCATTTGAGGTGGACTTCAACCACTCCCACGTGTACGTTAATAAATTATTTGAAAATAAAAACATAGCTCTTTTCCTTCAAGAAAATATTTAAATCTTTTTTTTAAATTTTTATTTTTTAAAAATGCGATATTAACTTTTAAAATAAAATATTTATTTTAAAATAAAAAATATTTTAAAACATTTTTCGTACTTTCTTACTCAAACCGACATTGAATTTGGAACACAAAAATGGAACTTTCGAAGCATAATGCTAATGTCAACCTCTATCCCCTTAAATCAAGGCTGCAATTCCTACACACACACACACACATATATATATATATATATCACTCCCATGCATGATTCAGATAAATAAAATAATATAAACTTGTTAATTAATTAATGTAAGCAAATAAGGAAAATAAAATAATATATTCTTTAATTTCCTATCTCTTCCCACATATAGCCAAATTATAACATTAAGTGCTCAAGTATATAACACGATGGTAAAACGACATACGAATATAAAATATCAAAACTCGAATATGTTTAGTGTAGAAATTAAAAAATAAATGTCCATGTTAAGTGCGATAAAATTACAAATTAATACTAAGCATAAGTTATCTATGTATATGTGTGTATTATATTGAGTGAGTTACAACGCATTCAATTTACAGCATTATTTATTTAATTAAAAAATATTATTTATTTATTTTAAAATTATTTTTACTAATTTATTAATTTAAAAAATATTTATTTTTTTAACTAAATAAATAATACTGTTCCAAAGAACCCGATATATATAAGTTATCACATTATATTATATATAATTTCAGTAAATTTGCATGATTACTTATGAGTGAGGAAGTATTCAATTATTTTGTACGCAATAATTATATGTATATGGGTCATTAGGACATAATGTCCGGATGAACATGTGCGGTGGTTTGTGAGATAGAGCGAAATTGAGCATGTGATTGCGCCACGTGTCACTGATGATTCAGTGATGGTGACGTGGAAAATAATAAATTCCGATGCTGACCACCGTTTTAGGCGCCGTTTGAAACTGATATTTCATGTCAACATTTTCCATCCACATTTTCCTCTCTCTCTCTCTCTCTCTCTCAAATTTTCCCTTTATTTTTTTTCTCTCTACATTCTAAGAATCTGGGTACTTAAGTTTGGAGATTTTATTGGGAAGTTAGGGCTATAGTCCGACGGGCCGGTCCGTTTAGTTTGAAAAATTTAAGAGTTGGGGTTTGATTTTATTAGCCCGTTTAAAAATTAGCTCGTTTAGCCTGAGTTTGATTAGCCCGAAGGCCTATAGGGCTAGTCCGAAATTTTCTTTTTATTTGTCTATTTCTTAATATTGAATTAATAATACACACTATTTTTTATTATTTTTTATATACCATATTTAATTTTTAGTAGAAAATATTAAAATTTATATTTAATTACTAGAAGATTCTAAATACTGTCATTTAAATTTAGAACTTAAATGTAACATGATTTCAAATTTTATGACAGTGAATGCTCTTAAAGCTATAATTGAGAGCATGAAATAGTATATATGACTTAAATGTTTGGATCTTTAAATTTTGTATAGTGATATAAAAGTTCTAAAATATATAATCTTTTAATGTTATCTAAAATTGTATTTAAAATAGAGCATAATATGCATTTAATTAAAATTTTAAATTTAAATATATAATTTGACTATTTTAACTCATAGCCCGATAGTAGCCCAAAAACCGGTAGGGTTAGGGTTAGGTTCATCATAATCAAGCCCCTTTAAATTGACTCGATTAAATCGAGGTCCGATTAACCCGAAACCCGTTAGGGCTAGTTCGAAACCGATAGGATTAGCCCGTTTAACATCTCTAGATTTGATGTTGAGTGTGGAGGATGAAGAGAGAAATTCGTATTTAGGTACAATGTGTGCGGAAAATTAGTAAAAATAATTGAATCGAATTAGAAAAGAGTTCATTAAAATGTTACGATCATGAACATAATATGTACTTATATACATATCATACGAAAATTAGTAATTTTGAGTGATTGGATGAAATATAACATGAGATGGAATAATGAAGTGTGAGAGCACATCGAATGATATCCATAGGGATAAATTATAAACGTGATAGCTAAATTACAGCAAATTCATTGATTGTAGGGATATAAGTTGAATGAACCAAATAAGGGTGTTGCTATATTGGAGGATACGTGTATAAAAATAATATGATTAATATATTATAATGCATATATGTTATTTTTAGGTAATTATACATAAAATTTATCCAAGGGTTAGTTCGCGTACTATCTGTTCTGATGATTGGTAAGTAGCTTTAGTCATTCTTACACAAACATGGCCTAATAATCATATAAAGAAGAAAAGAAAAAAAATTAGTGCAATAAAAAATCTGCGGTAAAAGTGGTGCGGAAAATGAAGTATTGCTGAATGGTAAAAATTGACGTCAAATGCCAAAATAGCTTATTGTTGAAGAAGCTCTAAACAATCGAAAGTTTAGAGCTATGAGATAATGGAGGATTCTTCTCAGCTTGCGACCAAGTAAGACGCAGGCACGGTTCCGGTTTCAAACTGGAACCGTCGGTTCGAACCGACGGTCAACGGTCCGGTTCGAACCGTTGACCGGTTCCGGTTTGGAACCGAAACGTATTACATACGGTTCGGTTTCGGTTCTCCTTTTTTTGGAACCGGAACCGTCGGTTCCGATTTTCGGTTCCCGGTTCTAAGCTTTCAAAAATATAGATCAACGGTCCAGATCATGTGGCCGTTGGGAACCGGCGGTTCTGAACCGGAACCGGGAACCGGCGATTCCCAACAAATCTTTAAAAAAAAAAAACAGAACCGGCGGAACCGGGAACCGGCGGAACCGACGGTTCCGGAACCACCGAAACCTTGTATATGGCGGTTCGGTTCCGATTTTGAAAACCGGCGGTTCCAAAACCGAAATCGGAACTGCCGAACCGTGCCCGTTGCAATCGGCCAATGCCAAATTTGGAATTCTGGAAGCTAAGTGTCAAACCGTCGGCCTTAGTCTTAACACCAATAAAAACATTTATATAATTTAATTATTTAATTATGGATATATATATATATTTACATAATTTATTTTATTTTTTAGGAATATAGTAATCAGCCAAGAAAGCCCAGCCCAATTAACAAATGGAACTTCTTATTGGGCTCGAGAATCTGGAACCAAAGGTCATATTAATGAGCCGCAGCCCGATTCTGTCTGACCCGAGTTAGATTTTTTGCTTTAGTGAGCAGTATTATATATTATTGATTTTTTATGTAATAAATTAATTATAAACTCTTTTTAATTATTATTATTTCGAAAGTTAAGGTTTAATTTATAAAAAAAGTCATATTTCTCGAGAGTACAACTTTTTATTTTTGTCAATTTAACAAAAATACAAATTTCTAAAAACCATAAATTCACACTTATTATACGACTTCATTCATTGATTAAAATCAATGAATTATTATTGGCAAAGTAAAAATTATTTTTTACGTCGACTAATGAATCGAAACCTTAATTTTTGAAACACAATCTTTTTGTGGACAAAAATATATTTAAACAAGATTTTTCTTGAAACGGGAGTCGGGTTAATACAAATGACAAAATACATAAGATCTTTAGTTCTTAAATACACTTACACTCACATCCCTCGCGTGTGTGTGTGAAATGCAGTGTAAGTATAAAATCCAGTGGAGTACACCAAGTGTTGCAGCAGGTACAACACCTGGAATCACAAGCATTACTTACAAAACTATACAACTCTACCAAACCTTCCTCAACTTCAAAATAAATAATCCTAACTATTTACCCTATTTCATGGGCATGAAAAATGAATAACTATACATGAATCAATAAGAGATTCTCTCTCTCTCTCTCTCTGTACACCCCTCCTACATATATATCATTCAATATACTAGCATGCATTTTCCCTAGCTGCCGCTGATCGAATCAGTCGGAACTGCCTTTGATGCATCAGGATGGTTGATGCGGCATGTCCCAAGAAGGACTTCCGGCAGCTCTTCCGGTGCATTTCCCTGGAAACTCAGAAAACAAATTCTTTTTACAGGTCTATGTATGGTAAAATATTATGCAAGTCCATATAAGGAAGATCAAGGTTCAGAACAAGAAGAAGTTTATTTGACCTGTATCAGAAATGCCATTTCTATAATAAGGTTGTTGAGGTATCCAAGAACGAGGCCGACAACGCCCCTCGCCACTGATGATGAGCCAATGTCGATGCCAAGCTGAGGATATAAGATGTGTAAGAAACACGACGAGGGTATGAAGGAAATTTGGAATAAAGATGGTGTTTTTGTTTTTGTGCTCCCATCTTTTGGATTATTTCCATTTAATGATTTTGCAGGATGAAGTTTTTTCGCGTTTACCTCCAAGTAGTTTTTCCCTCCAAAATAGTTTATTGTGAGTGCTTGACCTACCAAGCAAGGTTTTTTTCCAACACTCTGCTTTACCATCCAAGAACCCTGTGAAATCACCTCAAACGTTTACGATGATGCTATCTTGCGTGGTAAATAAGCAAATGAAGGTTGAATGATGAATACAAGTAAATCTGCGTGAACCTTGGCTACGTGTGGTATGAGTTTGAATCTTGAATTTCTAAAAGCATCGTCTCCATTGACAAAATTCTCCAACAGAGGTGTTTCTTTTAAGGGAGTTTTTAGCATATAATATAGGACCAAACTGTATGTTGTCGTCCCGGGAGCCTGATTCAGCCACCATTAGCAGCATGAATACTCTTTCTGTGTGTGTGTGTGTGCTGGGTTGCAAGTTTACCTGTATGTTGACGACGAAAAAGAACTCAGGTCCTCCCTGAGCCGCGTAATTCTGCAAAGTTTTGATTCAAAAAGGATGACTAAAAAAGCATTTCAATGTAAATCTTGAACGCAATCCCTTCATCCCATCCAAGGATAGATACCCCAAAAAAAAAAAAAAAGCAGGCTTGTTATTTTAACTGATCAAAAAAATATTTTCCAGAAAAGATGTAGTAAACCTGGACAATGCCTCCACATCGGCCAGAAATATCGTCCTCACGCTTGTCAGATCTTACCCAATCTGCTGCTACCAGCTGCATTAAAGTGCCTTTTGCCTTGATCTGAAAATGAGAACTTATTTAGAATCAGATAGTGAGTGCATCAGACTGCCTCCCTCTCTCTCTCTCTCTCTCTCTCTCTCTCTCCCCCCCTCTTCCTCCCTCCTTTATGGCTCTATGGACATTGATAAAAAAACATAGATATGATCAAATTATTTCCCCTAAAACTTTAGGAAATAAAGATGCAACCTTTTGGCGGTCTTGTAGATAATTTTTGCCACGAAGAACGAATGAGGAAGGATCCGCTGCAGCCCAGCTACAGGGCATGTTAGGAGATGTAGCTTTAGGGAGTGTTGCACCATAACAACATGATACACTATCGTTCCAAGACATCGCTTGCAAGTCAACATAACCCTTTTTCTGGACTGAAACATTAAACGATTTGTTCAACTCCTTTACTGTTTCTTAGAGGTATCAAACAGCTTACGTGCTAACCTGAATAATCCTGCAGTTTTTTCACAAAGTTTGCAGCTGACGACAATTTTGGCTGGCAGGCGTTCTGCAAATTTTAGATTAAAGGGACCATGTTAGAGAACAAGATACTCATAGCTTGTCAAATCCTTATTCAGAGTAAACAATTAACATTGTGAATATGGAACAAATAGATTGAGAATCAATCATTAAAAATACCACATAACATGATTCTGGATTGGAGTTTGAAGGCCATCCATTCTCTAAATGATCATCAGAAGGTTCCGGAACATCAAAAAACTCATCCGTTGCATCATTTGATCCCGTGAGACTGGCAGGCCCAGAGAGCTTAGCTAATTCATCTTCTCTTTTAATCTCCTCTTCTTCACTATCAGGAACTCCAAAATCTATTGTATGCTCTCCCAATAAAAATCCATGGGTAGTGTTTTCTGCTTTTGCTCTGAAAAACTCTCTTAAAGCTGCAAAAAAGGAGAAACCCTCACCATTTAGACGGACTCGAGTAAGAAAACGGGAGAGTTAAACAGAAAATGGGAAGTAAGCTGCACCTGCTATGTTACCAAGCATATGGACAGTGACGGATCTTGCAGAAGCTTTTCTTACATAGGATTTCCAAAACCTCCAATCAACAGAAAGCATGTGTTTGATAACGCAAGCTTTCCCTTGCTTCATAGGAGTTATCACGTATCCACCACCTATTTACAGATGTAGAAATGTCAATCAACACGCACAAAAACTATTTACAGATGTAGAAACGATCATTCCTACATAGTTTTGCTTAAAAATCGGACAAAAGGGTATTGAGTTTGTGTGTGAAGCATGCAGCAAACATTCATTGATGCTAACAATCTAAAAGGGAATTCACAATTTCCAAGACAAAGCATACATTACTTTTAACGCAAGCTCGGACATATCCATTTTCAGGTGGACACTTCTTATGCACCACAGAATGGTAGAGAATCACTGCAAAAATGGCAACAGATAATTGTGAGATTACTAGCTTCACAACTGTTAAGTGGATATCGATATCTTAGTAGAAAAGAGCACCATATGTGCCATCATCTTCTCTTCTCCAATACCGTCTTAGAAGAAAGTCTCTTCGCTTCATTGCCCTGAAAGAAAAATAAAAAATGGGGGTCGATAAAAGTAGTTTAATCCAAGTTGGATTGCTAGCATAAGTAACAAGTCTGACCATGGTAGCCAATGCTTATATAGTTGAATGTGTATTATATCTGTGTGACTGTCAAGGTGCTCCACCACATTACCCTTGTAGAAACAAAAATCCCATCTGCAAAAAAAGTGCTTCGAATGTAAAATTCCCAAAAATAATGCCTCGGAAAATCTCAACCACTTCACTGAAAGGCAATGTGTTAAAGAGACTTATATGCCAATTTCGATAATGAAAAAGATTAGTAGGTCGTAGTTTGTTGCTCCATTTACGTAATCTATATGCTCTTAAATGATATTAAAAAACATTTATCAAAGAAGATAACAGCACAAGAGATATGCAGCTCCTTATAAGTTTACTCAGGTAAGAGCACAGATTCAATTATGTCTCTGACACAGATACTGTATTTACTTTTAACCTGCGACTCTTTCAAGAAAATTATCACAGCAATTGTACTAGAAGATTGCAGGACCGTGATTTTTTTAATCGTGCGAAAGGGAATTTCCAGTGGCCTTACTCTGTCCTTGAGGAATCAATGGACATAAGAGTACGGAAAACAGCTTCTGATGCTCCATCAATGACACCAATGGCCATTATAGCTGGGTGATCATCCCAATGCTGATGATAATAAAAATTTACAAATGTATTAAGAAGCCAGTGATGTTATTAACTCAGACGATCTAAGTTAGGCAAATAAATCTACCACCACATTGGAGTCTCTGTTTTCAGCTTCTTTGAAGAGACGTAATCCTGAAGAGGCCAGAATATGAAGACAGAAAAAAAGACTCTGACCTGTGGACAATAATTATCAATAGATACCTCAAAGCATAAAATTATAAACTTACCATTTTTACAGCCAAATATTTTCCACGGTGAAGGTGCAATTATATCAGAGGTCATTGCATCAACATGTACAGAAGATGCTGAATTCCGATCACTGCACCTTTTTGCCATTCTTTTTGAAACACACAATCTGATAGATCAATGTTCATATTAGTCTCGGGTATACAGATGCAAGCTTCAACTAGCCATACAGGCACAAACAATGCACAATATAAGTTAATCGTGAAAGGTAAATAACCAACCATTTGAATGAAACAAATTTAACAAAAAAATGGTTTTAGATATCTTCCCAGATGACTACAATTTAATTGGATGAATTTTAAACATCCTAGAAGATATGATCACCTGAAAGGCTGATATTTTCTTTTTGAACAAGAAATCACACTACTTGCTGGTTTATCTGCAGCATTCTGTAAAGAACGAATCCACCCAGCAGCTTCTTCCGAGCTGGTCGCCCCGAGCTGTAAATAAGAATATCCATTATCAGCCATCTGATGATTATCAGCATACATTCTCAACTGATTAAAACGAAAATCACTGTACCTTCAGCTGATCATTATGGTTGGAAGTATTGCATAGGGTGAAAATGAAAACTAACTGCAACACAAGAGAATGCATATAAGCATCAAAAGAAGTAGGCCATATGCTCTTTGTCAATACGCAAGCTGAAATAGCTGTAAAACACGTACTCTCCTATGATAGCTTCGTTTTCCATTGTCCACTACACGAATGCAGGAGTCTATTATTGCGCTTCGCACAGGCTCCTGACGCAAGAATGCCCAATCATTACCAAAGTAAAGAATTAAGGACTAAAGTGCAGATTACAAATGATGTTTCCTATAGATGGATTAGCAAAAACCAACCTTGGTTCTCATGTTTCTTTCAATATCACCCCCTATTTGCCAATTTTCAGAAGTTCTGTCAATGACCAGGAACATAATTTCGGTGCTACTATACGAGATGGCTGAATGCGTTATCTATAAACAATTTTGTTCCAATTTTTTCGACTTTTTTATTCTAAGGTCTGGCGATATGATGCAATCAAAATTGCTATGTCCATAAATCAAACCTCCCACATAAATGATGAAAATGTGATTTCTAAAACAGAGATGCTTAACATTTAGAAAAAAAAAATAACGAAAATAACTAAATCCTAAATCCCAGAATTTCAGAACCCAAATAGTTACTGAAGAAAAAAACAACAACATGAAATTAAGCATAGGAAATTCAATTAATCACAATCATGGTCATGAAACTGAAACAATACAAATAGAGACGCGCATGCATACATATTATCATATAAATGGAACGCACAAAACCCACATTGAAAACATAAAATGGATTCATTCAAAACAGAGACAGAAGAAAACAAAAGTGCACCTCTGTCCGTGACGAGGGGATTGATTTGAAGCCCTTAAGGCAGTTGTCTTCAAGAACGAAGTACCTTTTACGTGAATATTGCAGCCCAATACGATTGTGACGAATCAAGAATAGCCACCCCTCCATTTCCCCTTCATTTTCCGCCATTCCCAGTTTCTCCAATATCCCCAAAGCAGAAAAAAAAAAAAAAAAATCCAAACTTTAACTAATGTTTTGCATTTAAATCAAAAACCCATCCTACAGATGTTTCAAAATTGTGTTATAATCAAGTATATGCACATGTATACACACAAAGATTTATATAGACGCATGTACATAAGAGAAAAAGGAAGAGAACTTTTGGAAAGGTGAAAAAAGGAAATTGATAAATGCCCCCCTGATTCCACCAAAGGGAATCAGAGCATCAAATGCATGATGCCAGATTTTTTAAAGGTTTCAGCTAACTTCCAATTTCTGTTTTCTTATTTTTCTTTTTTAATTATTTTTATGCATTATTTCTTGTTTTCCTGTCTGAATTAACTGATACCGGTGTTTATACGAGGTTGTCATTTGTCAATTCGCCCGCCGTTTCCTTGTGCTTTTACCAATGCCCTCATCTTATTTTCTTGGCATTTTTCGCCCTCCAACATTTATTATTATTATTGTTGTTGTTGTTGTTGTTGTTGTTGTTGTTGTTAAAACATATATGAGTTATTAATTTGCTACCATTAATTTTTAATTTTTTAACAATTTTAAATAAATCAAAGATAATAAGATTTGTGGCACCACACATTATGAATATACGTTAATCATTATTTTCTACGTTGAAAAATTAATTACAGATTTTTATCCAAAATAATACAATTGACTAATTTAATTATTAGTAATACGACATTAATATAATAAGTATATATTAATGACGAACCGGCCGAACTTTATTAAATCACCAATATTTAATTTTGGTTGCTAAAAAAATAATAGTACAAGCTTCTCAACCTACCAAGAGCCAATTTTTAATTTCATTTTGTAATCTAAAATTATAATTTTTAATTAAGTGAGACTGAAATTTAATTTCTTGTTTATGTTGCAACTTGACAAATGGGCACCAAACTTGAAGTCTCAATTATTTACCATTTAATATTTCACCAATTGTAAGTAATTGTTATTTTTTTAATAATTAAAGATGACCTAATCTAGGTAAGTTTTTAATTATGATTATTATTTTTAATTATTAATACCATATATTGGCATTAGAAGCCTGCCCCTACTCTCCCTACCCAAGATTGTGCCTAACTCATAATTCTCGAGTCTTTAAATTATTCACGGAAAATCTTCTATTTTATTTTATATTTCATCGCATATTTTAATTTCACTGATAAATATTATATATATACGATGATATTATTAATATGTAATATATATTAATAAACTGAATTACGTGGCATTGATATACATGATTATAGAAAATAAAATAAAATAGGATACAACCCTATTATAAATTTATAATAGAATCTTACTTTTTTACCCCTTGATAAATGTAGACATAGGAATAACATTAAATGTAATGTCCATATCCATACATAGATGTGATGTAGCATTTATAAGATTATAGTAGTTAATTGTACAAATACCATTTCCCCTAAGTTTGGTCAATCATTCATGAGTGATATTTTCACCTACATAAAAGTACAAGTTCTTGATGCATGCTTTCAAGAATATACAGTTTTCAAATCGTTCATTTTCAGTTTTGATTCTCAGTATTTTTTTTTTCATATTCCAATTTGAACCATTAAAAAAAGGCATAGAACTGTCGGTTCAGAACCAACTTTCATGGAATCATAACCGAAAAAATTAATTTTATTTATTTATTTTAATTCCAGTTCCAATTCAAAATAGAATTAATAGCTCAACACGCCGAACCATTAATTCTCATTTTGAACTAGGAACGTGCCACATCTGTGTACACTTGTGTGCATTATCCATGTCTGAATTATAACGAGCAAGTTAGGATTCTCCCAAACCTTGCCTACTTCATATATGTTCATAATTAATTTAAGAAACACAAATAAGATATATTATTATTATTATTATTATTATTATTATTAAAATGTGCTAAATAAGTTTTCTTAGTGAGTTGGGTGCAATTGCAATACAGCTTAGCATTTTATTATAAAATAAGATATAAAATAAGTCAAATTAGTATTTGAAAATATTATATACGGCTTATTTGACCTACAACCAAGGTAGGGCGTTGCTAGGTCTACTTATAATACTAAATTAATAAAACAAAAATCAAATAATAAAAAGAAAGCTGTACAAAATTTGCCTGGGCTGAAGCCCAGTTTGGGCCCAATATAGATCCACCTCTGAGCCCAGTCCACCATAATAACACCAACCAACATACAACCGCAACCACACGATCACATAAGATTTAACGGTCAAGATTTTACATGCCTTTTTTTGATTTTTTTTAAATCTTTGAATGCATACACCAAATTAAGAAATATTTGTTTAATTAAAAAAAAAAGTAAAAATGCATAAATAAAAAATAGGGTATTGTTAAACACACCACAAAAATTACTTTACACACCACTTTAATTTAGTGAATAAAATTAAATAAAATGTAAATGACATATATATCCTTATATAAATTTCTTTAAAAAAATAAATATTAATATTTTTATTATTGATATTATTCATTGTTTACTCAAACACACTCACACATTAATAATCAAACGAATCAAAATAAAAATTGAAATATTTGTAAATAATTCATAATGAAAAATTACAATACGAATGATATAGAAAATATAATTATTATAAGAATTACACAATTAAATACTGTATTTTTCGATGAAAAATACAGTATTTAATTGTATAATTCTTATAGTAATTATATTTTGTATATAATTTATATTGTATGGTCTATTATTAATTACTTATAAAATATTTTAATTTTATTTTATTAATTTGAATATAGGGTATAGTCAAGAATGAAGAATAACAACAATAATAATATTATAATTTTGCTTAAAATATATATAATGGTATATTTGTTATTTACATTATATTTAAATTTATTCAAAAAATTAAAGTGGTGTGAATAATAATTTTTGTGGTATGTTTAGAATCATCCAAATAGATATTCTACTATTTATGGTAAACATATATGCTCCACACAACACGTTCTTTGCATGCCAACGTCGATTTTTTAGTTTTTATTTTATTTTTTGCAATTACAAATTAATATTTAATTGCAGCATACCAAACACGCCCTTAATAAAATTAAATGATGTTGTAACAGCAGCAAACAGTTTCCACTCGTAGATGTACCACCCTTCGGACTCGGGACTGCTCCGATTCCTATCCTGCTTTCCGATTAAGAAAAACTGAAGAGACAAAGAAATAGGGAATAGAAACCTTTTTGTTTCTTTTGTCTTTTCCCCATTGATTTTATGGGTGTGGAAATGTATAAAGGGAATGCAGTGTAGGGACGTAGGGTTATGGGCATTGTGATGAGAAATTGATAAATTGTATGCATGGCGTTGGGTTCGAAAACCGGCGTGTTTCACTTGGAGGGCCAGAGTTGGTCAGCGTTTCTTCTTAAATTCTTTGATTTGTCATCATTTTCCGAACCCATGATTCCTATTTCATTCATTCATTATTTTGATGAAGATTTTGGGATTTGGGAATAATTTCTGAGGTGGGCTGGTTGTTGTTTGAGCTGTCAACTGTGTTGGTGGCTGATTGTACGCGTGTGTGTGTTTATATTCTGTGATGGTGTTGATGTTCAGTTGTTGAAACTGTATTTTTTTTAATCTAATATGTGAATTTGGGCTTTAGTTCTTGAACTTCTTCTTATGACACAATGTGGAATGCTGAAATAATGGGAGGTAATTTCCTAAATGTAGAATGCTGATATAAAAACTCAAAATTAATCCTTCAAACTTTACAAGAAGGAAACTAGTTCCCCTGTTCAGTAGAAGGCAATGGCTGTCTGAAATTCTCTTGCATCTGTGTTTTTGAGACTCCTCTTTTTCAGGCATTGCACCACTGGCCTTCTTAGTGATGTTTGCATCGAAGTTGGAGAGATGTCCTTCCATCTTCACAAGGTCTGAATTTTATGCCACCTTCATGTTTCATTTTTGTGTATTTCTTCCAGATCACACTCTGTCTCTTTGTCTCTCTGTCTCTCTTTCTCTCTCTCATGTTACCCAATAGCTATCTTCTATTGCTTATGATATATATATCTCTTTTAGTTTCATACAATCTGCCTGTTGCTCGACAAATGACTGGTTTGCTTTCCCTTCGGCGATGCATTGCAGTTTCCTCTGCTGTCCAGAAGCCAACTGCTGGAGAAGCTTGTCCAAGACTTTTCTGTAAGCCAGAAGAAAGATGAGACCACAAAATGTGTATTATCTCTTCAAGATTTGCCTGGTGGAGCAGAGTCCTTTTTGCTCATTGCCAAGTTCTGTTATGGCACTAACATTGAACTTACAGCTACAAACATCGTCAGCCTCAGGTGTGCGGCTGAATATCTTCAAATGACAGAAGACTATGGAGAAGGAAACCTTATCTCACAGACAGTAGCTTTCCTTAATAAAGTGTTGAAAAATTGGGAGGACACCATTAAAGCCCTTGAAACATGTGAGTCTGCACTTCCTCTATCAGAAGAACTTCATATCATCTCAAGATGTATTGATTCCCTTGCCACCAAAGCATGTGCAGACCCGACTATTCTCAGATGGCCTACATCAGGTCAGGGTACCACTCAGAGTCCACCAGGCACCCCTCCGTGGAATGGAATATACTCATCTTCCGACACTTGCTCCCCATCAGAGGATTGGTGGTATGAGGATGTGTCAATTCTTAAACTATCTCTCTTTAAGAAGCTAATACCTGCTCTCAGTTCTAAAGGCATGGCACCAAACAGAGTCGCGGGCTCTGTCATTTTCTACGCTAAACGATATCTCCCGTTGAATGGCCGAAAATCGGATTTTCATAAAAAAAGAATAGGCCCAAAGATCCCGGCTTTATCCGAAGCAGAACAGAGGGATCTCATTGAAGAGATAGTCGAGTTACTCCCTAATCAAAAGGGTGCCACACCAACAAAGTTCCTGCTTAAGCTTCTAAGGACTTCCATGATTTTACTTGCAAGTCCATTGTGTAAAGAGGCACTGGAAAGAAGAATCGGGGCCCAATTGGAAGAAGCATCGCTGCAAGACCTTCTCATACCAAACACAGCAGATTCATTGGAGACCCTCTATGACGTTGAATGTGTACAGCGGGTAATTGATCATTTCTTGGATGTGAATCAGGATGATGCTGATTCAAACTTACACTCTGTTGTAGAGGACCACTTAGTGGAACTGGAAGGTTCTCAAGCACCAACTACGAATAGAGTTGTGGCTAATCTATTAGATAAATATCTAGCTGAGGTGGCTCCGGATGCCAACTTGACACTGGAAAAGTTTGTGTTACTTGCTTCTACAATCCCTGACTATTTCAGGCCATCAGACGATGGAATTTACTGGGCGATTGATATATACCTGAAGGTAAATCTGCATACCTAGATTCATTCTGATTGTATAATATGCCCGTTTTTTGAATGATGTCTATATCCAACAATAAACATGTAAATGCTAAAATAACAAGTCGAACACAAGTATTGTGGATATGTCAAAGGCATGATGAATTTCTTGAATGCAAATTTGAACACACTTCAACTAAACATGATGAACTTCTTGAATGCAAACTTAAATACGCCTAAACAAAGCATCATGAACTTCTTGAATGCGGACTGTTAATGATCCTAAGTGCAGAACAGTATATTCGGGGTTTCTATACCCCCCACCTTCGTAATGAGTTAGTAGTTTCACATTTTAAAGACACAGACTCTCTCTCTGTGGCATACTTCAATGCAAAGTGAGCTTTCTATAGTGCAGGCTCATATGGCTCGGTTCTATGATGCATGTTGACCTCTATAATGTGGAAATAGTGCTGTTAAATTGGCTGATAAAAAAGAGTAGTTTTGTGATTGCTCTTTTCATCATATTTTCATTTCAAACACTGATGAGAATCTTGTAAACACAGGCACATCCCTGGTTGATAGAATCTGAAAGGGAACAGCTATGCAGGCTCATGAATTGCCAGAAGCTCTCAGTAGAAGCTAGCACACATGCAGCCCAAAACGAGCGGCTACCATTGCGGGTCGCTGTCCAAGTTCTATTCTTCGAACAGGTTCGCCTACGCACATTTGTGTCCAGCTGGTACTTTGTTTCAGACAACCTAGAAAAGCCACAGGATATTAGCAGAAACACGGTACAAAGAAATGAGCGTTGCATTGTGGCGAAACCCAAGGAAGGCAAAATCATCCAGTTCAATGAGATGAAGGGATGTGTGTGTGAGCTCGAAAAGGAGTGCGACGATATGAAGGACGAGATAGAGAAGCTAGTGAAGACGAAGAGGAGCTGGATCATCAACTTTTACAAGAGGTTTGGTTTGAAAGTTAGGACAAAGTCTTTTGATCTTAAATCTTCTGTGTTGAACTGTAGTGGAGATGAAGCACTTCAACCTTCAAGAAAAACTGTTATAGATAGGAAATAGGATCCTTCATCTATGTATACATGCTGCTAGATTTTCTGCATCACAACTCTCTAGTGTTATAGAATTACACCATCTTATTTAAATAATTTTAGTAAAACTTCTCTCTCTCTCTCTCTCTCTCTCTCTCTCTCACACACACACACACACATGTATTATATGGGATTTGAATTTTAAATGGGTTTTCAACTTGGAATGGCTCGAAGTGCACAATGAAAGATAGGCTTAATCTGAAAAAGGTTGATAAATTTATTTGAATACCATTGCAATAAAAGTAAGTAAAATATACTCATAAAATGAATTTTATTTCAAAAATATTTTTTGTTTAAGAAAAATCTCGTTTCAAAAGTTAGGTCAAGATATATATAATTGAATAAAACAAATCAACGAATAAATATAGTCGTATAAGCCTAAATTTATAGTTGTTAAGAGTTATACTTTTATTAAATTGATATAAAAAAAATACACTCCTAAAATGCAGGACTCTTTTTGGGAGGGAGGGATTACTATTACTCAAGCTAATATAAGTTAATAGTTCTAAAATACTTTAACCATAAATTTAATTCAATACCTAAGTCCTAATAGAATTTCTTATATATAGAAATACAGCAAGTTTTTTATTCCAAATATATATATATATATATATATATATAAAGACATCATTTGAAAAGGGCCGTTTCAAGTGAAGTAAGCCCAATTGACGTGGGCTAATCAAAGAGAAGAAATAGGTTAGAAGTCCAATAGGAAAACACAAGCCCATAAACAGTTCTAATTAAAAAATGGAACAGAACCTGCCCAGGGAAAAAAAGTAAATGAGAAAACCTCTCTCTCTCTCTCTCTCTCTCTCTCTCTCTCTCTCTCACACACACACACACACACACACACACGACGCGAGCTCGGACAACGCAAAGGGTGAATTAATCCATAACACGGTGCCTTAAATTCAAATGCTTGTGTATTAAAGGTATGTAATTGTTTCTGCAATCTTTATTTTCTGTTACGCCCCTTGACACGATCCTCTTTTGGTCGGTTTTAAACCCCTGTTTTTATGATGTAATTGTTATTTTGATTTGAAGCTCAAACTACAGTTATAGTTTTGAAATTTACTGTTGTAATTTGAATTACCTTTTTGTTCTGTTAGTTTCTATATGTGTATTTTATTTTTTTGCAGAAGAAGTTAGGTAAATGCTATGTAAACTTATAATTGCCAACACATTTGGGTTATCTAGCTTGTCTGTGTTGGTGGAATATCTGATTTTGGTTACTGAATCGCATTAAACTTTTCCCTCCATTGTGATTGTGTGTGTATATTTATAGCTTTCTCTTCTTTTAATAGATGGATTTTCTACCCCTGATAGTGTAATGATACGACCGTTGTTGATAATTAATCTTATAACTCCTTGCTTGTGGCTAATGCATAGCTCATGTAGTTGTTTTGATTAATTTGTTAATTGAATATTTGTGTTCGGTTGATCACCTTAGAAAGAGATGGTTATATCCACATGTGTAGTACAGTCTAATGACCTCTGATTAATTGGATTTGTTTGAAAAGTTGAGGCTGTGTGTGCAGAGCAGTGAGTTCATTCTTGACAAAGACTTGGTTGGATTGGTGGATTTTATTTTCTGGGGAAACGACGACTGCTCATATGACATCAGTCCAGCCCACAAAGGTCGATAATCAATCAGCACCTTCCACTGCCAGGTTTCAGCCTTCAGCTTCAAGGTTCAAACGTTGGGGTAGGAAATCACCATTTGTTAGATATGGTCTTCCAATGATCTCAGTCACTGTTCTTGGCGCACTTGGACTTGGCCATCTTTTACAAGGAAGGTTAGTTCAGTCAAATCATAAGTTGTTACCCTGTAATGTCCTCAGATAATTATAAATATTTATCGTCTTGCTTATATATATTCTCTTAAAGGTGCATCCTGCATTCAAATTGTGACGGGGTAGCTCTTTCTATCTCATTGTCAGTTTTCACCTATTATATACTGCATGAAGAGTCAGTGGCTGCTTGTTACAAAACATACATAATTGTTTCCAGTGATGACTTGTCCTCACTAAGAAGCTCAAATGTGATATTAATTCATATGATAATGTTGTCAAAAAATATGATCAAACCAGACCATCTACATCTCGCATGTTTAAGGTATTATTCTGTGTGCACGTCCTTCGGTTTGCCTTCATATTTTGATGGACTGAATCATTTATTCAGCAAGGATATTGCCAAAGTGAGGGACGATCGAGAATGGGAGATTATTGAGACAAGAAAAGCACTATCAAGAACTGGACCCTTGCTTTCCTACAAACCTAAAAAGACTTCGCTGGAAGAAGATCTAAAGGTAACCCTATTGTTGCCTGCATATTTCTCGTGGGTAATGCATTGATTTTTCACTTAAGACGGTGTTTTTCTTACAGGCTTTGCAACAGAAGGTTGACATAGAAAATTACGAATATAAGAAAATTCCCAAGCCCAACGAAGAACGAAAATGAAGCCGAGGTGATGTGTTTCAGAAGTTCTCCTGTCATGTTTTGAGAATAAGCTGCACCTATCTCCATGTCTTCTTGCTTTTGTCTTTGGTCATGTTATCATACTAAGTATGGTGCCACACAACTTGTTGGTGCAGTTTTTTCAAACATTTTGTACCCACGTTTGTTAATCAATTTTGGCACTTTTTATCCACTTAATCCATTTTAACCATTATTTGTCTGCCTATTTATCTCAAAATGTGGAGGAAATTCCAATCTGTGGGTGCCCAAAAAAGTTACAGAATAAAAAAAGAATTTCTAAAGGCAAATGGAGAAGAGATGCCTCTGCACAGATAAAAGCTGCTTTTTAGTACTTTCTTTTATCATGGATGTTCAAGTCAACCAGGAATGAACTGTAAAGATGCATCTTCCTTTTTCTGTAATTTCAAATAGGTCAGATGTCTCTTTTTATTTATTTATGTTTTATTTTTTTAAATTTTGAGTGGTTTAGGAATCGATTTCTGACCTACATCATTATTTTGTAAAATAATGTTCCTAGGATATTGACAGGTCATGTCGGATGTTTAAATTCCTTTATTGTATTTTTTCATGTCAAAATCTGTTTCAGATACTTTGATCATATGCTATAAACTCAGAACTATGAATGCAAAACTTGTAAAAAAACACATTATTGAGCTTTTTTCTGTATCTAGGTGGCCCGATTAGACGGTCTAGGTACCTTAGCAGCCCAAATATTTTTTGTTAAAAATAATTTTGATTGATTTAAGATTCATAAATAAAGAAATATTAAATTATATATGAAATGGTACAATATTTTAAAAATATTAAAGATAGAATATAAGCAATAAAATGCAAAAATAAATAAATGAAATTAAAACCAGACGGTGGTCTAGATGCCATGCCTAACTCGCCTAGTTGTTGAGCAATTTTAAAACACCCGACTGCCGATTCCAACTTCAGCAACCTTAGTTCCATTTGATGGTCAGATAGCCAAGTAAATTAAAGAAACAATATGACAAAATCACATTGCAATTCTTATCTTAAAGAGGTGGATAGTTCAGTAGGCAGTATCCCCAACAATTACAAACTAATAATAATACCCATTAATATCCCAAAAAAAAAAAAAAACATATACCCTTTATCTACATCACCCCCAACAATCACACAAACTAAGAAAACAGAAGTTATCCTAGCTACATGTTTCCAATATACTGCACCCTTTCCAGAGCTTATTTTCTTCACAAAAATCTCCTTCGCTTCTTTCGATCGCTCACCCTAAAACCAAAAACACGATTAAGGTAAAAGGAAGCCCCTCGGCATTTTACTACCGTGGCTTGGGCTGCGAAGCAAACGACAAAACAGGCCAAAGAAGCCTCTGGGTTGATGGGCTGCCCAACGACGTGGCTTGGGAACGTGTAACCATCTCGACCATTGAAGGGGTTTGGTAGGCCTGGACCAGGCTTGAACCATCTGTAGAATCGCCTCTAGCTGTTGCTCTCTGCCATGAGTGTGAGCTCAGGCCCGATAGAATGTAAGCCCGTCCTGATGCCTCGTACACGTGTCTACTTGCCATCCTCTCTTGCATTTCCTTAAGCTCAGCATCGAGTGCAACACAGAGCCGATCATGAGATTTAGCTGACACTGTTTCTGATAGAACCTTCCGGATGTTCTCAAGAATGGTAATGGCGCCAGCCAAATCCCCATTTTCAGCAGCTGTTCGTGCTTGTGCCATTGCCTCTGCTGCTCGAATCCTGTTCTGTTGTCGGTCCACTTCGATTGAAACCTCTTCTTGTCTGACTACATCGGTTCTCTTGACTCTAACCTCTTCATCTTCCAGTGTCACTAATTCTTTAGTCAAGGGATCACTGTACACACACCTCACCTTCAATACTGAAGTTTCACTGCTTGAAACTTCAGATGGAACGTTAATGGAAACCAAGAAGTCTCTCTCCTCATCTGCGTAAAGATCTCCAACATCAATCGATCCTACCCGGTGATCGGACAAAACCCGGTTAGGGTAACTTCCTGCTTTTAAGGAGCTGAGATGAATGCTTGGGTGCACACACTCGATTCTTACATTCAAATCCTTAACCACAACACTCAAAAGCCCGCCAATGCACTGTGCAAATGCATCCTGGATTACTCCTTCAGTCTCAATGAAAGAAAAGGTCCCCCCAGATTTCTCCGAAATTGAGTGCATAGACAATGCATCATGATCGGTTCCAAAGCCAAACGCATGGACTGGAATCTTGAAACCTGAGGTCTCATCAGGGCGAATAGATGAAGGAAGAAGCAACTGGTAATTTGGTGCGTTCTGGCCACTGCCATTGCTGTTGACAGTATATGTATCTTGCCCATCAGACAATAGTATTATACTAGCAACAGGGTTCTTTTCTCTCCGGTCTTCCATTATTTTGGCACCCTTTCTCAAGCCTTCAGCAATATTGGTCCCACCGTTGGCAATCAGAGAGTTAACAGCTTGTAAAGATTGTTGTCGTCCTGCTTCCGACATTCTACGAAGGGGAAAGAGGCGTTTAGCTGTGGAAGAGAAAGCAATCACTGCCAACCGATCATTCGGGCCAAGATTCTGTATCACGAAGCCCATAGCCCGTTTGAGCAAAGCAAGCTTCGTCCCCGCCATGCTTCCGCTGATATCAAGAACGGTGACAAGATCAACAGGAGCACGAGGGGTTTGAGAGATATTCGGCAACTTCGAACCGTTCTTGTTCCTATTGTGCCACGAATTTGAAACGGGAGCTTTCAGATGAAGCAACACGGTGAAATTGTCAACCACCCTGGACTTTGCCACAGCTGGAACTTCAGTATACGTCTTGATGCTAACTTTTCTTCGCTCATCACAATCCAGTGGGCTCTTGTTCGGAAAGCTTCCCTCAGTGGTCTCCCCCTCGTGATCTAATGACTCATCATCGTTGAAGATTGCAGGCTCGGGTGCCTGAAACAGTGGGGTAACAGCCCGAGTGGAATTTGACCGAGGTGGGGGCGGTAATCGACGGATAACAGTCATGAAATCATTGTTTTGGTGCCAATCCACTGGATTAATTCTTGCTCTTCCTAGTGGGGTATCCAGGCTGGGGCCTTGTAAGGGGATTTCTTTCCATTTGGCTCTGCAAACCGGGCAAACTTGATTTCCATGCTTTACATTTGAAGCAATGCAATGGAAATGAAAGGAATGTGAACACTCCGCAGTGAATATGGCCTGCCCATCGCCTCGTTTCATCGACCCCAAACATATTGAGCAGCTCTTCTGAAAATGATAAACGAAAACCGGTGAGAACAACAATAAAGGTGTTTTCCGAACAAGAATCTGCTATTGAGATGCTAATAAATTGATCCAAAAAGAAAGAAAAAAACATTCCAGATGGGAAAGCAGAAGGAAAAGGAACCAAAAGAATCAGACACAAACATATAAGGTACTTAAAGTAGTTTAAACTTTCGAATGAATCAAGAATTACAGAGGAAAGCAAGCAAAGTTCAATTATCCAATTTATAATTGATATCTGCCTGCATATTATTACAGCAAACAGAAATCTAAAAAAACCATCACTAGGCAACTAGCAAACCTCTGTTCTAACAAGTTTCCATGATTACCAGCTAAACCCATCTCATGTGATAGCATCAGTTTCACTACTTTATTCTATTTCATAAGCAACCAAAAGAGAAAAAAAAAAAAAAAAAAAAATTTAGCTCTGACAAACACAATTTAATCCAGAAAAGCTTAGTGAAAAGTAAAAACGAAGGATTAAGTAAAACAAGTTAGAGAAAGAAAAGCAACCTTAGAAGAAGATCTACTCAAGCTCTTTGAAAGCCTCAGCCTGTTGGAGGAGGGGGTCGGCGGAGCAGATGTCCAGTCATCCGGCGGCGACAGGAGGGCGGCGTCCGACCGCCTCTCAGACGGCGGGAGGGAGTCCTCGTCGTCATCATTATCAGCTACATGATTTCTGGGACTATACACACACAGATTCAAACCAAAAGCCAGCTTAACTTTCCTCCATTTACTTCCCATTTCAATTTCTCTTCTTCTGTTTAGCAAACTAAAACCCCAAAAGAAAAAACACCCTTTTCGAGAAAGCCCAAGTAGATAATGCTGTTCTTTGAACTGAAAATTTTCTCTGGAGGGGAAAAACGAAAACCCCTTTTCAAGAAAATGATGGAGGGGTAAAGAAAGCTCAGGTCTTGAAATGGGATTTTTCTGAACAAGAAACAGAAAAATAGCCCTGTTCTTTGAACCGGAAAATAGAGAGATAAGATAGTCAAGCACGCAAATCAAGAAAGAAACTACACGGAGAGATGGACGGGGGCTGCGTTTTTATTGCTGTTGAAGAAATAATCCTATTATATAACTTGTGTGTAGGAGGGGAACTGCTTCACTCTTCTTCTGGACGGCCATGAGAGAGAGAAAGTGAGAGATTGTGGGGATGGTTTAATAACACTGAAATGGGACTATGGAGAGATGTGAGCTGACCTCTGCTGCTTGTTTTGTAGCTTTGTGGGTTGTATTGATTGGGGGTGGGGTGGGGGTGGGGGTAAGTACGGGGTGGCTTTTGACCTTTGGCTATGGTTTGTCTGAAAAATGTATGTCTACATAACAAGGGTTCGTACAATACTTAAGGTATGCATGTGTTTGACCTTTTTTATTTTTTTATTTTTAAAAATTATTTTGAGTCTCTCTTCATTGTCAACTCTTAAATCACAATATTATGTCCATTATATATATAAAGAAATAACAATATTATGTCTATTATTAGCATTTAAGTATACTAACAAACAAATAATTTATATTCTTTAATTGGATTACATGATGCATCAAATGCATCTAAATTTTTGCCTTTATATTTTTATTTTTTTATTTTTATTGAATGTTAGACTTAATTTTCGAGTTGTTAAAAATAACATTGAACTTTCGACAGTAAGAAAGAGCTTCAACTTATGATCTCTTATGTTAGTGTTGGATAAAGTTGCAGTTTTAACCTTCCTTGCTATTAGAGAAGAGATCGATTTTCAAAACAAATTCACGGATTGCTTTTCCCCTTTATTTGGTTATGAATTTAGTTATTAATTTTAAGTTTGATTTTTTTTTTTCCAACTTTCTATAAATTGAATAAACAAATGAAATTCCTATAAATTTACATCCATTTTGTAATCAGAACCGATAATTTACTCAATTTTCAAAAATGTTATAAGAATATTTGGGTGGAGCCTACCAATTATACTATCAAGCTTCATTATCATATAAATGGCAAAATGTGATTTTCTTAGTAAATGAACTATCATCTCATTTTAAACTTGGGATCCAAAATTCTTGAAAATTAACAAATTATAAACTTTTCCCTTTGTGAGGGCAATAGTTCAATTTTATTACTTTTTTCCAACCATCTTCAAATAAGAAATTGAGAAATACAATACCCTAATATATTAAACAAAATATGCTTTTTGTCCTTAAAAATAGTCAAATTAAAAAAAAAAAAAGTCTTAAAAATATTTGAGTTGAAAAATTAAAATTTAAAAAAAAAATTTAAAATTGTTATCATGGCTTTAAAATCTAAATAAAGTAAGAGTGAGTGACAATATTACATGTATGCATGAATCTAAAACAAAATAAAACATAAAATACAATTCCAAAACTAATAATTATATATTTTTCATAACCAAAAATGTGTTTGACCATTGAAAGTTGTCTAAGGGGATATTATTTGACATTATTACATGGTAGACCTTAAATGGTCACAATAATCAATGTCCTATAGGGGAAAACAAGAATTCCAAATGGGTAAAAATTGGATGAATATGGCCCCTTTCATTGTGGTAACATTTCTTGTGGCCATCCAAGAGTCAATATTGTGGGTTTATTTTTTTATTTTTTTATTTTTGGTAAAACATATGCATGGGTTGTTGATGATGATTGTGTGTTCCCACACGTGCAAATCATTACCTAAAGACTATTTTTTTCTTGAGTGGTAAAACTATTTTTATTTGTTTGTGTTGTTTATCAATGTCGAAAATAGTTAATATTTATTTATATATATATTTTTTATAAAGGAATGTATTAAGATGGATTTCAACTATAATTATCAATTACATTATGGTTTATTTGTGATCAAAATACTTTATTTTATATATTATGAAGCATGGTCTCAATTAGCTAACATCATGTTCTCGTCAAAATCTCACTCATTACGTTGTAAAATGATGTCAAAACACAAAAACTAAATAGATAACCAAGGAATAATCCGAATTTCGAAAGAAAAATTCTTTTTTTATTTGTTCTCTAATGAATAAATGCTTGAGCCTGAGAAGCTTCTGGGCCCAGTAAATTATCCAATCGGATATTTTTTTATAAAAAAAATAATTCAAATTGGATCTTAAAATTGGTATCCTTTCCTATTTGATCCCTTTGAATTCCATATTCGAAGTTGCGAGCTCAAAATTTCAAACTATATCGTATTCTTCAGGTAATTTTAAGTTTTTTTTTTTAAATTGAATGAGTTAAGTATTTTATTTCAAAATCCATTTTTAGAAAATCTATAACTTATACAATATAATGAATCTATGTTTATTGAAAATCCAAAATAGTTCTAATTTTAAAAAATTATACGAGTCTGTCAATATATATATATATACATGTGTGTGTGTTTGTATGCAAGTGTGTGTATCTAATGAATGCTTGGTTGCTAAAAAATGTTAAAGAGTTTTAAATTACAAAGTCATCGATTTCGGCAGCATAATTAATTAGTCAAAGTTTGGCACTCGAGGACAATGTTCTTTTTTTAAAATTATAATTATAATTATTGTCACGAGGATAATTGATAATTGTTATGTGTAGACCATTCAATTTCGTCCCATTCGATAATTAAATGGACCCTCTCGAAGGATATTCAGTTCTGAAAAAATTACATAATATAAATCTTGTTCCCAATAATTTTCCACCAAATATTAAATATCTCGAAGAAATTGTTAAATTTCTTATGTTTGAAAATTATTAGTATTTTTCTCGTTTGCATGAGTTTTTTAAGATAGCGTTTGTTTATTTGTATGAATTTTTTAAAATAACGTTGAATTTGAAACCTACCAAATTGTAATTTTAAAGATTCGGACACGGTCGGTATCCACCTTATTAGACCCCTTTAAATAAGCATATTTTCTAAATAAATTTTAATTTTTTTTATAAATAGAAAAGGTGCATAATTTGGTGACTTTTAACTCTTGCAATAATAGAGAAGGAGTAAAATAAAATAAAAATAAAACACGAAGAATGGTAATATAAATAAAAATTTAGGGGCAAAATGGTAAAATCAAAGATGCATAGAAAATATAGTGTAGGGATAAATTTTAAGAATTTTGAAAGTTTGGCAGTATATTATCTTTATAAAATTTTAGAATATTCAATTTCACTTGATGGTTATATTAGAAGTAATAATTGTGTGTGTATTAAGGATTCACTTATTTAATTTTACAGCCCGTCTGCTTTGGCTGATAAAAAAAAACAAATTTCACCTCATGTCTAGAATAGAAACGTAATTTTTTCAGTCTTATTCTATTTATTTTCATTTTATTCACTTTAATTCTCGCACATCAAAATAAACGAAACCTAAACAAATATCGAAGGGAATAGTATTGTACTTGTACCAAATTCCCATGGATCAATGCTTGTAGCACTAAGGAAGCAACAAGTTGTACAAAGAAACACATCTCCAATTAAAATTGTTGGGAGAGAATAGGGCATCAAAAAAATTGTCCAATTATATGCTATGAAAATGGAGAATCTTGACCAAGACATTCATAACTCCACTTCAAAATTAGTGCAGAATCCAAATCCCACAAAAAAATAAAATAAAAATAAAAATTATTATAAATAATAAAATATTTTTTTATTATTTTTTTTAAAAGAAGAAGAATGTAACATAATTTGATGTAGAGTAGTGGTGTTCTCTATTCCTCCCACTTTATTTTACTTTTACTCTCTTAAAAGACAACCTTTTAAAAGGGAAAATGCCCTATATCTTTTTAAGCTGCAAGGCTTTATTCCCCCTCCCCCACAAAAGAACATCAACTAGGAACCAAGATGGTGACCCCTTTTCATTTCACACCTCCTTTTGAGGCCACACATGCCTCCCTACCCACCTTACCCGTTGGATTCGGAACCTCAGTTCTCCATGGTACTGTAATACTTCATTCTTTTTTATCAGCATACGTTACATTTACCAAGGACGCAGGATCGAGTCCTTGCAGCCGCAGTGTGGGAGTTTTATCCCTCCAATGTGGGGGATAGCTCCTTGTGGGCACCAGACACTGTTCCTCCCACCTAATGGGCCGCTGAATTACCATGATTTAATTCCTCCACCAATCTCTGTCGGACCGGGGATGGGGACCCTGGGGACGAGGGATTTTGCCTTTTTGCCCCAAGCATAAATTACATTTACAATATAATTTATTACTACATACATTGATTATATCCTGAACAAACATAATATGAAAAACATATCAGAGAAAGAAAATCTCGGTAACACTTATTCCGAATCTTATGTTTTTAGTATATGGTTTTATACTACATGCAATTGACACACAAATACTTGTATGTCATCAAGTGGCTATAGATCCATTAACAAAGGGAATCCTTTCATAGCCCCTTTATTAAAGGTATAGGATTCCCTTTTACCATCCCCTCTATATTTTTTGCCGGACTTTCTAGGGCAAGTCAACTAGAAAGCTCAACTTTTTTCAAAAAAAAATTCCCTTTTCTTTTCATTTATTCCTCTTTCCCATTATTCAAAATTCTTAACCCCAAGAAAAAAATTCTCTTGGATATGGGATGGTGCTCTCCCACTAATGTGATTTTTAATTATATGGTTTCTTGTTTTTTGCCTGCATATGGACTTGTCACATTGCCACTCTCGTTTTCCTAGTATCTTGTATTGATTAATTTAATCCACTATAGTTTGACTACCATCACTTGGGTAACATCAATCCATAGGGGTTTGCAACAAGAGTGACATAATATGTGTGCACGAGGAGACATTGTTTATTACTTGTTTTTGATGAATTAAGAAATTATGAATGAAATGGATTGAATTATGTACATTTGTTCTAATAGAATAAGTCAGATATCCAACAATTTTGATGAAAATTGATATGAGATATATGGACGGATCCTGCCAAAACTTACGCCAAACTCATCTGATGATAAAATTTGTAGATCCTTATGTTTAGTATTAAAATTCAACTGTTGACGGGTTATTGTTTTCAAATCTCGTAAAGTATATATTCATCGAATATTTTATATAAAAAAAATATCGTATATAAAATTTTGGATACATCTCTAAACAAATATCTTATTTGAAAAACAATTTGTGTAAATATGTAACGGCCCAATATGTAATTATGCATGTAGGACATGCAAACATCATTGTTTCTTGAAGGTGGCATAGACATCATTATAAATTACTATACATTATATTTATATATATATATACATATTTATATTTAAGTATAGCTAGCAATTAAAAAAAAATTGGAAAAATTAATCAAGATTATCAAGAGTGTAGTGGGGAGGATATAGATGATGATTATGATGATGCACAAAAGTGTGGAGCATTTTCTATTTCACCTTTCTATGATACTTTCTCCTATAATAATTGATGTAGTGCCCATGCACATCCATCTCCATTCATCCATTTTCTTCACTTGTTTTTCCACTTAATTATGATGTCACATGTGCATCCATCATCATCAACCATTATATAAGTCAAACCTAATCCAACCATGCTTCACATCATCATAATCACTTCCATTAAATATTATGTGGCAATAAGTTATATTTGAAGATTAAAAGACTTAAATTTTGTAAGAAATATAAGAAGGGTTCTGGATCATTTGTGAGACGGCAGGTCAGAATCTTCTAGTTTATTTTATATTTATTTTATTATTAATACATGTTATGTATTAATTATTAATGTTATTATATACACATAATTCCGATGATTATTCTAAAATATAACATGGAATAAAAGATGGGCTCACATAAGTTTTTCAAAAAAGAAAAAGGAAGTTCTTTTCAATAAGTCTCCATTTTTGCCTTGAAATGTCATAAAGGCCCCCTAGCCCATTGCCCTAAGCATTCTAATTGGGCTTAACCCTTTGTTTTAAAATTTGTTTGGATAAACGAAGCCCATATAAATAACCACAATTTGCTTTCTTCAAGAGGGTAAAGTCGTAAATCCAAATTTAGAGGGATTTGCTGCTAGCCTTGAACTCAAGGCAGACTTCACCTGATTGATTCACTGCAAATATCATGTCTTTACATGCTTTGTCATATGGTTTTCCATCGTAGCTCAACATGTATAACTCCATTCTTTGAATCGATCAAATGGTATTTCTGATTAATACGACCGTTGTGCACCACATCTGCGAGGTTGATATCCACATGCCCCAACGATTCCTACAACGAACATGAATCCAAGAGTGTTGTAGTTAGAGGAACTACCTTAACTAAGAGCCGTTACCAAGGATGAACAAAAAGATAAATAGTATCCCACCTTTGAATAGAAGCTGATGCTAGTCCTCTTACTCATAACCTCTATATGAAGTTTATCTTGCAATGGAGGCTCTTCTAGCAGGAATTGAAACTCTTCGTTCCATAGAGGGTTCCGACTTTTCCTTACCATCTAAAATCCACCATTTTCAGTTAAAAAGACTGAGAAGATGCGTATAAAGATGGGGAGTGGGAGTGGGAGTGGAGGTGGGGTTGGAAGCTTACCTTTGATTTCTTTGTTTCACCTCTAAAGATGATTATTACGTAAGGATTATTATGACGTGATCCTTCTACATCCTGTGCAGCTTGAACGGTGACTAGCAGTAGGCCTGCACCTGTTGTGCTAATGTTGCTTGGTGCTCTGTCCATTATGCTGTCTTTCCTAGAATAGTTGTCCAAAAGCCCACTAAAACTATTGTTGTTTTCTCTAAACGGGGCATATGAAAGCTCAAGAAAGAGCTGCCCTCTTTGCTTCTTGTTGTGAGGATGATCAACAATGCTCGTATCTTTTAGCAGGTCAAGCGTCACTTCTTTTGGCTCGTTTGGAGTCAGCATTTTCAGAGGAAAAACTTGAGTCCCCAATCTATCGTGTGAGCCTACCTGTTCCAATACCAAAATGTCAGCCCAAAGGAAAGATAACAAAGGATTAACATTTTGTCTTAGTTCAGGCAAGAGATGTAAAGTGATTAACCTTGTCCCAATCGAAGACATTTATATGAAGCATTTGAGATTGAGGGTCCTTGATCGAAAGCTTGAAATCCTCGTTCCATTCAGGATTCAACGTCTTCTTCTTGACGGTAGTTTTCTTGGTTGAGAGCTTTTCTCCACTGAGGCTCAGCTTAACATAAGGGTCAGATAAGCCGAGTAAATCCTTCTTCAGAAGCTTCGTTGCTCGCACCACTTTCACATGCAGAATACCAACGGGCTTCTTTACAGCCACCCTGGAAAAAGGGAGATAGAAAATCTCAGAATAAAAACATAAAAATATTCTGTAATCAAACTATACGAATGACTTACGTTGAAGCATCAAGGACGGGTATTTCAAGAGACTTAGGCCAAAGGTAAAGACTCGCAACTTCTTTTTTAATCCTTTCCTGCCAAGATTATATATGGTATTATTTACGTATAAAAACAGATCGAAGAAATCTCCTTTTTTTTTTGCAATTCCAACCCGTAACTTTGCCTAACCTGTACATAACGATAAATGCCAGGAATCGACATTACATCCCCGCCCAACACCTTTACTCCAAAGTCTATGTGTGGCTGTATGTAAAAAAAAAAATTAAGGAGAAAAAAAAAAAAACTAGAAAGTATTAGCTAAACTCAACATAAACATTTGATTAATTACCTTCTCCATCAAAGATACTATTATGCTGGCAAAACACGGGATTGTAGGGACGAGTGGTTTCAGAGTCACCCGAGGTGCAGCAAATACTTGCAAATCGACTAACTGTAAATTAGAATCAACAAACCTCCAAAGATATTAATTTCTCTCACTGTAACTCAGCAAACATAGGTCTTAATCGAGGAGCAATTGAGCGGGCTTGACTGACCTGGATTGTCACTTTTATAGATGAAATAGTTAGAGCTACAGTTATATTTGGATTGCCAGCAAATCTGATTGCTGGTTCTATAACTAGTTCCCTCTCGTTCGTCTCACAGACTTTAAGACCTACCAAGAAACACCAAGACATTCTGTAAAACGTTTTTAGAGTCATGTTCTACAACGGACATCCTGTTCACACACAAGAACTAGTTCTCGTGAGTGGTAGCTGGAAGAAACTCACCATGAATGGTTGCTGGAAGATTCCCAAGGCTTAGATTCTTAAACTCGATCATTTCTATATTAAATTTCCCAATGTACTCTGCAAACATCGGTTCTGCTGTGCTTCTAATTATGCTGCATATTGCCTAAGAGTCGTTGATCAGTAAACTGAATATGTTTGGTTAATTAGGCATCGACTAAGGAGCTATAAGAACACTACCTTGTCCAAGAAAGGCCACATATCTGATATAAATTTATTTATCCAATCCACCTGTGGAAAACATTTGCCACAACATGTTCTATAAATAAATATAATTTATGAATAAAATAAAGTGGCATAGAATAAAATGGCAAGGAATACACTCACTCGATCGTAGTCAGGACTCTTCACCCACAGGGGAATATCGGGCATAAGATCTTCTAATGCAACTGAATCAATCTCAGAAAGTGGCCTAATCACCGGATCCTAGTACGTTTCTCAAACTCAAAATTACAATTTAAATACTTGACTTCACAGTGTGATATGAGAGTATCCAAGAATAGAACATCAAACATAAAAATACAAATTCAAATAGAAAAATCTAAAGAAAACGAACCATTTTAGAGCCATTATAAAAGAGCAGAACAATAAACAAACCAGACTTTAGCCCGTAAAGAATTCTCCAGTTAAATCAAGAATATCAGTTGCTAATCTATTGATCAAAATGCTATCTAGATAATTTCGAGCATCTAATTCCACCTGCCGTTCGAACAAAGAGAATCAGTACAGCTTAGCACTTTGTTTGGCATAAAGCAGATTGTTACATGAATCAGCCTAAGACTGTTAAAAACATATTTCAAGAAATCCTTCATAGCACCTAAAACAAACAAAATTAATTTTAAAAATAAAAAAAATAATAAATTGTGTGGTTCATTTCTCTTCTTCGGTTTAGTCAAACGTGTGACCACTCGTGGGCTGGATTCGCAGACCTGTAAATGTCCCTATTTTCAGAAATGGTGATCAATTCTGGCGAATGATGAAGACTAGACTACTACAACATCTCTTTCCCAAAAAAAAAAAAAAAAAAAAAAAAAATATATATATATATATATATACACACACACAACTGAATAATTCATCACAAAAATTACGTGACATAAGGTTTTCAATCTTATGTGGCCCTGCATACGATGAATAAACTGCTCCAACAGGCTTCTTTTTTGTGGCCACTGCTGCATAATTTACTTTTTCATTTGAATTTTGAAATGAATTCACAAGAAATGCAAACATATAAACCACCAAGACCACAAATCTCTCATCAAGCATATGATTAAACACACACACACACACACACTCTCTGTCTCTGTCTCTCTCTCTCAAGCAGAAGTGAAGAAACAGAAATGAAAAAACTTATGAACATTTTCCAAACACACAGTTGCAGATGATTACCTCAACATCTTCCGATTCAGAGTAAATGAAGAAGTAAAACCCAATAAAAAGACCAAGCGGAAGCCCAATTCCGAAACCCAGGAATCCAAATAAACTGCTAAAGAATCCCATTTCCTACGATCCCAAGAAGCAGTCTTCCTCTTCTTCTTCTTCTTCTTCTTCTTCTTCTTTTGTAAATGGCAGTGCACAAGAGAGAAGGAAAAAAACAAGTGCAGTAAAGGTATTAAATGCGAGAAAGACAATTACAGACAAGAAATGAAATGGAAAGGAAAAAAGAAATGATGATCGCTCTCTCTCTAGTCGATTACGGTAGAATCAAAGAAGGAAATGTTTTCAAGGCTGAGTTTGAAAGTTTCGAAGGGACTGAACTGTAAACCGCCAAAAGAAAGACACGTGGTGCTCAACAGATGGGGGCGAAATTCCAACTTTAATTTAATTTAATTATATATATATATACGTGTGTGTATTTATTATTTCAACAAAATTAATTTGTTTTTTCTATAAAAAAAAAAAAAGATCTTCTTATCATCACATGTAACTCGTGATTTTCCATTATTTTTATTTAATTTTTTTTTTTTTTTTTGTAAACAAATTTGTAAATTGGCTCACAATTCATTTACTAATAAAAGAAAAATAATACATGTATATATTATTATATTTAATAATAAAAAAAGTAATATTGTTAACTATTTTACATAAATGTCGATCATCTTTAAATCTACGATCACTATTCATCCTTCCCTCACATTTTTAAATTGGATGTTGATATTTTCTTATCGTTTTGAAACACTAGCGAATATCAAAAATAATATTATATAATTCTTTTAATATTTTTTTGGATTTAGGTGTGTAGGTTGGAAAAATATTTTTTTTTGAATAAAATATTCAAAAAAATTAACTATCGCTTATTGTTGTAATTCGAACTAACAAATTTTTTCAATAGTTTGAGTCTACTGCATCCGATCACTTATTCACATCAAAAGTCGAGCCTATTCGCAATTTTCAAAAATCAAATTATTGTAAAAGTATAGCATTTTAAAAAACTTAAAATAAATGCACGTCTTTCACCTATTATCGTAACTCAAATCACTTAAGGAATGTTTGGCTAACTAAATCTAGTGTGTCTAACCAAAAGTCCATAAATTTATCGATTTTTGTAATTATTTATAATGTTATCATAAAATTTATGAATTATAATCAAATTTACAATTGTGATCGTAAGAAAGTCCTACAAAGTATAATTTTAATATTATAATAAAACGACGACAGCTATATGAAAAATGTTGCCACGTGGACAATTATTATTTAAAAGGAAAAAAAAAACAAGTAAATGTGGTTAGACATGCGAATTGTGCTTCGGGGCTTCGGCATTTGGAGCATGATTCGATCTTCAAATTATTTAATAAATAAATAATCATATAAAAATAATAAAATTCTTGCTACCTTGTCATAAATATTTATATTTAATTAATAATAAAACTTCACCTAATAAAAAAAAAGATAATTAAAATAAAAAATATATTTATTCATAATTGATGAAGTTGAAACCTAAAATTAAATACATGAATTGTGTTTCCATTCAAATTTCTATTTTTAGAATTCTTTTAATTATTTTTTTTATATTTTCTATTTAGACTCTTAATTTATAACGTGATTTATTCTCGTGGCTTTCGATCTCTATTTTTGTTTTGCATAATTGTGCACCCACTCTGTAATATTACTTATTTAATTAAAAAGTTTAATTTGTTTATTTGAAAAATATTCCTATTATTTTAAAATAATAGATGAGTAGTTATATTTTTTAAATAAATAAATAATATTTTTTATTTAAATAAGTAATGTTCTACACTAAATTATACGATACACTCGATACGCGTAAATTTTTGCGACTTTGAATTTATGAATTTGGACAGGAGAAAATTAAGAGTTAATGGAGTGGTTCTACAACTCACGAATTGAAAAGGTCAGCTATGATTATGACTGCTTACTAAGACATTCTTACCTAATTTTTGTCAAATATGCATGCAAAATGACGATTATATTTTAAATTATACTATAAATATTATATTTTTAAAAAATATATAATAATTATTGCAGTAAATGACAAACACTATTAACAAATAAAAAATAGAAGAGAATGGAGGAAGAAGCTGATGTGGCAGTTCTTTTTTTTTTAAAGAGAAAGAAAGATCTTGAACTGTCGAGTATGACGATGGCTATAAGTGTATTTGAATTTGAGAAACGCATTGATTAGTATGCAGATAAGTATTGAATAATATACGAGGAAAGTTTAAATCTTGATAGTTTAGCGGTATTATCTTATCTGAAAATAGTATAACTCGGATTTTGATATTAATACTTTAAAAGAAAATCAACGAAAATTTGGCGTAGTATATACAAAATCGTACTCTTTTATAAATAGTTATGTGATAAGATTTGGAGTATATTTTTATAATTAGAAACCATTTTTAATTTAAAATAAATACCTTAATTAATTGAGGATTAGGTGGTAGTAATTAATTTTGAAAATCATTAAAATATTTGACTGAGATGAGGCCATCAAAGCTCTTCAAAGTCCATTGTGAAATTACATACGGCAGTGACTTTTGCAATTAGGCTTTGATTTTAGGTTATCCCAATAAATTACTCATTTACCCTTCAATATATGTATATATATATATGTATGTATGTATGTATAATATTGAACAATTAAATGTTGGGAGTAGCTCAATTAATATTAGCTTGGTTATAAACAACTAACGAACCTAGTACAAGCATTACAAGAACTTTCTAGATTTCAAGCCCAAAAAAAAAAAAAAAAAACTTTCTAGATTTATATTATTGTTGTTGTCGTCGTCGTTGTTGTTGCTGCTGCAATAAAATAAATTGAATAATTTTATTTGTCTGAAAGAGAATGTTGAAGCAATTTTTTCCTTTAGTAAAAGGTCGACTTAATTAATAGTTATATGCAACTAAAATGTGATATAAATAATTAAATAATAAATAAATATTTATAAATATAGCTCTAATAATCAACGAACAAATAAGTACGTTTCAAACGTCATATTTTATTTTAATGAATACAATAATAGATCAAATTAAAAATCATCGAAGAAAGATAATTTTAATTTATTATATGTGTAAACAATCGTTAACAAAAAAAATCGTTTTGCATGTTTTTTTTTTTAAGAAAGGAAAACATTTAATAACATAGATAAATAGCTAAATTGTAGATCTTAAGTTCCAGGTGGTTTATTTTTACCTAAAAAAAATATTATTATTATCTTATTTAAATATCGAAAATTAATGATTTTTTTACCTAAATATTTTTATTATATTAACATAGATCATACATCTTTAACTCATTGTTTGATTATAAGCTTCCAAGTGTGATGAATGATTTTCAGATGGGTGCATAAATGAAGTGTTTTTAGTAAAGCCCAATTAACGGGCCCAATTACAATTGTTGAGCGGGCTGTTTTATTTAGGCCCAAAATTGGAACTACTATTATTATGGATTTAATTTTAATTTTAATTTTTTATTTGTATATATTTTTTTAATTTTTTTGGAAATATTAATCTTGATTCTTTATTATATCGTGTATATATAAATATACAATAATGTTACTAATTATGTTACATGTAAGTTAATTTATTGATCACTTTTTTAAATACTTTTATATTTTTCTAAATATCTATATCTATATAATAATATATTTTATACTGTAAAATATATATTATGAGTCATATTGTAAACCAAACACTGCCTTAAAAAAAGTTAATTAGAGTTAATTTATTGGTCGCCTAATTGTTAGATAATCGCACTGATTTTGGGCTCTGATTGGAACATGAATGGTCTCATACATTTCCCTAGATTCAATAGAGGTAAGGTAACTCTATTTGTTGCCTAATTGTTAGGCAAAATACAAGATAATGTAAATCAATATATTTATAATATATATATATATATATATAGTGTGTTTCTAAACACACCACAAAAATTACTATTCACACCACTTTAATTTTATGAATAAATTTAAATATAATATAAATGACAAATATACCCTTATATATATTTTAATCAAAATTATAATATTGTTATTATTGTTATTCTTCATTCTTCACTATACCCTATATTCAAATTAATAAAATAAAATTAAAGTATTTTATAAGTAATCAATAATAGACTATACAATATAAATTATATACAAGATATAATTATTATAAAAATTACACAATTAAATACTGTATTTTTCATCAAAAAATACAGTATTTAATTGTGTAATTCGTATAATAATGATATTTTCTATATCATTTGTATTGCAATTTTTCATTATGAATTATTTACAAATATTTCAACTTTTATTTTGATTCGTTTGAATATAAAGTTAATGTGTGAGTGTGTTTGAGCAAAGAATGAATAATATCAATAATAAAAATATTAATGTTTATTTTTTTAAAGAAAATTATATAAGGATATATATGTCATTTACATTTTATTTAATTTTATTCACTAAATTAAAGTAGTGTGTAAAGTAATTTTTGTGGTGTGTTTAGCAACACCCTATATATATATATATTATAAATACGCCCCAAAAATTGGGGTTGCGTTTATTGTATTGGGTCGATTATGTCCCGACTTATAAGACGTATCATTTTGTATTATGCCTAAAGGGGCCTATTCCTAGTTCGATTAAGATAAATAAAAACAAAGTATTTTAGTTGACATATAACTCCTATTAAGGTTCCTAATTACACCTATAAATATCCATCAATATACTAAAAATTGGTAGGTGACATAAATATGTAGATTTTCTTGTAATTTGGCTTGTCTAATTTCATAAAAATCTCAAAAGTTTGTGAATCTAGAATAATGTGTCGCCTTCCCAATGATTTTACTTCGTGCATAGAGAGCGTAATGTGTTTCAGCTAAAAATAATATTTTTTTTAATTTAACAAAAATTATGATAATATTTTAAAAAAAAAGTAATAAAATTTAATTTCTTTTAAAAAAATATTAAGTTTAAAATGGGTGTTTCTAAAGCCACCACAAAATTTATTTTGCACACCACATTAATTTTACTAATAAAATTAGATATAATATAAATAACATAAATACACTTATTTAAAAATTAAAAATATATACAAATTTTAATTTTTAATAGAAAATCAGGATTTTTGAATGTGGATGAAATAAATATTTATTTATTTATTTATTAAAAATTAAAATTTATGTATATTTTTAATTTTTAAATAAGGGTATTTATGTTATTTACATTTTATCTAATTTTATCAGTAAAATTAGTTTGGTGTACAAAGTAAATTTAGTGGTGCCTTTAGAAATACCCGTTTAAAATATTCGCGTGGGTAAAATTGAATTTCATATGATTTGAGATAAATTGTGGAGAAATAAGTGGAGCAAGTATCAAGAAAATGAAATGTGAAACTTTAAGGGTGTTTATATTATGTATTTTTGGTATAATAATGTAATTGTGTTGGCCTATTGATATAAATTTTATTATCTAAAATTGGATAATTTAGAAATGTAATATTAAGAGAGTAGAGTCATGGTCATAACAATTCCTAAATCCCTAATCATGATTACCTACCCCTAATCATTATATAGATAAATGGTGGTTGGTAATGAGATTGACTTTTCAAACACCCAATGACCAAGTTTATCCATCTCATTTATTATTATTATTATTATTATTATTATTATTACTATTATCTACCATCTTCGACCCAGGACGGGTATGACCCAAATCAAACAAACTAGGATCAACAATAGACAAGTAAGGAACACAAAGATCAAAGATCCTTTTTACTGAATTCAGGACTTATTACTGAGGACCCCCTTAGTAATATAAGCTGACAAGAAAAACCCCACAAACGCCTGCGCCTTCACTCGGCATTACGGCAACAAGGGCACGAAGTCGGCTTATACACCTTAGGTTAACTCAAACCTGATTCAAACCTCACAAATCCTACTATTGATTTTAGTTATTTGATTTTAATCATGTTTCCAGAATCATTAATAGATCTGGATCCATGTTAGTAGTAATATGAATAGCCATACTATGATCTAACACTATGATCTAGCCAGCCATATTAGGCGGCTTCCTAATACAAAATTAAAAAAAAACAGTAAATAAAAATTTAAATTACTTACACTTAAGTTGTAATCAGAATAATTTTATTGATCTTGAGGCTTGATAATTACAAAGGGAGAGAGTGGTTGGAGAGAGAAGAGAGAGAGGCGGTAAACACCAGCGTGCCTCCTCAAAAATAAAAACAACCTATTTATAGAGGGAAGAGCCGGACATGAAACCCCGGATTCCAAAATGAAAAAATGAATAGTAAAAACTTTTACAAAAATCAAAAAATAAAGCTGCTTTATAAAAGCAATAATGACAAATATGTCATTATTCTTGTCTGGTGACTAATATGTCACTGTAATGTGTCGAGAAGAGAAGAATTCTTCAATCTTCTTTCTTGAAGCCAATATTTTCAAATCTTGCTTTCCAGAATCCTGTTTTAATAATTTGATAACTGCATCCAGTCTGTGGAGGATATTTCTCCATGCATCTTTGGAACTTGTTGTCTTGAAAATCCATTGATTCCCAAGCATGATTATGAATCCTAACAACTTTTGCACAATTTTTTCCCAGTTGAATGCTTTGGTTTGCTGGGTCAAAAACTTCATCTGAAAGGAGAGAAAGGGATTCTTGTCTGCAATTTTTCCAGATATCATTAATATTTTGTTTCCATTTATTATAACAGAAACATCTTGGACAAATTAAAAAATGATCTGAATTCATTTTTTCTCTGTGGTGAAGGAGTCTTTAAGCTCTTCTAAGGCCTCGAATAAAGCCGAATCTGGGATATCATCCTTTGGATCCTGTGAGTCTTGAAAAATACTAGTGAATTGATTTTCACTAGATTCTGACCTCATTAAGGTATCAGATTTTGAATCTGAACAAAGATTTCTAGAAATATCTTTTTTCATTTCAGAAAAAAATAGCTCAATCATCTGTTTCTGTGAAAGAATCCCAGAATATTTCTGGGAAATTATTTTGAAAGGACTAATATTATCCTCTTCTTTTTCTTTTTCTTTTTCTTTAAGATCTTGCTTATAAGCTTTGATCTTTTCATTGATTTTATCAAATGTTTCTTCCGAGTGTAATTTCCCGGTTTCTGGGTCAATTCTCATCATTTTATCCCAGAATTTACATTGGCTGATACGCCAAAGACAAGGAGCACCATAGCTAGTATAACCAACTGATGGAGTCCATTTCCATATCCATGGAATTCCAAATTCAATAAAGAAAAGACAAATAGTCTTCCCTTCAATGAAATTTTCAGAAGATTTTCCCTGTATAACAGGGGAGACTGATATCCAGTCTTTCATAAGACCATTGAACAGGTCTGGCAAAATTTTTGCCGAAGGTCCAAAAGTTCTCCACCAAGTAAAGAACCAATTTGGAATTGGTTTATGAAATATAATTTCACAAACTTTAATAAACCAAGAGTGTTTATGCCTCTTGTTCTCATATAAGAGAGTTTTTTCAAATGCTTCAATATAATCGAAGTAATTGAATTTAAAAGTTTGCTTATTAAGCTCATAAAAGAATTCTTTTTCTGCTAATGGAGATATACCCCATTCTTCAAAAGATATAATCTTTTTGATAATTATTTTGGAAAAGTTATAATCTTTTCCTCTTTCGCCAGAAGCGAAATGATTGATCTCAACACTATTAGTGGAGAGAAGGAGATTTTCATAAAAACCTCTCTGTTTATAAGACCCATACACGTATGACGTGTTAGAAAGATATCTTTCCATAATGGTCCAAGGACTATTAGCCCATTGAATATCTCTTTCTTCTATTAGAAGAATAAGTTGTCGATCAGAATTTTCGACAAACATTTTTTCAAAATCATCTTCTTTTGCTATATTAGCATAAGAAGTTTGAGTTTCCTCAGGAGAGATATCACTCTCTTTTTGTTTTTGTTTCAAGAATTCTTGAAACTCATTTTCAAGATCAGAAGTATTACCTCCGATATTTGCAATATTTTGAGCAACAAGCTTTTGCTTGCCATATTGCACAATTGTTCTGGATTGAGGGTTATAACCCCTTCCTCCTCTTCCTCTATAAGAGGAAAGATCACCTCTTCCAGGTGGTTGATATCCTCTTCCTCTATGAGAGGAAGATGCTCCTCTATCAGGATAACTCATTCCTGCAAATATTCACGAGTTAAAAAATCAGGCAAATAATTATCAATGCCCTTTTTATAAACAATATCAAAATCAAATGGAGCAAGATGAGATTGCCATCTGGCAAACATCTGCTTTGAAACATCATGTTTAAAATCTTTTTGAAACATGAATTTTGCAGAATTACAATCAGTTTTGATCATAAATTTCTGATTATATAAATCATCCTGAAATTTTAAAACACATTTAACAATGGCAAGAATTTCTTTAGCCACTGTTGAATAATTTTTCTGAGAATTATTCCATTTCCCAGAATAAAATCGAACAAGATATTCTTGTTTTTTATGGGGATCAACCTGTTTAAGGATTCCTCCATAACCAATATCAGAAGCATCGGTTTCAACAATTTTATCCCATAAGGGATTTGCTAACATAAGACATGGAAGGTTTTTAACCTTTTCCTTAATCCTTTTTACAGCCTTGGTATGATTTTCATTCCAAGGTTTAGGATTCTTTTTTAATCTATCATATAAGATAGCAGTATCATCATTAAGATTTTTTATATAGGAAGAAATATAATTTAAACTTCCTAAAAATCTTTGTAATTGGGTTTTATCAGTAATAATATCTGGAAATTTATTTCCAAATTCAATACTTCTTTGAATAGGAATAATATTTCCTTTGTCAATAATATGACCAAGAAATCTAATACTTGATTGAAATAAAATCATTTTTGGCTTTGAAATTACAAGGCCATTTTTAATAACAATATCTTTAAACATATTTAAATGTTTAAAGTGGGTCTCAATGTCTTTAGAAAAGACAAGAATATCATCAATATAAACGATGATAAAATTGCTAAATGGATTAAAAATATCATTCATAATTTGTTGAAATTCTGAAGGAGCATTTTTTAATCCAAATGGCATAACTGTCCATTCATAATGTCCAAATGGAACATTAAATGCAGTTTTATATCTATCAGATTCATTAATTTGAATCTGCCAAAATCCAGATTTTAAATCAAATTTAGAAAAGACTAATGCATTAACTAGTCTATCAAGAAGATCCTTCTTGTTAGGAATAGGATGTCTAATCCATTTTAAAACTTTATTTAATGGCTTATAATTAATAACAAGCCTAGGAACTCCTCGTTCCTGCTCAGAATGTTTATTAACATAAAATGCAGTGCATGACCAAGGAGATTTTGAAGGAGTTATTAACTTCTTTTGTAAAAGAGATTCAATCTCTTTTTTACATAACTCTAAATATTCAGAGTTCATTTGACAAGGTCTTGCCTTGGTAGGAATATCCTTTTCTTTAAAATCTTCTTCATAAGGAAGATAAATTATATGCTTTTTTCTATCCCAAAAAGCATTTGGTAAATCATTACAAATATCAATCGAAAACTTATTATTAATAAGTTTTATTTTTTCCTGTAATTTAGGATTTTTGAGTTTTTCTTCAATAGTTAGAAAACTCACTTCTTCTTTTAAAGAATTTATTTGAAAGGTTTTTCTTTCAATCTGTTCTTGTAGTTCATTAAGAACTTTATGAACAGGTTTTGTAATAAAATCAAAAGTTATGGGTTTTCCTTCAAAGGTTCCAGTTAACCCTTTTTCATTAACAATGGTTAATGGATAAATTTTATAAATAAAAGGTAAGCCTAATATAAGTTGGCTTGAAATATCTTTAGCAAGAAGAAAACTTGTTGAAATACAACAATTATCTTTGCAAATATATGCTTTTGGAATCTTGAAACTAATATCAAGACGTTCACCTCCAGCATGTGAAAGTGAATGAGTGGTTTTATGAAAATATCTAGTAGGAATTAATCCTTCCTGTATGACATTTAAATCAGCACCACTATCAATCATAGCAATAAAATTCATTTTATGATTTTTAATAATAAGAGTGATTTTAGTATACCACTTCTGAGATATCATCATAGAAATAGTAGAAAGATAATTTTTTTCTAATGGCATAAAATGCTCAATAGAATCATCAAGAATATTATCATTCTCTTTTTCTTTATTTCTTTCTAATAAAGAAAGTCTTTCATGAAAATTATCATTAATCTTATAAAGATTTTTTATTTCATTCTTAAGATTATTAATCTCATGAACTAAATCCTGAGTAGAAATAGGATTTTGTTTTTCATACTTCTGTCTAAGAAGCTTATTAACTTCGGACATAGAGTATGAATTCTCAGTATTCTGAGAAACAGTTTGACTAGTATTACTAGTAGATGGAATATCTTCCAATTGATCAATAATATTAGTTCTTAAAGTAGGATCTTTAATCCTTTTAAGAAATTCTAATATATTATCATTAGTCAAGACACTTAAATTAAGATCTTGAAATTGAGACATAAGTTTATAAAACTCATCATTATTATTATCAGTATTACTGACTTCTTGTAAAGGACGAATACAAGGTTGTCCTTGTATACATGCATCACAATCTTCACTTTCTGATAATAAAGATTCATTATCAAGAAGTTGAAGATCTTCAGAAACATCAGATTCTGAGTATTCAGTATCTGAACTTTCTGATTTATTATTGTCAGAATCTAAAACAATTTTACAAATTTTTTCTTTTAAATCATTTCCATTTCAAGAGCTTTAATCTTATCTTTAGCCCAACACTGGTTAGCATAATGACCAGGTTTTTTGCATTTTCTACACATAATAGAAAATTCTTTTTTATTTCTTTTATCTTTTTTATAAAAAGATGATCTAGATTTTTTCAATTCTCTTTTTCTATCAGAATAATATCTTTTCTTTCTTTTAGAAAGTTTTCCTTCTCTAATATCTTTAGAAGGACGTTTCTTCCCCTTATGAGGAATTTCCATACCAAATTGACCACAAAATTGGCCAAGTTGTTTTTTCTCAAGCAAATTTTGCTTTCTAATCTGGTTATTTAATTTCAACTCATTACATAAGACTAAACCTTCTTGTACACAAGTTGATATTAAATTACCATAAGTATATTCTTCATAAGGTATAGAAACCTTATCTCGCCTAAGAATTCTACGAACTCTTTCAGCAAAAAGACTAGGAAGGCCATCTATAAATTTGGCTTTCCAGTGACTATTATTACAGTCAGCAAGTTCAAAGATACGAGTTAAGAAAGTATCTTTGTACCATCTAAAATCAGATAATGTTTTACATTTAAGATTACTGAGGAGAGTTCTAATATTATCTCCATTATCAGTAAACTTACCTGTAAAATGATCTATTATTGTGAGAACCAATGAATAAATTGCATTCTCAACAAGAATATTATTCTCATTTTTAACAGAATTAAAAATAGAATCTTTTTGTTCTTGGGACAAATAATTATCCCACCAACCTTTAAGTTGGCCAGTGAAACCTGCAACTATCATAATAGCAATATTTTTATCTGTATTACCAGATACTTTACACACAGTACTATACATCATTATACGGTGTGCTAAATTATAGATGTGCCTATCAGTGCATCCATCTAAATTCCATTCATAAATACTTTTTCCATTATAATTATTAGAAAAAAAATATTCTTGTTCTTCAAGTAGAACATCAGCAGGAGAAGGTCTATTATAATAATACCTATTTTGTGTGGGTCTATCTGCCCATTTCATTTTATTAATCTCTTCTGTATTATTAACAAAAGAGGTAGAAGGAGAAAATTCTTCTTCATCATTTAAGGCTGAAATATTCAGATTTTTAAACTTTTCTTGTAATAATTTTTCCAAATCAGAAACTGAAGATTTAAGTTTAAAATCCTTTATTAAAGGAGGAGATTGAATAGAAGAAGAAGCAATAGAAGAAATATCTACTTCTTTTTTCTTTTCAATATGAACATCAGGTTTTATCTGATTAATAGCTGAAATAATTTTTTCAACTCTATCATGAAGAGATATCATTTCTTCACCAAGAATAGTTAAATACAGATTTGTAAAATTCTGATTTTCAATTAATTGATTTATATGCTTTGTAGTAATAGGAAGCATATCTGTTTCAAATATTTTTGAAAAAGCCGTAAAATTTAAAGACTTATCATTCTTTTCAATTTGAAAAGTTTGTTGTGGAGGAAAAACAGATTTTTGAATCTGTCCATTTGAAAGTTTATAACTTCTTTCCATTAAGAAGATGTTGATGCTCTAGAAGTCTGTGGAATATCCACATCATATTGAAGAGGGGAAATAAAAGTATGATTAGATTGAGATCTAGTTAATGATCTCGAAGAAGTTATCATCTTCCTTTGATCAGAAGCAAATTTAATTTGCATTGATCCTTCACTATTCTGAATTATCTGTTGTAATCTATTATTAACAACAGGAATTTTAGGCATAGCCTGTGTAAGAGTCCAATGCTCTGGGAATTTAATTTCTTCCCATTTAATGGCTCTTCGAGTAGTAATATTGGATTTTCCAAAATTTGTTTCAATTAAAATAGTCTCATTAGACTTTTTATCAACTCTTTTACACATAGGATTAAGAGTATATAATGGTTTAAAATAAATACGATAACAGATACATATAACTTCTGTTCCTATAACATAGTTATAGTTTTCTGTGCAGACATTTAATGTCAAAGTATCCAATATATTCTTATCAGTTAATGAAACTGAAAGATTTGGATATACATCAAAATAGACTGGACCATGTGCCAGACTAGATTGAATCATTCCCATTATAGAATGAATAAAATCCAGATTTCTAGCATCTCTAAGAGTTGCCATAAACATTTCTGGAAGACCTTCTAAAGTTAAAGGTCTAAATGCAATTTGAATGCATCCTATATGAATAAAATTATGAGTATCCATGAAAGGGAAAATATCTCTTTCATTTAAGAGACGAATAGTCATCTCTTTATCATTAAGAGATATAGCAGACTCAGTAGTTTTGACTACCTGTTTGAGACCTAATTTCTCAAAGGTTCCTAATTCATAAACCAGATTTGGTTTTATCTTTGGAATAGTCCATTTATTTAATAAATCTAAATTTTCAGGAATTTCATATTCCTCAATTCTAGTGTTTTTAACACTAGTTTTCTTATGAAATATATTCATAAATATGAAAAGTGTTAGATCATAGATGAACTAAAACATATTTCTACTTCCATCTTAGACCCAGGAAGAGGAGGAAGGGGTTATAACCCTCAATCCAGAACAATTGTGCAATATGGCAAGCAAAAGCTTGTTGCTCAAAATATTGCAAATATCGGAGGTAATACTTCTGATCTTGAAAATGAGTTTCAAGAATTCTTGAAACAATAACAAAAAGAGAGTGATATCTCTCCTTATGAAACAAACTATCTAATAAAGAAATGATTTTGCTCTGATACCATCTATGACCCAGGACGGGTATGACCCAAATCAAACAAACTAAGATCAACAATAGACAGGTAAGGAACACAAAGATCAAAGATCCTTTTTACTGAATTCAGGACTTATTACTGAGGACCCCCTTAGTAATATAAGCTGACAAGAAAAACCCCACAAACGCCTGCGCCTTCACTCGGCATTACGGCAACAAGGGCACGAAGTCGGCTTATACACCTTAGGTTAACTCAAACCTGATTCAAACCTCACAAATCCTACTATTGATTTTAGTTATTTGATTTTAATCATGTTTCCAGAATCATTAATAGATCTGGATCCATGTTAGTAGTAATATGAATAGTCATACTATGATCTAACACTATGATCTAGCCAGCCATATTAGGCGGCTTCCTAATACAAAATTAAAAAAAAACAGAAAAATAAAAATTTAAAATACTTACACTTAAGTTGTAATCAGAATAATTTTATTGATCTTGAGGCTTGATAATTACAAAGGGAGAGAGTGGTTGGAGAGAGAAGAGAGAGAGGCGGTAAACACCAGCGTGCCTCCTCAAAAATAAAAACAACCTATTTATAGAGGGAAGAGCCGGACATGAAACCCCGGATTCCAAAATGAAAAAATGAATAGTAAAAACTTTTACAAAAGTCAAAAAATAAAGCTGCTTTATAAAAGCAATAATGACAAATATGTCATTATTCTTGTCTGGTGACTAATATGTCACTCTAATGTGTCGGGAAGAGAAGAATTCTTCAATCTTCTTTCTTGAAGCCAATATTTTCAAATCTTGCTTTCCAGAATCCTGTTTTAATAATTTGATAACTGCATCCAGTCTGTGGAGGATATTTCTCCATGCATCTTTGGAACTTGTTGTCTTGAAAATCCATTGATTCCCAAGCATGATTATGAATCCTAACAACTTTTGCACAATTTTTTCCCAGTTGAATGCTTTGGTTTGCTGGGTCAAAAACTTCATCTGAAAGGAGAGAAAGGGATTCTTGTCTGCAATTTTTCCAAATATCATAAATATTTTGTTTCCATTTATTATAACAGAAACATCTTGGACAAATTAAAAAATGATCTGAATTCATTTTTTCTCTGTGGTGAAGGAGTCTTTAAGCTCTTCTAAGGCCTCGAATAAAGCCGAATCTGGGATATCATCCTTTGGATCCTGTGAGTCTTGAAAAATACTAGTGAATTGATTTTCACTAGATTCTGACCTCATTGAGGTATCAGATTTTGAATCTGAACAAAGATTTCTAGAAATATCTTTTTTCATTTCAGAAACAAATAGCTCAATCATCTGTTTCTGTGAAAGAATCCCAGAATATTTCTGGGAAATTATTTTGAAAGGACTAATATTATCCTCTTCTTTTTCTTTTTCTTTTTGTTTAAGATCTTGCTTATAAGCTTTGATCTTTTCATTGATTTTACCAAATGTTTCTTCCGAGTGTAATTTCCCGGTTTCTGGGTCAATTCTCATCATTTTATCCCAGAATTTACATTGGCTGATACGCCAAAGACAAGGAGCACCATAGCTAGTATAACCAACTGATGGAGTCCATTTCCATATCCATGGAATTCCAAATTCAATAAAGAAAAGACAAGTAGTCTTTCCTTCAATGAAATTTTCAGAAGATTTTCCCTGTATAACAGGGGAGACTGATATCCAGTCTTTCATAAGACCATAAAACAGGTCTGGCAAAATTTTTGCCGAAGGTCCAAAAGTTCTCCACCAAGTAAAGAACCAATTTGGAATTGGTTTATGAAATATAATTTCACAAACTTTAATAAACCAAGAGTGTTTATGCCTCTTGTTCTCATATAAGAGAGTTTTTTCAAATGCTTCAATATAATCGAAGTAATTGAATTTAAAAGTTTGCTTATTAAGCTCATAAAAGAATTCTTTTTCTGCTAATGGAGATATACCCATTCTTCAAAAGATATAATCTTTTTGATAATTATTTTGGAAAAGTTATAATCTTTTCCTCTTTCGCCAGAAGCGAAATGATTGATCTCAACACTATTAGTGGAGAGAAGGAGATTTTCATAAAAACCTCTCTGTTTATAAGACCCATACACGTATGACGTGTTAGAAAGATATCTTTCCATAATGGTCCAAGGACTATTAGCCCATTGAATATCTCTTTCTTCTATTAGAAGAATAAGTTGTCGATCAGAATTTTCGACAAACATTTTTTCAAAATCATCTTCTTTTGCTATATTAGCATAAGAAGTTTGAGTTTTCTCAGGAGAGATATCACTCTCTTTTTGTTTTTGTTTCAAGAATTCTTGAAACTCATTTTCAAGATCAGAAGTATTACCTCCGATATTTGCAATATTTTTAGCAACAAGCTTTTGCTTGCCATATTGCACAATTGTTCTGGATAGAGGGTTATAACCCCTTCCTCCTCTTCCTCTATAAGAGGAAAGATCACCTCTTCCAGGTGGTTGATATCCTCTTCCTCTATGAGAGGAAGATGCTCCTCTATCAGGATAACTCATTCCTGCAAGTATTCACGAGTTAAGAAGTCAGGCAAATAATTATCAATGCCCTTTTTATAAACAATATCAAAATCAAATGGAGCAAGATGAGATTGCCATCTGGCAAACATCTGCTTTGAAACATCATGTTTAAAATCTTTTTGAAACATGAATTTTGCAGAATTACAATCAGTTTTAATTATAAAGTTCTGATTATATAAATCATCCTGAAATTTTAAAACACATTTAACAATGGCAAGAATTTCTTTAGCCACTGTTGAATAATTTTTCTGAGAATTATTCCATTTCCCAGAATAAAATCTAACAAGATATTCTTGTTTTTTATGGGGATCAACCTGTTTAAGGATTCCTCCATAACCAATATCAGAAGCATCAGTTTCAACAATTTTATCCCATAAGGGATTTGCTAACATAAGACATGGAAGGTTTTTAACCTTTTCCTTAATCCGTTTTACAGCCTTGGTATGATTTTCATTCCAAGGTTTAGGATTCTTTTTTAATCTATCATATAAGATAGCAGTATCATCATTAAGATTTTTTATATAGGAAGAAATATAATTTAAACTTCCTAAAAATCTTTGTAATTGGGTTTTATCAGTAATAATATCTGGAAATTTATTTCCAAATTCAATACTTCTTTGAATAGGAATAATATTTCCATTGTCAATAATATGACCAAGAAATCTAATACTTGATTGAAATAAAATCTTTTTTGGCTTTGAAATTACAAGGCCATTTTTAATAACAATATCTTTAAACATATTTAAATGTTTAAAGTGGGTTTCAATGTCTTTAGAAAAGACAAGAATATCATCAATATAAACGATGATAAAATTGCTAAATGGATTAAAAATATCATTCATAATTTGTTGAAATTCTGAAGGAGCATTTTTTAATCCAAATGGCATAACTGCCCATTCATAATGTCCAAATGGAACATTAAATGCAGTTTTATATCTATCAGATTCATTAATTTGAATCTGCCAAAATCCAGATTTTAAATCAAATTTAGAAAAGACTAATGCATTAACTAGTCTCTCAAGAAGATCCTTCTTGTTAGGAATAGGATGTCTAATCCATTTTAAAACTTTATTTAATGGCTTATAATTAATAACAAGCCTAGGAACTCCTCGTTCCTGCTCAGAATGTTTATTAACATAAAATGCAGTGCATGACCAAGGAGATTTTGAAGTAGTTATTAACTTCTTTTGCAAAAGAGATTCAATCTCTTTTTTACATAACTCTAAATATTCAGAGTTCATTTGACAAGGTCTTGCCTTGGTGGGAATATCCTTTTCTTTAAAATCTTCTTCATAAGGAAGATAAATTATATGTTTTTTTCTATCCCAAAAAGCATTTGGTAAATCATTACAAATATCAATCGAAAACTTATTATTAATAAGTTTTATTTTTTCCTGTAATATAGGATTTTTGAATTTTTCTTCAATAGTTAGAAAACTCACTTCTTCTTTTAAAGAATTTATTTGAAAGGTTTTTCTTTCAATCTGTTCTTGTAGTTCATTTAGAACTTTATGAACAGGTTTTGTAATAAAATCAAAAGTTATTGGTTTTCCTTCAAAGGTTCCAGTTAACCCTTTTTCATTAACAATGGTTAATGGATAAATTTTATAAATAAAAGGTAAGCCTAATATAAGTTGGCTTGAAATATCTTTAGCAAGAAGAAAACTTGTTGAAATACAACAATTATCTTTGCAAATATATGCTTTTGGAATCTTGAAACTAATATCAAGACGTTCACCTCCAGCATGTGAAAGTGAATGAGTGGTTTTATAAAAATATCTAGTAGGAATTAATCCTTCCTGTATGACATTTAAATCAGCACCACTATCAATCATAGCAATAAAATTCATTTTATGATTTTTAATAATAAGAATGATTTTAGTATACCACTTCTGAGATATCATCATAGAAATAGTAGAAAGATAATTTTTTTCTAATGGCATAAAATGCTCAATAGAATCATCAAGAATATTATCATTCTCTTTTTCTTTATTTCTTTCTAATAAAGAAAGTCTTTCATGAAAATTATCATTAATCTTATAAAGATTTTTTATTTCATTCTTAAGATTATTAATCTCCTGAACTAAATCCTGAGTAGAAATAGGATTTTGTTTTTCATACTTCTGTCTAAGAAGCTTATTAACTTCAGACATTGAATATGAATTCTCAGTATTCTGAGAAACAGTTTGACTAGTATTACTATTAGATGGAATATCTTCCAATTGATCAATAATATTAGTTCTTAAATTAGGATCTTTAATCCTTTTAAGAAATTCTAATATATTATCATTTGTCAAGACACTTAAATTAAGATCTTGAAATTGAGACATAAGTTTATAAAACTCATCATTATTATTATCAGTATTACTGACTTCTTTGAGAGGACGAATACAAGGTTGTCCTTGTATACATGCGTCACAATCTTCACTTTCTGATAATAAAGATTCATTATCAAGAAATTGAAGATCTTCAGAAACATCAGATTCTGAGTATTCAGTATCTGAACTTTCTGATTTATTATTGTCAGAATCTAAAACAATTTTACAAATTTTTTCTTTTAAATCATCATCCATTTCAAGAGCTTTAATCTTATCTTTAGCCCAACACTGGTTAGCATAATGACCAGGTTTTTTGCATTTTCTACACATAATAGAAAATTCTTTTTTATTTCTTTTATCTTTTTTATAAAAAGATGATCTAAATTTTTTCAATTCTCTTTTTCTATCAGAATAATATTTTTTCTTTCTTTTAGAAAGTTTTCCTTCTCTAATATCTTTAGAAGGACGTTTCTTCCTCTTATGAGGAATTTCCATACCAAATTGACCACAGAATTGGCCAAGTTGTTTTTTCTCAAGCAAATTTTGCTTTCTAATCTGGTTATTTAATTTCAACTCATTACATAAGGCTAAACCTTCTTGTACACAAGTTGATATTAAATTACCATAAGTATATTCTTCATAAGGTATAGAAACCTTATCTCGCCTAAGAATTCTACGAACTCTTTCAGCAAAAAGACTAGGAAGGCCATCAATAAATTTGGCTTTCCAGTGACTATTATTACAGTCAGCAAGTTCAAAGATACGAGTTAAGAAAGTATCTTTGTACCATCTAAAATCAGATAATGTTTTACATTTAAGATTACTGAGGAGAGTTCTAATATTATCTCCATTATCAGTAAACTTACCTGTAAAATGATCTATTATTGTGAGAACCAATGAATAAATTGCATTCTCAACAAGAATATTATTCTCATTTTTAACAGAATTAAAAATAGAATCTTTTTGTTCTTGGGACAAATAATTATCCCACCAACCTTTAAGATGGCTAGTAAAACCTGCAACTATCATAATAGCAATATTTTTATCTGTATTACCAGATACTTTACACACAGTACTATATATCATTATACGGTGTGCTAAATTATAGATGTGCCTATCAGTGATCTAAATTCCATTCATAAATACTTTTTCCATTATAATTATTAGAAAAAAAATATTCTTGTTCTTCAAGTAGAACATCTGCAAGAGAAGGTCTATTATAATAATACCTATTTTGTGTGGGTCTATCTGCCCATTTCATTTTATTTATCTCTTCTGTATTATTAACAAAAGAGGTAGAAGGAGAAAATTCTTCTTCATCATTTAAGGCTGAAATATTCAGATTTTTAAACTTTTCTTATAATAATTTTTCTAAATCAGAAACTGAAGATTTAAGTTTAAAATCCTTTATTAAAGGAGGAGATTGAATAGAAGAAGAAGCAATAGAAGAAATATCTACTTCTTTCTTCTTTTCAATATGCACATCAGGTTTTATCTGATAAATAGCTGAAATAATTTTTTCAACTCTATCATGAAGAGATATCATTTCTTCACCAAGAATAGTTAAATACAAATTTGTAAAATTCTGATTTTCAATTAATTGATTTATATGCTTTGTAGTAATAGGAAGCATATCTGTTTCAAATATTTTTGAAAAAGCCGTAAAATTTAAAGACTTATCATTCTTTTCAATTTGAAAAGTTTGTTGTGGAGGAAAAACAGATTTTTGAATCTGTCCATTTGAAAGTTTATAACTTCTTTCCATTACTGAAATATAGTCAGTAATAAAGGTTTTAAAAAACCAAGGAATGAAATAGATTATTTCATTTTTTTCTTTACAGAACTTATAAAATTCTTCTAAAAAGAAGTCATATTCTTTTTTAGTAAAACTTTTAAAATACCATTTTCTAAATGGCTCCCATTTAGGCAAATAGAATTCATCATTTATCTGCTTTCTAACAGCAGATCCTTTTGTAAAATCAAGTTTTGATGTATTAATCATAATTAAATTGTAAAATTCATTTGAGATACAGTATCAGTATCTTTAATGTTATAAACATTACTATGTAAAATTTTATTTTTATCTATAATAATTTCTTCATTATGATCTTCTTGAGATTTATCATCCTCTTGAAAATAAGAAGATGTTGATGCTCTAGAAGTCTGTGGAATATCCACATCATATTGAAGAGGGGAAATAAAAGTATGATTAGATTGAGATCTAGATAATGATCTCGAAGAAGTTATCATCTTCCTTTGATCAGGAGCAAATTTAATTTGCACTGATCCTTTACTATTCTGAATTATCTGTTGTAATCTATTATTAACAACAGGAATTTTAGGCATAGCCTGTGTAAGAGTCCAATGCTCTGGGAATTTAATTTCTTCCCATTTAATGGCTCTTCTGGTAGTAATATTAGATTTTCCAAAATTTGTTTCAATTAAAATAGTCTCATTAGACTTTTTATCTACTCTTTTACACATAGGATTAAGAGTATATAATGGTTTAAAATAAATACGATAACAGATACATATAACTTCTGTTCCTATAACATAGTTATAGTTTTCTGTGCAGACATTTAATGTCAAAGTATCCAATATATTCTTATCAGTTAATGAAACTGAAAGATTTGGATATACATCAAAATAGACTGGACCATGTGCCAGACTAGATTGAATCATTCCCATTATAGAATGGGTAAAATCCAGATTTCTAGCATCTCTAAGAGTTGCCATGAACATTTCTGGTAGACCTTCTAAAGTTAAAGGTCTGAATGCAATTTGAATGCATCCTATATGAATAAAATTATGTGTATCCATAAAAGGTAAAATATCTCTTTCATTTAAGAGACGAATAGTCATCTCTTTATCATTAAGAGATATAGCAGACTCAGTAGTTTTGACTACCTGTTTGAGACCTAATTTCTCAAAGGTTCCTAATTCATAAACCAGATTTGGTTTTATCTTTGGAATAGTCCATTTATTTAATAAATCTAAATTTTCAGGAATTTCATATTCCTCAATTCTAGTGTTTTTAACACTAGTTTTCTTATGAAATATATTCATAAAGATGAAAAGTGTTGGGTCATAGATGGTATCAGAGCCATGGAAGTAGAAATATGTTTAAGTTCATCTATCATTATTATTATTATTGTTGTTATTATTATTATTATTATTATTATTATTATTATTATGTGGGTTAAAACATCTTTTAATTAATAAAGAACAAGAAAAAAATTAATCCATTATTTTAATGATTTTATCTAATTTACACTAGCAAATATTTCTTATATATTATTTTCGACAATATAATCTCATTAAATAAGTTAAGTAATATTCTCATTTTCACTTATAAAGCGATTCAAAATGTAAAAACCGGGGCTATAAATTGTCTGATTCCTGATAAAATGTTTTTTTAATAAATAAAATCCAAATAAATCCCTATAGAAAATTATAAAATGAGGATAAAAAAGCATTTGTCAAACAAATATTCTCCGCTCTAACAAAAAATATATATTTCTATCCAAACAAAAATCACATTTAAAAAGGTAACATCCCGTTTCATTACTAAAATATTATCGTGAAAACAAATTATATATGACTGAACAAACTAAATCTACAAATGAAAGAAATCGTAAAATCTTAGTTTATGATTTTAAAAAAAAAAAAAACTTTACTTTCATTTATTCGACCGAATATATCTTTCAAATTTATAACTTTTTTTTTTCTGCATATTCAAGATATATTCGAGTTTAATTATTTAAAGATGTCTACCATCAATTAATATGATTTAATTAATATTAATCGTAGAAAAAGGATATCTAACACGTCATGAAAATTCACTATTTAATTTTAAAACCAATATTAGAACGTTATGTTTCTTTCTTTTTTAGGAAATAAATCAATATTAAAAAATTAGAAGTTTTTTTTTTTTTTTTTGTGCTAGCTGTCCTAAGTCCAATTTTTTTGTGGCCTTAAATATAGCGTCTTAAGTACAAATTCTTTTTCTCTAAAAGATGTCGTGCGCCGTGCAATACGATTGTAGATTTTGAACGTATTATTTATTTTATTAAAGAACATTATTTTTTACTTTAAAAAATATTCAACTTTTTTTTTGTTGTACTAAAATATATTACTTGTTATGTTAAATAGTATAATTGCTATTTCGTATTACTATTGTTCCTATGCGATTCACATTTTGTAATATATTAATAATATATAAATTTCTATTATAAATTTGAATAAATCAATTTTTTATTTCTCTAATTTGATGAATGTACGAGTATAACTTCTAAAAAATTATAAATTCACACCCATACAACTTTTTATATTTATTGATTTGACGTATTCAATTATGTATAATTTGTTTGTGAAATAGACAAAATTAGTTTTCTACTTTAACTAATAAAACGAGACATTGACTTTCGAAACATGACTCATTTTTTGGGACATTTTTTTTAATGACTCTTTCTATAAAACAAATGGAGTATTTTATTAATAATGGCAAAGAATAAAATAGTTCTATATAAACATAATATAGATTTCTTCTGTCCAAAAATAAATGTCTTGTTTATATATTAATTTGAATAATTCTTGGGCAAATGAAATTATTTAATAAATTTGAGAAAAAAAATTAGTTAATATTTATTTATAACCCAAATATTCAAAAAAATATTTCCATTCTTAAATCTAATGTCTCAATTTTAATAAATGCGATACGAATGTTAATTAAAAATCATAAAAAAGAACTATTTCGATACAATATACGTCAAAATGGATTAGAAACAAAAAAATAATTATATTTTAATAAATTGAAAATAAATATTTTCAAAAATAAAAATAAAAGATCAAAGACTAACTTGTCATTTTACAAAAATATTTCAACCTTTTGAATTTTAAATTGGACAGAAAATTACTGTTTTCATATTACTTTATAAAAACTATTAATATAAATTATTCGTTTATTAAAATTATATTATTAATTTATTTAAAAATTTTATCTACTAAATTGCACGATGCACCTGATACTTACGATGGTGCTAATTCTCTTATAATCTCAAGTTAACCAAACTTATTCTAAAACAACTCATGTCATCCCTCTTACCATATTCACCCGAATTGGAATAGACCCCTTAGATGTCCAATCATATGTGGTTATCATTATAGTTACATATTCAATACACTTATAAATGTGCATCAAATATAGGTTAGTAGTGACCAATTCAATTACTTTTAGGTACTTATATATCATCACAACCCTTTATTGTTTGTACAAATTCAATCAAATTAATTGTATTGTGTAACATAAATAATTTTAATAATTCTTAATTTAGTATGTTGTATAAAAATAAAATAACAAAAGGGGGAAATTAAATGCAACTAAAATTATTAGGAATAGCCATAGGTTGGGTACTATATGTCACATTAGGGTACTTGCAAGAATGGTTCAATATACTAAAAATCTATATTTTTGTTTGAAACTTATGTTTTCGTAACTACAAAAACTTATATACACGATATACACGAATTATATTATATGTAATGGATTGAGACTTATAAAAAGATTGGGGGGAAAAACTTGTGAATACTAATCGTTTCAATTCAAATTCATCCAAAACAATATATGAATTCAGTTCTGATTTTGCGCGCACGCTTTTTTATGTAAGTGTAAAATCACATATCAAAACCCATATTAATATATGACTTTTTTCATCACATATTAAAATCCATATTAATATATGATACTTTTTTCAACGAAAAATACTAATGTTTAGATAAAAAATATTAAACACATTATGTATACTATTTATAAATTATAATAAATGAGTAGGGTATGAGGCATGGTTAGTACTACAAACCAAGATTACATGTATAGAGATTTTTTTTTTCTTTTTTCAAAGGATTATAAATCAAATCTATTTCATTATCATCCCTAGATCGATGGAAATGGGAAATATGTAAATTTTACTTATTAGATTATGATCAATTCAATGTAGATTTTACTTTAGTCATTTTCTGTCCTAGTTTGATTCTTTCATATTTCTATTATAATCATTTCAATTTTCGTTTTAATAACTAATATGACTAATTGATGAACTAGAACTGTTTATTAACGTCTCAAATAGCTCAACTGACAGACAGTTAGTCAATCGTTAGTTGTTGGGACTAAAATTGAAATAATTGGACCATAAGTGTGGAAAATATACTTGAAAACTGAACACAAAAAATTTTATAATCAAAATTGAAATGCCGCGAACCAAAAGTGAATATTTCTCGACTTTCTCTTCTTACAACAACTCATTTCCCCCATATTTTATATATTGTAGATTATTAACATCAATCACTCTCTTACTATGCAAAGAAAAATTTGAATAAAATACAACCATTTCCTTCCTAACTTTGTTTGCCAAATAAATGTCTTGTAGAATGCCCAATCCTACCAACATATTTTCGTTAACCATATTTCCACCCCCAAAACTATCATTAATTATTATTTATGACCACATAGTTTATGTACAATCTCTTGATCATAAATTCTTTCATCAAATTGGAAGATGACGTTGGGCTTACCTCCCAAATCCCATCCACCCAACGGGCCCACCCAGCCCAAGCCCACCAACCATGCACACCAATTCCACATCATTCCACGTGTCACGATCACAGCCCTCAATTCCAACGTCCATCCAACGACCACACTTGATTTTCAACTAACACACAGTGTCCATCGTGCCTCTATTTAAACAAACCATATTCGGCTCAACAAACTCAGGGAATTCAGCTAAGCTAAATTTTCACAAGCTTTGCAAATTTCCCACCCCACCTTCACCCACCCCCACCCCCACCCACCCCCATAACCCTTGTCTGTTCCACGAACAGTCCAGAATCTCTGTCTGCCAAAAATGGAAAATATTCCCTGTGTTCAATCGAGCAATGGTGATCCCTTGAACTGGAAGGCGGCGGCGGAGTCGCTCAGCGGCAGCCACCTCGATGAAGTGAAGCGCATGGTGGAGGAGTACCGGAAGCCGGTGGTCCGGCTTGGCGGCGAGACGCTGTCGATTGCGCAGGTGGCGGCGGTGGCCACCAGGGACGCGGCCGTGGCAGTGGAGCTTGCGGAGGCGGCGAGGGAGAGTGTTAAGGCCAGCAGCGATTGGGTTATGGAGAGCATGAACAAAGGGACGGATAGTTATGGGGTCACAACCGGCTTCGGTGCGACGTCGCACAGGAGAACAAAACAAGGTGGCGCTTTACAGAAGGAGCTTATTAGGTAATTATTAATTTAAATAAATTATATTAATATAAATATATGAATGCGAACGGTAGCAATTTTATTTAATTATTTAAGTTTTAAAAAAAGTTTGCATTATTAATAGAATCACGAGTCTTGAAAGTGTAATCATGTCTATAGTATGATTGCATGAATTTTATTGTAATTTTGGCTTATATTTATTTCAAAATATTTTTAAAATTTGTAATATCCGTTCGTCCCAAACAAAATAAAAAAGTCAACCTTGTGAAAAGTTAAGATAAATTATTAATTGAAATTTTAATAATATCGTAATCTCTATAAATTAAATATGAATTAAATAAATCGAACACGTAACAATTAAAAAAATTGATAAATTATAACAATTATATTTTTATTTAGTCCATAAACATAATTCTATTTTTCTGAAGAATGAAAAGGGGGTAGGTGGGACATTAAAAGACAGTCTCCAATTCTGGGTAAAATGCTGACTTGTCTTATAAGTTACATCCATGAATTTGGGGATTATATATATATATATATATATATATATTATTTATTTATTTTCTGTAATAATTTATTTATATACAATATTTGTTACTAAAAATAAACAATTTGGAATAAGTACAAAAGAGTGATTTTAATTGATATACATTTATTATAAAATCATGAAGCTAGATATGAAATCAACAATATTAAGTTTATTAATTAATAAATATTATTATTATTATTATTTTCACACGTGTCATGAGTCATGACATTTATTATAAAATCATGAAGCTAGATATGAAATCATCAATATTAAGTTTATCAATTAATAAATATTATTATTATTATTACTTTCACACGTGTCATGAGTCATGACCTTTTATAATACGTGCCACCATAAAGCCATGCATGCATATTACACCCAGCATCGCACGTGACAAGTAATTAAAGCCGTTCAGCTTGCTCTCAATGGTGTATATATGGGCCCACTCTGTTCTGCCCTCAATGGTAATTTCCATTTTATGATTTTTTGTTATGAAGCATGTAATATCACTTATTTTTGTATTATATACATATACATATATAAAAATCATTGCTCATCAATCATAAATTCCATTTACACCCTTTGCTAAATATATGAAAGAGAGAATTTCTTTGATAAATTATAAGTATTCGTACAGATTTTAAGCGTAGTGGTTGCGTAATTTTTTAAAATTTTTAATTTTGAGGGACCCCGAATTTATATGATTACTTATATGGTCCCAAAAAGTTAGAACTAGCCCAATAAATTACATAAAATCTATAATTGATTGTCGATTATTATATGGTTTCTTATTTGTTTAATCTTATATATAATGTTATTGTCTTTCACTTTCTTTGTAATAATTTTAGGTTCTTGAATGCTGGAATATTTGGTTATGGAACTGAGTCAACTCACACACTTCCTCACTCAGCCACAAGAGCCTCAATGATTGTAAGAATCAACACATTGCTACAAGGGTATTCCGGCATTAGATTTGAAGTGTTGGAAGCAATAACCAAATTCCTCAACCACAACATCACCCCATGCCTCCCCCTTAGGGGCACTATCACAGCGTCAGGTGACCTGGTCCCACTCTCCTACATCGCCGGCCTTCTTTTGGGTCGGCCCAATTCCAAGGCCATTGGGCCTACCGGTGAAGTTTTGGACGCTGCCCAAGCCTTCACCCTGGCTGGCATTGACTCGGGCTTCTTTGAGTTGCAGCCCAAAGAAGGCCTTGCATTAGTAAACGGCACTGCAGTTGGGTCGGGCCTGGCTTCTATCGTCCTGTTTGAGACCAACATCCTTGCTGTTTTGTCAGAAGTCATATCTGCTATGTTTGCTGAGGTTATGCTTGGAAAGCCCGAGTTTACGGATCACTTGACTCATAAGCTGAAGCACCACCCCGGCCAGATTGAGGCTGCTGCTATAATGGAGCACATTCTTGATGGAAGCTCTTATATCAAAGAAGCACAAAAGGTGCATGAAATGGATCCCCTGCAGAAGCCCAAACAGGACCGGTACGCCCTGCGTACGTCACCCCAGTGGCTCGGCCCGCAGATTGAGGTCATTCGGGCTGCAACGAAATCCATTGAAAGAGAGATCAATTCTGTCAATGACAACCCCTTGATCGATGTTTCAAGAAACAAGGCATTGCATGGAGGGAATTTTCAGGGCACCCCTATTGGAGTGTCGATGGATAACACACGTTTGGCGATTGCCTCCATTGGAAAGCTCATGTTTGCACAGTTTTCTGAGCTTGTGAACGATTTCTACAACAATGGCTTGCCTTCGAATTTAACGGGTGGGCGTGATCCAAGCCTGGATTATGGATTCAAGGGTGCTGAAATCGCTATGGCGGCTTATTGTTCTGAGCTGCAATTTCTAGCCAATCCGGTCACTAACCATGTCCAAAGCGCGGAGCAACACAATCAAGATGTGAACTCATTAGGCCTGATTTCGTCAAGGAAAACAGCTGAGGCGGTCGATATTTTGAAGCTCATGTCTTCGACTTTCTTGGTTGCATTGTGCCAAGCCATTGATTTAAGACACTTGGAAGAGAATCTGAAGGCATCAGTGAAGAATACAGTGAGCCAAGTAGCTAAGAAAGTCCTAACCATAGGACAGAATGGTGAGCTTCATCCATCTAGATTTTGCGAAAAGGACTTGCTCAGAGTTGTTGACAGAGAGCATGTTTTCGCCTACATTGACGATCCGTGCAGCGCAAACTACCCGCTGATGCAGAAACTGAGGCAAGTGCTCGTTGATCACGCGTTGGAGAATGGCGACGGTGAGAAGAACTTGAGCAGTTCCATATTCCACAAGATTGGTGTGTTTGAGGAAGAATTGAAGGCCCTTTTGCCGAAAGAAGTGGAGAGTGCTCGATTCGAGCTGGAAAATGGGAGGGAAGCCATTGGCAACAGGATCAAGAATTGTAGGTCGTTTCCATTGTACAAGTTTGTGAGGGAAGAGGTGGGGGCGAGTTTCTTGACGGGCGAAAAAGCGCGGTCGCCCGGCGAAGAATTCGACAAGGTATTCACAGCTATATGTCAGGGGAAACTGATTGATCCGCTGCTGGATAGTCTCAAGGAATGGAATGGTGCTCCCATTCCAATCTGTTAATGTGCATACTTCCAGTTCACTCTTGACATATATGCTTCATTGTTTGTGTGTATTTTTATTTTTTTCGAATTTTTTTTTCCTTAAACGAATTTCAAACTCCTCTTGGAATATTGGTGTAATTTGAAACTCAAACTGGTCAATGTTTTTTTTTTTTTTTTTTTCTAATGAAATATGTAACATTGGAAGGATCAAAGGGATCTTTTTTTATCAAGTTGTTTTCTTGATCAAGGTTTCTTGAATATGGTTTTGTTTAGTTAAAGTGATATTTGTACGGGTATCTTTGTATAATAAGAATGAATAATCAATCTCAAATAAGATCTCGATTTTTTATATCTTTTTATTTTTATTTAATTTTTTTATTATTTTTAAAATTAGCGATTTTGAAACTATATTTTGTATGCGTATTTAAGTTTGTGTAATATATATCATTTAAAAAGTTAGTTTTTCGAACATCAAATCATTAAACTTACGGGAGTTTTGTAATATTAAATTTAATTAAAATATTTTTGCAATATATTTTTACCGAAAAGCAAACTTGACCGTAATAAAACTTGCAACATTTTATACGTTCTTTCTCCTAAATCTTGAAATTATGTAAACTAATATTTTAATTTTCTGATGAATATCTTATAACTATTTATTTTAATTAGGGATGTTAAAAGGGTCATGGTCCGACGGGCCGGCCCGTTTACTCCAAAAAATTTAGGGTTAGGGCTTGATTTTATTAGCCCGTTTAGCCCGAGCCCGATTAGCCCGAAGCCTTATAGGGCTAGCCCGCTTAGGGTTAAGGCTAGCCCGAACTTTTCTTCTTATTTATCTATTTCTTAACATTGAATTAATAATATACACCATTTATAATTATTTTTAAGATATTAAAATTTATATTTAATTACTAGAACATTCTAAATACTGTCATTTAAATTTAGAACTTAGATGTAACATGATTTCAAATTTTATGACAGTGAATGTTCTTAAAGCTATAATTGAAAGAATGGAATAGTGTAGATGAATTAAATGTTTGAATCTTTAAATTTTGTATAGTGATATAAAAGTTCTAAAATATATAATTTTTTAATGTTATATAAAATTGTATTTTAAATAGAGCATAATATGTATTTAATTAAAATTTTTAATTTAAATATATAATTTGACTATTTTAACTTATAGCCCGATTAGCTCGAAAATCGGTAGGGTTAGAGTTAGGTTCACCATAATCAAGCCCGTTTAAATTAATCTGATTAAATTAAAGTCCGATTAACCTAAAATTCGTTAGGATTAACCCAAAACCGATGAGCTAGCCTCTTTAACATCTTTAATTTTAATTATTTTTATAAATCAATCATTATTTTCTGTAGAATTAGATAATACAAATATTAATTTATAATCAATTTTTAATTTTTACGTTCTTACAACATCGTACTATGAATCCACGTACACCTTTTCGTTTCCAACTTCCCCTCTTCAAACCCATCCCTCCTTCCAACACGTACTACTGCTACGTTGCTACTCATCACACACACACAGTATCTATATATATATATATAATATGATCCATCTCTCTCCCTCTGCCTCTCCCTGTCTCTCTCTCATACTAACCAACACCAGCATGGCCATCTCTTCCCTTCTCCTGAACCCCTACCCTCCTCTTCTCCCCCCTAAACCACCCACCTACAAACTTCACTCAAAGCCCTTAACTTGCAGAAACAGCCTCCCCACCACCGCCCCTCTAACCAAAGATCCCACCTACAAGCTCTCCTGGAAGCACGAGCTCCAAACTGCATACCCCTCTGAATCCTCCGCCGTGAAATGGGATTCCGACGGCGACGAAATCCAGGATCTGATCGACCGGCGGTGCGTGGACAATCTGAGGATGCTGATCGTGGACTCGGTGCAGAAGGCGAGAGCAGGGCACCCCGGAATGGCGCTGGGAATGGCTGAAGTTGGGTATTTTTTGTACAGACATGTGTTGAGACACAATCCCAGGAATCCCAAGTGGTTTAACAGAGATAGGTTTGTTCTGAGCGCTGGACATGGGTGTCTGCTTCAGTATGTTTGCCTTCATCTTGCTGGCTTCCACTCGGTTCAGGTATTTCATTTCTCTGATTCTTCAAATGTTTTCTGTTTTCTCTGTGTGTGTATGTTAGATTATTGAATTGTGAGAGGGAACTAAAAGATTAGTTTTTTTAGTCCACAATTTTAATAAATAAAAAAAACTGTATAGCTAGTTAATTAGTTAGTTACTCGTTAGTTGTTGAGACCAAAACTAGTCGTTGGGACTAAAACCTGCTAGTCGTTAGTTAATTAGTTAGTTACTCGTTAGTTGTTGAGACCAAAACTAGTCGTTGGGACTAAAACCTGCTAGTCGTTAGTTAATTAGTTAGTTACTCGTTAGTTGTTGAGACCAAAACTAGTCGTTGGGACTAAAACCTGCTAGTCGTTAGTTAATTAGTTAGTTACTCGTTAGTTGTTGAGACCAAAACTAGTCGTTGGGACTAAAACCTGCTAGTCGTTAGTTAATTAGTTAGTTACTCGTTAGTTGTTGAGACCAAAACTAGTCGTTGGGACTAAAACCTGCTAGTTGTTGGGACTAAAACTAAAATTGTGAGACTAACAAAACTTTAATTGATGAACCGAATTAGTAGTTTAAAAGATTATAGGATGAAAAACGGCACCGCCCGAAAGGTACAGGACATTTTGTTCTTGTTTGGAAGATGGTTAGGGACATGATGTGCATTATGGTCAAATAACATGATCATGAACAAGATGGTATTGGGTATTTATGTATTGCTTCTATCAAGTTTAAAGAAAATTGAAACAGAGCACTACTCTGCATCAGGTTAAATTATATATATTAGCTTCTCTTGGTGAATTTTCCTGTTAATTAATTTATTTGTTTCCATCAGATTGAAGACCTTAAACGATTGTGCAAAATTGGCAGTCGGACTCCTGGTCACCCGGAGAATACGGTGACAGATGGCATTGAAGTTACGACAGGTGCTCAATTTAGACGCATCGATTATAGCTAAACTTCCTTCAACAGAGTGTGCTTTCGATTTAGTTTTCTTTGATTATTTGTCTTGAAAATGTGGATCAAATGGAAATTCGAGTCAGAAGAGTTTTGATGATTTTAGATTTTTATCGAGGGAAACAGTTACTAGGAAAAGACGAGTAAACTGATTCATAGAAAAGTTGCACTTGTTAACGATCGTTCACTAATTACTGTCAATGCCAATCTGATGTACCTTTTCTTGCTCGTTCGCAAGGGCCTCTTGGACAAGGAGTAGCCAATGCGGTCGGCCTTGCTCTAGCGGAAGCTCACTTAGCTGCTAGATTCAACAAATCTGATGCCAGCGTTGTAGACCATCGAACGTAAGCATAAAAATTGGTACTTTTACAGTTTTCTTGAAGTGATATATTCCTACAATGTTCGATTACTTTTTGCGCAGGTATTGCATTATGGGGGACGGCTGTGCTATGGAAGGGATATCACATGAAGCTGCATCTTTAGCAGCACATTGGAAGCTCAATAAGCTTACATTAATTTACGATGATAACAATAATACTATAGATGGTTCCACTGATCTTGCGTTTACTGAGGATATATCTCTCCGATTTAAGGCGTTGGGTTGGAATACAATAACAGTGGATAACACTCACAGCAATATCGGGTCGTTAAAGAATGCACTTTCGGCTGCTTATAAAGAAACCGAAAGACCAACTTTTATTCGGGTATGCAGTTCAATATATAGATTTACTTTCCAAAGACGTGAACATTGTTATTTACATGTATTAGCACATGATTCCAAAATATGTAATACATGAATTTCAGGTTAAGACACGCATAGGAAAGTTATCGAAGAAGGAAGGAACGTCTAAAGCTCATCACGGAACCTTTGATGAAGATGATGAAAAACAAATGAAACAAAAGGTTAAATGGGACGAACATGAGCCGTTTCACGTCCTTCCTATGGTATATAGGTAAATAAAACACCGTGTGTTGTTAGCTATTTTATTATCGAAATTCCCAAATGTTGTAAGGCTTTGCGCACCTTATTTCAGGGAAATGCAAGTTCAAGCGGATCTTGGAGAACAATTAGAGCAGGAGTGGCACTCCAAACTAAACTATTATCAAAGTAAGTATCCACAAGAAGCAGCAGAATTAAAGGCTCTTCTCGATGGTGGAATGGTTCCGGGATGGGAAGATTCGTTACCGGTAATGCATATATCTGCATCGTAACTATTCGTATTATTTTCCATTGGGTGCATTTATCGAACTCTTCAAAAGCTGTTACACTTACAACAACAATAACAATGTTGTTCTTGAGCTACATATGAATTCTGACTAAGATTAGACCAATGGTTTCCTCCCTGTCTGAGATCTGTTAAGGCCAAGTTGTGATATTGTTTTTAAATCATGTAATTCTGATATTAATTTTTGAAATGCATGATCTCTGATAAATTCCAATTTTATCAGAAATGGTCGTCATCTGATCCTCTGGATGCTACTCGAGGATACTCTGAGAAGTGTTTAAACCAGCTCGCAAAAGTCCTCCCAGGCCTGATTGGAGGAAGTGCGGATCTTGCTTCATCTAACAAAGTTTACTTACACGACTACGAAGATTTCCAGCAGCCCGTTTCTCCTTGGGGCCGGAATATTCGATATGGGGTTCGAGAGCATGCTATGGCTGGTATTTCAAACGGCCTAGCATTGCACGGCGGTGGTTTGATCCCATTTGCTGCAACTTTCCTCATATTCTCAGACTACATGAAGAACTCCATCAGACTATCTGCTCTGAGCCATGCTGGAGTCATCTATGTCATGACCCATGACTCGATCGGTTTAGGAGAAGATGGGCCCACACACCAACCAGTTGAGCAGCTGGCCGGTCTACGAGCTATCCCCCGGCTCTTGGTTTTCCGACCGGCCGATGGCAACGAAACTGCTGGGGCGTACAAAGTTGCTGTGGCCAATAGGGACGTGCCAAGTGTGATTGCACTGTCCAGGCAGAAAGTGGCTGCACATGTGGAGGGTACATCGTTGGATGGGGTGGAGAAGGGTGGCTATATTGTGAGTGATAACTCCGGGCAGGGTTTACCCGAAATTATACTGATCGGGACTGGATCCGAGCTGTGCCTGTGTGAAGGGAGTGCTGATGTTTTGAGGAAAGATGGAATAAGGGTGAGGGTAGTTTCAATTGTTTGTTGGAGGCTTTTTGACATGCAGGGAAAAGAGTACAAAGAGGAGGTTTTGCCATCTAGGGTGTCAAAACGTGTAAGCGTCGAAGCAGGGTCCCCGTTCGGATGGAGGGAGTACGTTGGATCGGAAGGTGTGGTTGTCGGTGTGGACGGGTTTGGAGCTAGTGGGGCCTATTTGGACACCTTCAAGAAGTTTGGTTTTACTGAAGAGAACATCACAAGGACAGCAATGAAGCTGCTATCCCAATAAGGAAATGCATTCTAGATGTCTACGGCCATGGTAGGCCAGCATCAAGATACAGGCTCGTTTAGTACAACCTCTGCAGTCGAAAGGTATTATACATTGCTTAGATATGATCCTCGGTCTGCTTCATTACACGACCATGTTTGTTACCTAATGATAGTTTGGTGATTTCATCAATTTTGTACATATGCACATATAGAGGGATGTTTCAAGTACTTACAACGGGACACATGCCCCCGATATTATTTGTGTCGCCGATATTATTAGCAGGTGCTCGTGGAGGTGCTCATTTGGGTTTGGGATATGAAATAATGTTTGCTTGTATGTATTTCTACTCATCATAAAGCTTTTATTAATATAGGATAACGTGCATCTCTCTATTGGGAAGTTGATCGAACATGACATAGTATGATGTCATTCAATATATAGTGTGTATTGATGAAATTGAAAAATAAGATAAAAATACAAAATGGAATAGCGAAATTCGAAATCTACATCAGGTTAAACAATATTAATGGTTTCCTATCGTAAATTTTAAATTCTTGCATCGAGATGCAATATTAAAGTATTGTGTATTGCTATCGATCTAATGTAATTTTCAAATTTATATATTTTATTTTTTTATTTCAATATTCTAAGTATGTACGATAAAAATCAATAATCTTCGAAGTAATGTAACAACATCGTTTTGGAAGTATGACTTTCTTTTTTTTAAATCAAAAGTAGGGTATATGTTTTTTCTTTGTATATGTCTTTAACAAAATAGAAAATTATTTAAATATATTTTAACATAAAACTAATATTATTTTAAAATTTCGAGTGGTCAAAACTTTATAAGAAAGGAGAAAGTTTTAAGAAGATTTTGAAACATAAAAAGGTCTATTATATTTTGAACTCATATAAATAAATAACTAAAATTTTGAATCTTTACTAATAATATATATGATAAGTTATTATAGAAATAGTAATATAATTATTTTAAATAGAATACATAATTATATAAAATATATTTTTAATAAAAATTATTAAAAATAATAATATCTCACAATATAAAAATATATTTATATTTTATTTTATAAATACAATATGGCTATCAACTTAAAAATCACATAAAGATAATTAATTTTATATAGTTTTTATAAAAATGGAGATAATTTAAAAAGGTTATAAGCCATTTAAAAATTAAATTAAAATAAAATTTAATTAAATATTATACTTTCTAAAAATAAAAGATCGGCTTACTATCCCCACAATCCAACAAGATCCCTAACTTTCCAAGGGTCACTCATTATAACATTGCTCCACCCTAAATACACATAACCTTCAAGTCTTCTTATAATAATAATAATAATAATAATAATAATAATAATAATAATAAGAACAATAATATTATTATAATTATTATTTTTGTTGTTGTTGTTGTTATTATTGTTGTTATTATTATTATTATTGTTGTTGTTATTATTATTATTATTATTATTGTTATTATTATAATTATTATTGTTATTATTATTATTATTATTGTTGTTGTTATTATTGTTATTGTTGTTATTGTTGTTGTCGTTATTATTATTATTATTATTATTATTATTATTATTATTGTTGTTGTTTTTATTGTTGTTATTATTATTATTATTATATTATTTACCTTTAAATTTTTAAATTAAAATAATAATAAAAAAAACGAGAGGCTAGGATTTCAATAATCATACACAGCAGAAACTGGATAAATTTAGGCCAATCTTCCAGACTAATACGCTACATGCAAACACAGCCTTATCCCCCAGCTTACAATAATACAAACAACAAATGGCAGCTCCACCTCCATCTTCCGCCGCCGCCACCCTTCCGGAAACCTCCCCTTCCGGCCACATATTATTCACCCGCATCCGCCTCGCCACCGCAGACGACATCCCCCACATGCACAAGCTCATCCACCAGCTGGCCGTTTTCGAGCACCTCACCCACCAGTTTGAAGCAACCACCGACGCCCTCTCCGCCACCCTCTTCCCCCCAAACGCCCCTCCTCCCTTCGCCTCCTTCACAACCTTCCTCCTCGAGCTGTCCCCATCGCCGTTTCCGCCACTGCAGAACCCTTATTTTTCCCCCGTCATCGAACCCCTCCACCTGGACCTCCCCGTCGGCGATCCCGAAAAGGACACTTTCAGAAGCAACGTTGATGATGATGATGCTACTGTTGGTGGGGTCGTGTTGTTCGTCCCTAAATACTCGAGTTATCTGGCGAAAAGTGGATTCTATATTCAGAATATCTATGTGAGGGAGTGTTACAGGAGGATGGGGCTGGGGAGGATGCTGCTGTCAGCTGTGGCGGCGCAGGCGGCGGAGATGGGGTGTGGGAGGGTGGAGTGGATCGTGGCGGATTGGAATGTCGACGCCGTTAAGTTTTATGAGGCGATGGGGGCGGAGATACTGCCGGAGAGGAGCCTTTGTCGGCTGACTGATGAAGCTCTTCAGGCTTATGGTGATTTTTGAAGCCTTTATATCATCTTTGTACATTATTTAACGTTTCTTTTGTATAGTATACTTATATATATATATATATATTATTTTGTTCAAAAATAATTTATTTTGAACATAATATTTTTTCGACAAGAATAAAATTGTTATAAAGTAGTATTTCTTAGGATTGTTCAAATAGTATCGTTATTTAATGAAAAGTAATTAATACGTTTCAAAAAATATTATCTTCTACGCTAGTGCAGTAAGCAGCAGATCTCCCCTTCTTTTTGGGAAAGCTGTCGGCAGCGTGTGAATTCTTTCAAGGCAAGGGGCGGCCTGATTCGACATTGTTGTTTCCTCTGATCCAGTCGAGGTGGTTTTCGTTTACCAGCACGTAGGTGGTCTAAATTCCTATGACACGAGACAATGACGGGTTCTCTGCCCCTGCGGGATGGAGCGCCAAAAGTTTTAAGAATTCAAAAGAATGTCACGACAAGACGAGCCTTTTATCATTACGAAATCTGCTCCGTTTTTTTTTTCAGGCTGCGGGTACTATGGGTGGACCAAATTTGTGAGGGTGCATCCTAGAGTTGATTCGCAACGTTTTCATGCAAATATAGGCCTAACTAATTCAATTACATAAATCCATGCAAATGTGGCATATATTCGAATTGTTGAAGTTCGATTGCACATAATATATTTGTAATATAATTTCATAAAAATGTCAAAATAACTAACAAACGTTCGAAATTTACTCAATATATTGAAAATATCCATCGATACATACAAAATCCACTTAACACAAGACGAGAAAAAAAATTAAATCCAAAAATAAGTTATAACAAATTTATGTAATTAATATCACAAATTAATCCAAACAATCACAAAATTGAATGAATTTAATTGCCACATACATAATAACAATTACAATAGGTCTCCTCCTCAAGTGTTGGAGCAAGAATTACACAATCTGCTTGAATGAGATGTACGTTCCTCCCCAGAACAGTTGTACATTTGTCAAAACATTTTGCAAATGTAGCTGTGGTACAATCAAACCTCACTTGTAATTTGCAGATTTTTTCTTTGTTGCTTCTCAATTCATACCCAGAATTACCTGTGAATTCACACATATTTTAATCCATTTCAATAAATAATTAAAATAATAAAACATAAAATAAAATAAAATAAAAATATTCACAGAAAATTAATTATTCATATGCTCACCTGGGATGAGAACAAAACAAATTATTAGAAGAAAAATAGACGTCCAGAGCTTTTCCATTTCTAATATTTAAAAAATAAATAAAAATTATAAAGTTTGAAGGTGATGACTCCTTACATGGTTATATATATATATATATATACACAGAAATAAAAGCTATAGATTTCTGAAATAATATTTATGTTATAATATTCTGTTATTATTAGCACTAGATAATAAAGATCTTTAAAATGATTTTGAATTTATAAAATATTTCTTACTTACATTCTTTGATACGATTCTCGCTTAAAACGTTATTTTCTATATTGTTACGAACATGATTCTTTTTTTAAGACGAGGGAGGGTTAAAAATTTTGTGTTGGTTTAAGTGGTGCATTAATTAAGGGATATGAGATTAATTATATGATTTATGTATTTAATTAGACTAATTAGCAAACTAAATTGAATTTGAAATTAGAATTTCGAAATTTTCTATAATTAATACTTTTAAAAAGGATATTCGATAATCTTGAAAAGCAGTGGTCAATCAATTATTCTGTATCATATTCTAATTATCTTTCCTTTATTAAAAATATAAGGAAACAAAATACAGAAAATCATAAAATGCAATTTAAAATAGAGAATTTAAGACATTAAACTCAAAATTCATTGATACTTTTAATATAAAAATATTATAATTTGTACTTATTAAAAAGTTCTAGTATTACTCTCGTATGATGCACAATTTTTAATATATTTGAGAAATAAAATAAAATATATTTATAATATATTTTTTTGTTAATTAGTATTTAAGAATATCTAAAATATTTCTAATATTCTATTGATAAAGACGTGTAAAAAATATAATTTTATATAGAAATATATATTTCTTACGTCCCAAAATAAAAGAAATCTTACTTTTACATAAAATAAATTGATTAATTGTATAAAAATTTAATTATGTTATGTTTTTATAAGAAATAATAACTAATATTCATTTGCAGTCTAAATCCAATACAATGAATATTAAAATTTAACGCCAAATAATTGACGAAAAATAGTTATATTTTTGTATTTGATATCTCATTTAATATATGCGAAATGAGTCTAAAAATAAAGATTGTGAAGAAAAAATTAATTTAATATTAATGTTGTAACACTCATAATTAACCACAAGACTCTAGAAAAAAAGTCTATAATTAATTATTCAGCCACTCCGTTTAGTACAATGACGAGGATTTATAGATATAGCTAAGAATAACGGGAGTTATAAACTACCTAAAACACATATTTGTATTTATCCTAATCGTACTAGGAATAGCCCATTGGGCCTAATACAAAGACATCTAATAGAAAGAAATGTGAGTCTCATCAGTCCCACACAATTAGCCCAATACAATAAATGTATGCCCAATTAAGAACTTTGTGCACTCCAGCACTCGATTTACAATATTATTTATTTAATTAAAAAATATTATTTTTTCACTTCAAAAGAATCACTTCTTATTTAATAGTAATACTTTTCAAGTAAACAACTAATAAATTTTAGTTAGACAAGTAATAATCTATATCGTATTGCACGGTGCATTCGATGCATGTTTGTTTTTACAATACATCAAATATATTATACGTAAAATAGTGGAGTAAATACGAAAAAGTTATTTGTTTCTTTCTGATTGCTTTTAACGTATCGATATAATTAAACAAAACACAAAAATCATAAAAAACAATCAAAAATAGAGAATTAAAGATATCCAACTCAAGATTTATTTATTTACTTATTTAGAAAATAGAAAGAAATTAGTGACAAAGCTTTGGTGGTGTATCCCGACATACGTAACGACAAGTACAGAAGGTGGAGTTCAAATAATCTGGACGATACTCGCAGTTTCCTTGCAAGAAGACGTCGTTTCCCACAAGATTGGTGCACGTCTCATCACATGGCAGAAGTTGACGATGATATTCGCATTCGGTTCGGACACTAATCACACATTCCTTCCTCAGTGAAGAACCCCACTTCTCGTTTCTCCTTAATCCATATTCTGAATAACCTGTCAGTTTTTCCCTTTTAGTTAGTATACATTAATGGTAATATTGTTTTTTTTGAAAAAATTGAAAGAAAAAAAAGTTTTAAGTGTTGGAGTCTTTGAGTTAGTTCATAAAGATAGCTGAATGAATCAGTTCGATAATGTTTGTTTTAGATTTCTTTTTGAACTCGTATGGTTTTGATACGGGTTGATACGGATGGAGATGTGTCTACCATTGCAAGAAGATATCGTATGGTAGATGGAAATTAGTGATAGATAATATGAGTCATTAAATAATAACACAATAGTGATAAAAATGGTGTTTTTTTTTTTTTTTGTTGCATAATTAGTATCGAATTGGTGATGAATTAGCAACCCTAGGATAAAGATGAGGTGGACATGATTTATCTCTATTTTTATAGTTAATTTGGTTTCTAACTTTATATTGGAGATAGGAATTTGGTCGCCAGATCTTTTAGTGACGAAATTGTCTGTCGCAAATGTGTTACTACTTTAATTTAGAGATATAGATTATATGATTAGAGAGATGAATGTTTTTATTTTTAATAAAATTCTTTTTATATGTACATTTATAAACCTATGATATTTAATTGATGTGAGACTTTGATTGTTCGTTTAGAGAAATGACGAGGAAAATAAAATGTGATTGGAATGGTTACCTGAAATGAGAACCAAATGAAAAATGAAGAGCAAAATTGATGACAAGAGTTTCACCATTTATATATTTTTGGAGAAATAAATTTGAAGGTAATGAGTGTTGCACAAATTATGGGTCTATATTTATAGGCATATGAATATTGTTTAAATCATCTCTTGAAATCCTATGTTTCTTATTTGTATGATCTGCCTTTATGGATTTTTAAGATTTGTATAAAGGTTTTGAGATCCATCATATTCATCTTGTTTCAAGAAAAGGGTTTTTTTTTATATAATTATTTTATTCTAAAAAAAAAGTTTTCGTTGGAAAAATTAAATTTAGGTATTGATTGAAATTTCAGTAATACTCTTATAACAATGATGTTTTGGACTCGAATGAAATTGGAAAAAATCAAACTAACAAATAGATGGATAGACATAAGTAAAAATTGACGATTTAAACAAGCTGAACTTTTATATAATTGATAAAAAATAAAAATATAAATATAAATACTTTGAGAGAGTGGAAGTAATTTTGTTACCTTTTTTTAAAAAAGTTTCAAGTTTTTTGTAATCATACTCTAATAATAATTCCTTAGATTACATGAATAATGTTAGATTTATAATATCCTTTTCTTGGGGCTAGGTTTATGAATTAATATGTGTGTGAATACATCAAAGATACTTTTCTTGTATAATTTATGTTTCTAAGTTATATGTAAACCTATTTTTTTATATTTTAATTTACTAAATTTTTATACAAGGGTCCAACTATTTATATCTTCAATTTTTGAAATATACATCCCGCCATATTTTATTTTTTCTTGAGGTGTTTCGACAAATATAAATAGAAAAGTTTGAAATGTAACAATCTTTTCCTTATTTTAATTCGATGGATTTAATTTTCAAATTTTAATCTTTTCGTCTATAAGCTTTTAGTCGAACAAGTTCATTAGGGTGCATTTAGATGAATTAAGAGGCTAAGCCCCTTCATTATTTAATTTGAATGAGTGTCGATCGTTATGAGTTCTTGCTAAATCGAGCATAAGTTTTCGATTGAGCTGGTTGAACCGATCTTTTTGTCGATAACAAAATATTTCTTAAAGTCTTCATTAAAAAAATTAAATAAATAAATAAATAACTATATACGCAGAAGAACAGGCCCAGATTAGCCCTAATTTCAAAACCGCACCTTTTACAAGAACAACTTGGCCAATATTGGGCCGGAAGTAAATCATATAGAATTGTGAATCCATATTCGTCCCACTGATCCACTTAAAATTGGGCCCACTTTCAAATTTTATAATTTTTTTATTGAGATTTTTTTTTTTGTTCTAATCAATGAATAAAGTTAAGGACTTGAAAGTATTTCTAGCCAAATCCCAAGTCTTTTAGCCAAATAGATGTTTTTAGCTATTTTTAAAAATAAAATACCTAAATATCTTGAATAATGTAAATAAAAAAATTAAACATATATATCTCGATGCTAATAACCATCGAGATATTATATTATATAAGAAACTATTTTGAAATTAAATGTCATTTTAATATATTATATCTTGATGGGTATTTATATATTATATAAACTATCAAGATATAGTATATTGATGATATGAGTTTCGAGCCATTAATGTTGCATTTTCAAAATGATATATTCTGCCAGGGTTTAATGGTATTATGGTTCTTTTAGAAAATGAATTATCAAGTGGTTATAAAATTCTGTCTGGGTAGGACATGTATTTCTATTACTATAAAATTCATAAATGAATTAGTTAATGGTGGAGTTACCATTATCCTTTTTTTTTTTTGTAGTTTGTAGTGACGAATCTTGTATGTGTTCTTAAAAAAAGGAATTTGTTTATTTTTCGGGATCTCAAAGGGGTGTAGAAGGTAAATTAAGTTTTTGTTTATGGTACTTAAACAATAAATTTTAAGAAAAAATTAAAAAAAAATAGAAATCCAACTGAATAGCATTGAAAGTAAAGATACAGACAGTCATCATAGTCAATCCTCTCACTCTCACTCTACAACACAAACAGCATTTTTGTCCATGGCCAAAAGAGAAAAGCAATCCCGTGTGTCAGTAGTCTCAACCCCCCAAAAACAGCAACAAAAGTTAAAAAACACCTCAAATCTTTAGTCAAGAAATTTTTTTATAAAAATTCAATCTCACAGATTCTGTCAGTCATCTCTGAAAACCCTAAAATTCAGTGACTCTTGATAAGGACCACAATTTTTCCCCACACATTTTAGTTCCCACAGAAGAAATCAAAAAAGGGATGCCCATCATTTTCGTCATCATCATCATCATTCTCAGTAGCATTTGATATTGATGGAGTGCTGCCACAAGTACTTCTAGGATTCTTGTTTCCAGGATCAATTCCATTTCTTGATTGTAGAATTCCAGTGGGGTGGATTGGGAATAAATCCAGTGTTTCTTGATGAGGGCTGCAGCTGTTTCTTGTGGTTGAGATGGTCTGCAAATAATCCGTTGTTCTGGGGTTGTACCTTTGGCTCCAGGTGGGATTCTGGTTGCTTGTCTGATCAGTGCTTTCTGGGATCAATCTGGACCTCTTGAGACTTGCAGATGCTGTGGGGAGTGGTACCTTTGGATATTGCTGGTAGAACACTGGATCATTCTTTGGTACTGGAGGAATGTAACATGGGCTGCATACAACTGCAAAATACATATTACACACACAAATAAACACATGCATATATATAGATGTATAATACATTCATAGATAGAAACTTTTTTGTGGGACAGGTAAAATATGACTTTGCTAGAAAATAAATAAAAAACCAATCTTTGCGACAAAAAAAGAGATCTTTTTCATATGAAATGAAGTACTGGCGATGAATATCAAGAGCCCTTATGATGGAATATCAAAGGACAGTCCATGTTTGCACACATATGCAATGATATTCCATAAGATAGAGAGAGAGAGAGAGAGAGAGAGAGCTGAATACCATTCTGATATGGTGGGAAGAGAGGGGGAGGATGGAGAAAGCGATTGTAGTAAGCAAAACTTTCTTGTTTCTGCTTCTGCCTTTGCCTAGCCTTGTGATTCTGAAACCAATAGAAAACATTCTTGCCTTCAATGTGCCCATAATCCCTCAGCCTGGTTGTAATCTGCTGAATCTGTTCTGCAGTTGGGGTTCTTAAACCCTGTCTGTATAAGTTCTCAAGCATGTTTATCTGCTCTTTTGTCGGATTCCATCTCGACCCTCCACCGCCAAGATTTTGATCGCCGCCCTCCATTACAAGAATCAGTCAAGTGTGCAGAAAAATGCCAGATAAATTTGTTTGGAAAAATCAAAGAAAATGATGTCTGCATGGTTTATTCTGTGGCGCCCATTTTATAGTAGCAGCCCTAGCAATCAACCAATCATATGGTGCGTGAATATGCGTGCAAGAAATGCATACAAAGAAAGAGATAAACAAAGAGTCAAACAAGAAAACCTCACACAACAGAGAGAGAGAGAGAGAGAGAGAGAGAGAGAGAGAGTAAGCGATGAAGTATTGCATGCGTATAGTTTTTGGTGCTGAAACATCTCTGAAAACATGGAGGGTAGCGGCTGAGGTTTAGGCCTGGAAGTACTGAAATGCCCCTATAAGGGGGTTGCATTGGGAATGAAAGAGGGTGCACAAGTGCTGGGGAAGAGATGGGGAGGATAGGGGTAGATTAGGGTGATGAAGGAAAAAGACAGACGGTTGGGTTGTAAGGAGTATAGGGCCTAGGCTTTGGAAATTGCAGAAACTAAGTAGAGTTCACAGAGAGAGAGAGAGAGAGAGAGAGAGAAGGAGAGAGATTGTGTTAGGATGATCAGTTTGGGGATGATTAAGAGGTGAGAAAATAGAGAGGAGTGGTGAAGAGAAAAAGAAGACAGACATGTCACAGAGGGCAACATTTTTGCTTTGAGATTTGAGACTTGCTTTTGCTTCCATCTACATCTCCTGCTACAATTTCTTATCTTCTTCAATCCCATTATTCTGTAATTAAAATTAATATTATTTCAAATAAAAATAAATAAAAATTTTGAGGAATTTATCGTTATTATTCTATAAAGTTGCATTTAATGAAGTTATAAACCCAACTCTTACTTCGAGTAACATTGATAATCATATTAAGGTAGGCATTAATTATGTTTATTTGTGTATGAATATCTGGGTAATTATTAACGGCACAGTTACAAATTCTGGGGAACACCATTTATTCTTTTTTCGGCTAATTTGTCGGCTATTTTTAATAAATGCTTCGTGATTTTCAGTTAATTTCTGAATTTTGTAATAATATATATATATATATTCACACACACACACATATATATATAATAGACAATTGGAGTTTTACATTTGATTTTACTTGTATAGATTTTAGTGGAATTTTCCAGAAATCAAATTTACCTTTTTTGGAAACTCCATTTTTGTAACCTTTTCGCAGAGATAGAGCTCCTCACCATTTCCAAAGGCTACTGCCTACTGTCCCATTTCTCGTTAAAGCAAATGAGATTGTCCATTTTAAATAATATTATATCTACTATTTCTGTGATATCAATACACAGCTATATATTTATTTCATTTTGTATTTTACTTCTAAAAAATATGAGCATAAATATAACAATAGTAGCACATAGATAATATGTGGATAAACTAATTGAATTTGATCAAAATCTCCTGTTGCCTTTATATATACAGAGATGACTCTAGAATATTTTTTTTCCCAGAATTTGCTTTCACAAACTGAAACTAAAAACAAGTGAAATTACAATTAGACTGGAACAAAGGCGTTTAATTTTGTTGAGATTGAAGAATGCTCCTTTCCCATTCATGTACATGCAGCTTGTCCACATCTTTAAGCTCAAACATATGTGAACATCTGTATTTCTTTACGAGATGATTGGATGTAATCATCAGCATTCTTTCACAAGCATGAATTTCATCCAGTTTCTCGGCATCCCGTTCTGAGGTTAGGTCTCTCCATGGCTGGTGATATGACCTGTTCAAAATGTAGATTACCAAATCAGGCCCCTCAGAACAGGAGAAGAGTCGGGATGGGTTTGATTCCATTTTCCATAACTAAGGGCAATTTGGATTCAACAGAAACATTGGATTATTCGACGCCCCAGATTAAACCGACTCTATCTGTCAGCAACTTGACAGAAAAGTTTGATCTATATTTAGGACCAGACCATAATTATGTATGCATCAGCTACTAGACCAGACATTTGGTGGGACCTTAAAATGGCACATTCATCCGTTTCTTTTACATTTCTTAGTATTGTTCTGTGCAATTTTCAGAGGTGTTCGAAGGAAATTTACATGTTTGTTTGTGTGTGTGTGCGAGTGATAAGAATCTTACCATCTCCAGGCAGGATTTGCTTCAGCAGGACAGCATATCTTTGAACAAAGAGATGGCAACGACGTCCCAACGCCTACATAACAAAAAGTGTACAGTTTAAAACATCATCAAGAAGTAATAGCAGCTAATAAAGAAGTCAATGCAACAAAGAAAGAGGTCGTGAAATTATTTGAAGATAGAGAAAATTACTCAAAAAACAACTTCTCTTGCTCATTCCATTATAATAGCCAAGGCAACAGACTACAACAACAACAAAATGATAAGCATAAAGATGTAATAATCACCTGATGAGGAATCAGGAAGCAGTAGGAGACACAATGCGGAGACGGCTGATGGAAGTAATCTAGGGCAGAAGTCCAGCAGCTGTATCAGGTAAAATATTGAGGCTGCTAAAACTTCTTCACAGCCATATCCTGCCTTTTCTTCATACCCTTCCTCAGGGCATCTTAACCAAGACTGCAAACCGTAGAGGGTAGGTCTTTCTGAGAAACTATCATTGCTAAGTTTGCTCGACTTGCAATAAATTTTTCCAAGGATCGCTGAAGCAGTTAACCAGCGTAAAAGTTTCGATAAAAGAGACTCTTCAGGAGGTTGTTTTCCTGCTGCTGCTATCAAATTATAGCCATAATCTTCAGAATTTGACTGGACAGCAGTCATAACAGCCCTCCTCAAAAACTTCAAAAGTTTTTCCTGATCCTGTACAATATATATAAAGCAATAAATTACAAAGTAAATAGAATACAAATGATAATATTCTAATATGCCCAGATTCTAAAATGGTGTTCATGGAAGCTGTCAAAATTTTTATTAAAACAAATTCTACATATTAAGATGGTCAGAAACCAAAGAAACAAGTCACAAATTTTTACTCTGGTATTTTTTAATTTACCCACTAAAGAGGAGAAGTTATGTAATTGTAAGAGTAGAAAACAGCACGATTATCATGCATTTCATTGAAAGTCCATATTTTATGATGATTAGTGTTGCCTCAGAAACAAAAGGGGAATGTGAAGCATACAAAAAAGACAATGGCTAGGAAATCTAACTTCATCTAGGTAGGTTCTGTCTACCCGTTTGAAGTATATGTTATCGACTTATCCCAAGGCACATACACAATAAAGAACAATAGGATAACATTTACTATGACTTTTTGGAGGTAAAAATGGGACCACAGTCGCACACCAATCATCATCATAATGGAGGATTGCTCCACAGAATTCTGACCGATTACTAAAGTCAAATGGAGGTTGGACATGTCAGAGATTAAGAAAAATATTTTGCTAGTTACATTAGAGGAAGCAAATAATCAATGCAAAGATGTTTACTTCCGTACTATGATAACACCAACTACTGCACAAATAGAAACGGTACTTTTTCATTCAAACAGGCACTCGAGCTTCTTTATTTTGTTATGTACATGAATTGATACATCCATCACTCTATCAGACCCATAACTAGATTAAAAATGGCGCTTTTTCCTAAAAGGCTGCATGGATAAAGTAAAGCAGAAAGTGGTGACAAATGGGCGCAGAAAGCATCTAGTACTTATTAAGGAAATCATTACGTATTCTATTAAATCAGGAGAAAAAACAAGATATGAGACATAGAACAATGTACAGGATCTCACAGAACAATATTCAGTTATCATGGAGACGGAGTTTAAGAAATGAATTACAATACAACATAAAAACCAAAATGAGAGAAGAGAGCTACCATCTGGAGAATTGAGACTGGAGGAGTGCTCATAAGAACAGCTTTGAGACCCAAACCCATTATAGGATTGCAACTTGTTTTGGAGCATACTTCAACAGCCTCATACAGCTGAAATAAGCCCTCATCTGACAATGTAAAATGTGGTTGATATATCTTCCTCTTCTGTGATATCCTTAAGACTAGCGTCAATATTTGCAAAATTGAACCACACACGCTGCTTTGATTTTTAATGAGTTCAACACCATTAACTAGGAGTTTGAACAAATGCAATGACAGTTCTGAAAGCTGCTCCATAGCATGTTTCTGCAGCCACTCAACAATATTTCTGGGTGATGTGATACAATTTACCACCTATTTTTGGAAAACAAACAGAAAGAAACGACAGTTAGACATACAGTGATCTGCTACCAGCATTAATGCATTCATGTGGTAACAAAGATGACATACAAGCACAGGAAAATGTCTAAGGATCTTGATAATGTTTGGCCTTGGGGGGTGGGGGCATTTTTGTTCCCCACGAATGAAACATGTTTTCTTAAATCTTCCTCAAACAACCACATTTGAAAATTAATCCAAAGACATTTTCAGACAGAGAGGGCTAATGACAAACAGTTCAATGTGGAAACCAAGCATTAATATATCTTTATAAAAACCAGCTATCAAGGTGGGGATGGAGGGAATCCTCTACATTCCGTACACATTGGTTTCATATTATTAAAGGACTCTTAAAACTACAAATTTATTCCAACTTTAATCCAGCCACAACCCCCAGGTAGAAGGAAGGAGGTACAAGTTTCGACATTGACTTCGCAGCATTTCATCTTAAAAGCTAATATCTGCTGTGTGGGAGCCTAACCAAGATTTCATTAAACACTGCACACTCATGGTGGGAGGAAGAGAGATTAATTAAGGGTCTTTCCATGGATAATGAGTGTACCACTACATCAGGAAAAACAAGGACTCAAATAATTAGGTAATTTAAGCAAAAAAAGTGAATGGATACAAAAAGACAACAAGATTCTACCCATGAGTATATAAAATGATGAAACAAAATAATTGATACCTCCAATACTGTAGGCAATTGTGAGAGGGCAAATTTTCTCTCATCTTTGATTTCACTCCCACAGAGAAGTGAAACGAAAGATGACAACCACAAAATCAGACCACAATGTTCAACTAAAAACCAGACAGCTTTATGTAATCGCACAGCCTTCTTCACTACCTGCAGCAGGAATTATTCATTTTGAATTTAGCTCTTTGCCAGAAAATAACATAACAAAAAAAGCAATTATCATAATTACAGCTCATGTAGACAGCTGAAGGAGAATACTTCAAGTAGTCAGCACATATTTCAATGCAAGATCAAAGTTAATACTGGCAGTATCAAGAGAAAACCTTATGACATAGTCAAATATTTTCCGAAGTGCCTGAAAAGGTAAACCAAAGTTGATGTGATATTTACACACAAAATGTCACAGTTATTGAAGAGTGCATGTTCATGTCATTATCAAGGAACAAGAAGCTTTACCCATCCAATGCAAGTCACGTTGCTTAGATTCATTAGGAAATTGTGAAATTCCAACCAAGAATTTTACACATGCCGTTCCATTCACCATTCTAGAAGCAAGCGCATTTAGTTGGCTCCTTAAAAGTTTCTAAAACTAGGTAATGGGCAGTGAATACTTCGTTTAGGTTTCAAAGGAGTGGCTTTGCAGGCACTACTTTCTAAAACTAGTTATTTTTCTTCCACAGGCATGTGTAGGATGGCATCAGACTAGAGATCTTATGTTTTTTAATTTCCAAAAAAGCATTTGCAATAGCATATCATAAAAGACAAATGCATACAGAATCAGGAGTCAAAACTTCAAAGATTTTAGTGGAGAGATGTGAGAGCAATTACAATCTATTAAGATAAAATAATGTACAAAGAGATATAAATCTGCATCTGAGTGAACTGAGACAACAGGAATGACATCAAAGGAAACAAGCAGACCTGAATAATAAGTTCCTTTGAATTGTTATCTGAAAGAGGAGAAGAATAGAAACCCATGAGGGTCTCAAAGATGGAGTTTCTGATGTATATTTGAGCATCATCTTCTGTATTCAGCCCCATATACAGCAGTCGAAGCATCCACAACCTGTCCGCTTTAAAACTAATGGAGGTACTCCAGAAAAAATTCTGGAATAATGGTATGGCCTGCCATATTAAATAGAATGATGCTAGAATGTTAATAACTTGTTTCTAAATATGCAAATAACACAGGTGATGAAAAATAGAACCTCGATCATTATACCTTCATGTTCGCACTAGGGGAATTACTGAGATGCTTGCTTATGGTTAAATAATTTTCATGGGATGGATCCAACAGTACCAAAGATGCCTCCGCAGCGAATACAGCAATAACGGATGGAATTCTTTGCCATGGCTCATTGATTCCATTTTGCAAATATGAGAGTAAAAGACGAAGTCGTACCACATCTTTCTTCCTTTGACATTTCTGTCCATAAGGATTTGAATATTTAAAAAGGGTAAATTATAGATACACAGCATCCACAGGCTTATTCTAAATATTTCAAAATAATAAAAGCGAGTAAAAATAGGCGAGTATATTTTTAGCAGCTTAAAACTTATGTGTAGTAGGTTTATCCAATATGATGCGTTGTTGGAGTTGTATAATATTACTATTGACCATTAGTTGATTGTGTAACTTAGTGTATCTTAATCGATTAATAATACTCACCTTAACAAAAAAAAAATAGAAGCATGAACAATGTCTGGCTAGAAAATAGGATCATTTGCACTTCTAAATGTTCATTATCTTTTCTATGGCCATCCTCCCAGCATAATCTAGCCCCTGATTAATTAAAGTCTCATAAAGAGAAAGCAATCTGTGTAGATCTCTTTACATGAAATAGATAGATTCCAAATAGTTTGTGTAAAGAAATTTTAATTTGTACCAAATCTATGAAAATCTTAAACAATAACAAAATATACTGAAATACGGCAATGAGGATTATATATACACATTATAAGATGATTTTAATAATTAATATCTGAATATTCAAGTCTTAGGTCAAGTGACCAAACATTGTTTAACTTTAGGGAATTATGCTTAATGGATTTAGATGATAGAAGATCAAAAAGGGGTTGGGTACAGAGGCCTTCACAACCTCATGGAGTTACACATTTCGCCTATTAAACTATGTTCTAAGTCTTAACTATGTCTGATGATACTTTTAGAAGCAACATGACCCAAGTTAACATTGTAAAGAAACATACATACTTTATTTAATTGCACCAATAAAACCGGAGTTGCAGCATATTACGTAAAATAACCATTTAGAGTAATAACTGAAGATATAGGTACCTCCAGCGCATTCTTAAATTTTGCAAGAGCTTCATATCCCAATTTTCTCATATCATCATCAGGGGAAGATATGCTGGCAAAAGTAACAGCAAGCAAGCCTAAACTAGCAAACTCAGTGGGTTCAAGATAGCTCATTGAAAGACAGTGAATTGAGAAACGAAGGATGAAAACTGGATCATATATTGGCAGCTTATCAGTTGTAGAAGGGGCCTGCACAAAGAGCTAACAGTAGAGTTATCTTCCCATCAGACAAAATATAATTATATAAAGATGGCAATATGGTAACAAATTGAATGAAGTTGCAATAACCAGTGCAGTGAGCTAACTGAGAAATTACCTCATGTATGGCTGCAGAACTAGCTTTTTCAAGCTTGTGCAAGCTTCCTCCATTAACAAATCTACTGTAAGGAAAATAGAGCACAGTTTGAGCACATAACTTTGGGTCAACCGGAATGTTCTCTCTGAATTTAACTTTTTGACGTTCAAAGAACTCCATGTTTTCTTGGCCAACAGACTGCATGTCTTTGTCCTGTTCCCAATCCTTTCTCACTTTTAAAGAAGCAATGCCCCATAGGTAATCTGTTTGAGCAACAGTCCCAGCACATGACTCATCATTGGACTCAATTTCCAACATTAGATTATATATTTCCAAATCAACTTCAGAACATGTTGCCCCATACGATGACAAAAGAAGATAAATCAATTCACGAGAATTTATACCACTATCTTTCCCAGAAGTCACTTCTCTTTGCTGCGCATAGATATGAAAAAGGACCCTCATGAACTTAACGAGTTCCAACAAATTTAGAGGTTCCTGATCGGCTGATTTATTGTTTCTGTAACCCAAGTTATCTGGATCAGTACGAGGAATAAGAAACGATCTCAAAATTCCCTGCATGGGAGTAAACACCAATCCGGTCTTGATACAAACAAATGATTGGCAGGCGAACTGTATGGACTGTGCAAACTGGGAGTGAGCAAGCAACAGCTGAATTACTGAAGCACTTGAAAATTTCCCGTTAGACAGATAGGTAAGAAGACTTCGAAGCATCTTCAGTGTCGCAGAATCCCCAAATCTATAAATAAGAAATGATTTTATAAGTTGCTCTATGAACGGAAGGGACTCCAATTTAATAAGGGAATCATGCATCACTGTTGCCAATTCCAATATATTATCCATTACAAAGACTTCCAAAAATCTAAACAATGAAAGTTTCTTGCCATCAATATTACCGGAGAAATCAATATTCTCCTGGAATTTCTTAACAATAAATATCCAGGAATTGATCAACATCCTTAAAAACCGGATTCTTGATTTTTCCATGTCAGGGTTAACATGTGAAAGAACCACCTTTTGATCTCCATTATTCACCTGCGGTTTACTTTGAGTATAATCTGAAAACAAGAGCATCTTACAAAAGTGTATCTTTGCCACAACTCTGTTAACAAAATCAGAAGGCTGTCTAAGTGAATGAATACCAGCATCATCAGAGCAGTAATCAAAAATATCATCTGCACGAGATGGGCACATAGAATTAAATAGACTCAACCTCCAATCAACTTTCAATATATCTTCACGTAATAACAGATAATCTCGTACCATACGGATAGCCTTTCCAAGAATACTATCGGAGAAAAGATCCAAATATTCTTCTTTGGATGCAGTCAAAGGTTCATCAAATCCGATCTCAAAAATAATCTCAGAGACAAAGATCTTCCACTTTGAAAACCCCCCCAAGAGTGCACGACCATACACCAAAAGTATAGCCTCAAAAGGCTTGTAGAGTGGTCCCTCGAACTTAGAAATAACTGAATTTAAGTACAAGATGACTGTTGGCAAAAGCATAAGTAGTTCTTCATCTGCAATTTTTTTTTTACAAGTTTCTTGTGTCCCATTGGCATTAGGAAGCAACGACTTATCCAAAAATTCAGAAAATGTAAATCCAAAGACAGAAGTATGCAGGGGGCTCATTCCAGCAATAAGATACAACAAGTCGGCATTTGTTCTATTAATCCTCTGCAAACAATATGAGAACATATCCACAGGAATGGTAGCCATAACTCGTTGTAAAACCATTACAGAAGAAAGATGGGGATGATTAATAGCTTTATGCATTTGTACGACCTTAACAGCTTTAAGCAGACATGCATCTGCAATATCCAGTTTCATCTGACGACCTATCTCTAATACTTGAAAAAAGATCCTCTCAAACTGTAATACATCAAATTGTGCCTCAGTTCCACCAGAAGAACTATACAGTTTACTTGCCATGTACGGACGTCTCATATAGGCTGATAGAATATCAAAAGTGCAACTCGCCAAGTGCAAACCAATAAAGAGAGCATTTCTTTTAGATGATAGTCGACAAGCTGCATCATTGATTTCAATACGAGAGAACAACCAGTTCACCAATTCAAGCAGCTCAAAAGGAGATATGAAACAAATCAAAGAGTGTAAAGCATAAAATGCTGGGACCAAAGTCTGAAAGTCCATGGACTGGATGGAAGCATCAAACTTATTCTTGAACATCAGAAACAGTTTCTGTTTCAGCAATTCAAATGCTCTAGAAATGTGCTCTTTGCCATTTGTAACTCTCTCAGATATTTTATCATCACAAATTGGAAACAACAGCTCACAAACTGTTCTTAACAAATTCAGGACATGGAGATCCATTTTATGAATTCCTTGTTTAGCTAGCTCAAGAAGTTTTTCCAAAGTTTCCCCAAAGATTGATTCTGGAAACACTTGACTACCTGACAGAGGACAATTCAGTGATGCAGTCACTGCAGGATTGTTAAAGACGATTTCTGCAACATCTACAACAGAATGTAGTGGTCGAGGCCGATTAATATGAGATGAACTAACAGTGTCCATATTTTCAACCAACAATTGCTTCAACAAGTGCTCTGCAAGTTTAAAGCATATTTCAGAAAGCATCTCAAGCTCATCCGAAGATCTGAGTCCATAGCATGACCTTGTGTGATTAATCCAGAAGAGTACATTGCATAATGAAGAAAGCAGGTGATCAGATGTAATCCCAGTAACCTTATCCAGGAGCAACTTCTGAATTGTTGAATGCTGAAATAAATGCAAGCTGCTACTTTGTGCAATGTATGAAAAGAGTCCATAGAATGGAGCACCTTTTAGAAAATGAGAAAATGCAACAGAAGCAGCATCGGTTGAATCAAGATCAAATTTATACGAACTGTCCTTTTCTTCACAATGAACAACATTATCCAGAGCAGCAGAGAACATTTCAGGCCATAATTTCGAAATGTCAGTGAGATAACTTGGTTCAAGGAAAAAAATAGATGATAAAACTGAGAAAGGTACCTCAAGTAGGTTACTTGAGATAGATGCGACTAATGAATAGTTCTGCAGTAGCTCATTGTGTCTTGTGCACAACAATGAAAAGCAAAATCCGACTGCCAATCCAACAAGACCTCTATCATACTCGCTTCTCAAAACTCCTTCAATGTCTTTAAGTGTATTGACAAAAGAATTATTCAATCGCTTAACATCCTCAACATTTGAATAAAAGCCATAATGCTGGCGGTGCAAAATATCATGCGCAAAACGCAACAAAGTCTTCAGTGGCCGCCACTCACAAGGACATTCGGGTTGTTCCAAGACATCAACTTTGCTGCCGAGATTCTCTAGTTTCTCAGATAATACACGATCAATTACAAATGATAGTGATCCAGCATTCACCTACCAAAGTTCATTGCATTGTCTCTAATATCAAAAATCAATGAAGTTAAAAGGGCGATAGAAGAAAGATTATATATTCATAAATTGAAGCTTAAGCAAGCATGCCATTCACCTGTGTGTCCAATAGATATTTGACTGTGTTGCAAACGTACAGTGATATCAATGACTTCTGAGGTATCGTAAAGGATCCAGATTCAGAACTGAGTAGGCGTAAACACTTCTCCAAAACACATATAATAAAAGGGCTAACTTCAGGAGATAGATCTGGTAAAACCATGAAAAGCATAAAGTGAATGCGAGCTTTGTTTGAAAGAAGAAGTAAAAAGAAAAGAGAGATTGGACGTTAACAAATTGTTTATCAATGACTGAAGAATATGAACTTTCTACCTATGATCGTCACGAATTGAATTATAATCCAATTTCTTTAGGTTGCTTACCGGCATCAATAATTGAAGATTACACAATTCGAACAATTTCTTTAAATTTACCTCAAATAAAAAATGTATAAAACCCTAAATTTACAAAACATTTACAAAATCAAAATACTTATGGATTGAAAGGAATTACCTTTACCACCTTCTGAATCATAGATGTACTGCTTCAATAATACCATATACTTGTATATGTTATTTCCAATCGTGGAAACAGCGTCACACAGAAAAGAAACAATGGCTGATGATAACTCTAGGAAGATTTCAACTTCTGGGCGTCCAACATGAACATGATCAACACCACTATAGCCAGGTATGAAAAAGAACCACACACAAATTTCCTTTATGTGATTGTCAAATGCTCCAGTACTTAAAATGGCTGCCTTTGCTAAGGCATAAGCTTGTTCCTTAATCTCTTTGAGTGGTGAGCCAATTAACAAGACAATAAATGGATACAGGTGCCTATACATTTGTGGTGGGGTTCTGATAGGGGATACATCTCTGGAAAACTGACTGACATATTCATTAAGCAGTTGTAATAGAGACTGTTGCAGAATTGTTGGTAACGCCAGAGGATTATTTGGTAGAAATTTGAAAAAGTCAGATAATCCTTCCATGGCCATAGGCATGGTTCGCTGCAAGATAGAATACAACTCGCAAGTTAGTTATAAGCACGATATCCAATAAACATGAATATCCACATTGATTAAAAAGAAAAAAGAAAATAGAACAAAGTTTAAATCCCTGACTATCAATTACCTATTAAATAATGAGTACATTCTGATCCAAAAACCAAAATTATGAAATCCAAAATCAAGATGCTTATAATTCCCCAAAAGAAAAACAAAGATGCTTATGAAGACTCAGGAATCATCAAAAACTCATCTTCTCAAAAATTCGCCCCAAGTCAAATAACTAATCTAAAAGTCAGAAAAATCAAATCTTTATCCTAGATATCTTATAACTGAGATGTCAAAACTTACATAATAGATTTTAAGAGAGTCAAGTATCTTGGTATAGAAATATGTATTCACATCTTCTATATCCATCTCCGACATGGAAATTTGTGGTAAAGCCCATATATCTCCAATAATTTTCACAAGATCAGCTCCATTCTCTAATTGTTGCTTGCCACCAGAATCTGCAACTCCACCATCCCCAGACAACTCTACCTCAGAAGAATTAACTCCGCTTATAAGAATATCCAAGTCTTCACTTGCAGCAGAACTTTTCAGTCTCTTAGTAGTATTTACAGCATGTTCTGAGACAATTTCTGCTTCAGCCTTCCTTTTCGAAGTAGAGCCAAGACTCTTAGAGTGGCTATATAGAGGAGAAAGCAAAGACAGCAAAACTTGGGGATCAGGAAGCGACATCCTGGCACTATTTTGAATCTCTGTCTTCATGTCTCCCCATATATGCTTCATTTGATTGTTAAAATCTGAATAACTGTCCAAAGTGTTCACCAAAGAATCCAGCAACTTTAGTGTCTCAACTACAAGCTTCAAAGTTCCATGTTTCACAAGAGGATCAGCATGAAGTAACCCTTTATTGGTAACTGATCTGGTGAATGGACGTGGTCCGATGCATTTCAAAATATGCTGCACATGTTGAGAGTCAGATGCAAGTGGTTTATCTACGAAGCCAAATGAAATCCCATCACTGACTGACGAAACCACATCTGCAGCCAAAGAAATAGCAAGAAACCTGCAAGTAATTCAGTCGCTATATATGATTGTATGTATTAATACACAATACACACACACAAACAAACACATATATAAGCTTATATTTATATGCATATGTCATGTGTTCGATCATGCACAATGTGCACATCAGCATGATGACTTAATGAACTTCATAAACACAACAAAACGGTACATAAAAACTCTAACCAGTTATCTGATGCAATGTCTTCAAGGCTATACGGGAACTCATCTAAATAAGCAGAACCAAATGAAGGACGTCCTTTTACAATGGCCAGAAGCAGTTCCTTATGGTACTCAACTTCTGTTGCCTTTAATTTCTTCATTAGACCCAAAAGACGCTTTGGGTTCCCACGGAGAGGACTAGGATGCCTATCCAAATCTGACATCAAGCCATTCACAGGATCAGTACACACCATAATCAACACATTATGTGCCAACTCTGCCGCATCCCCAGACTCACCCCTCCCTGAAACACTAACCAACTGTTCCAAAGTTACATTCCCAAACAACACACTCCTCAGACCGGGAGGCACAAGGGACTCTGGAACAAGTACTCTATCACGCAAAATGGAAAGAACATAAACCAAAGTCTCCTCATCATCATTTCCTAATCCCCTTAACACCCCTGAATACATCTCCTTCTGTTGCAAAACCCCCCTCAACAATCTTGGATTTCCCACCTCCAAAAACGACATGGCAAAATGCACAAACGCTTTCCTCGTAGAGTAACTCTTCCTTCTCCCATCGACAAATTTTTTGGCCCTCAACCTCACTTCCGCTAGCATAGGAAAACCTGCGAGCTTGAAGTCAAAAACCTTGGCAACTTCCCATGCCAAGTGTGAATTACGCCTCACAATTGAGGCCAGCAACATAAGCACAGCATTCTGCCTCTTGGCCTCTTTACTGTTCAACTCCTTATAAAAATCCCCTATCTTCTCCTCAATCAGAGACCGGGCAAACTTATCCAGCCACCGACTGATATAAGTACCACCATCACCAACCCCATTATCCTTCCAATGATTCAAAATGGCAGCAACTAAGTTCAGAATATGCAAAAATCCGGGTTTACCTTTGCGAGATTCCCAAGCTTGGGTAATTTCAACGAGTTTGGAGGATGTTTGAACGTATGCACGAAGAAAATCAGGGCCCAAATCAGATTTGAGTATTTTTCTGAATTCTTTTGAGGCGTCGGAAAAAAGCTGAGATTCAACGGAGTTTAGATTTCGGAGAAGCTCTTTCAGCTTGGCTTCCTGGTTGATTTTCATTGTGAAATCTGGAAACTTTAGCCCTTCCGTTTCTTCCATTGAGTCTGATAGTCAGGACAGAGCGCGGAAGAGACTTGGAATAAACTTGAGAGTTTACAGTCATAAACCCTAAACCCCTTTCCCTCGAGGAAAAATAGGAGGGGGGAACAAAAAAAGAAAAAAAAATATATAATAATAATAAAAAGAAATATAATAATAATAATAATAATAATAATAATAATAATAATAATAATAATAATAATAATACTTAAATTATTTTTTAGGGAACTAGTCTCTGGGGGTGTTTGGTTTATTATTCTTTTTTATGTAAACCGATTCTAATTTTACCTAATTTATTTTAAAAAATTATTATGTAAATCTAAAATTCATTTTATAATAGGTTAACTTATTAAGAAAATTAAGTTTGATTAAATAAAAAGACATATTTCAATATTAATACTTCATATCGGTTCAACTAGGATTTGCGTAAGCTTTTTTATTTTTTTTTTGCTATGATCTAACTCATTGAATCTAAAAATATTCATGCATAATGCACATACATTTTTGTGTGTAACCAACCAGATTTTTATGAGCAAAAAACGTAAATCATATCGTTGGTGATCAAAAGTTAATCTCTTTCTTAAGTGCTCAACCATATGAATTTTTTAATGAACCTATCATTCTTAAGATGTAATATCACTAATCACTATACACCAAATATATAATGAATATTTTATGCAGATATTATTCATATAAGTCGTTCAACCTAGCCATAATCATCAAAGACAGACTTACCTCTAGACAATGTCAACCAATTTGTTGCCATTTCCAAAGGCGTTGCCATCGTCTAGCACTAGCACCTCGTCGCATAAATCACTGCCCCATAGCCATTATGTCACCATGCTCGCATCCCCTCGTAACATTTGACTATCACCCAGGATTTAATAAAAAAAATAATGAAGGGTATAAGTTGTATGCAAGTACAACTGCGTAGGTGTGGTATTGAATTTCAGTCGTATGCATAAAAAATAAATCACTGATGCTCCATTCATCAGTGGAACAATTGTTGGGCCGTAGATAGGGTGGAGACCGTGATAGTTAGTGCTCATTTCTCAATCAACGAGTTGAAGAAATATAAAAAACTAACTGAGAAAAGAAAAATACAGAATTTGAGAAAAATTTGAGCTATACTTGCATCGTAGATTATGGTCGAGTTGCAAGAATTTTAAAATAAAATATGAAACGCTATTTGCAACAAACAATTTTATGTACGAGAAGTGTCAAAACTACAAAAACACTTGAGCAAATCTTTTTTATTTAGTATACTTTAATTTTTGTTTTTTCGTTCTCATATTGATATACATTTCATGTATAATAAAAAATAATATATTTTCCAATCACAAAGTATGAGATGTAATATATAAAGATTTAAGACATGTGCATTCACATCCTCAGGTATTCATTTTCATGTTTTTTTAAAATATTTTTTTTTTTGTTGACAAAGATTCAATATTCTAAAATTATAAATTTACATTTATAAAAAAAAAAATTATTCATTAATTTGACTTATTCAATAAAATAAAATTTATTATGAAATATTTTTTTATTTAACTAATAAAACGAGACTTTTTTTTTTCAAAATTAGATTTTTTTTCGAAATGATGTAATATATATATATATATAAATAGAAGTATGAGATCCATTATTTTGGATTATTAATCTCCTTAGGGCCCGTTTACTTTGGTTGTTAGGATTAGATGGGATAGGATAGGAATTGGGACAAAACGTGGGATAGGGATAATTTATTAATTTTTATCCCGTGTTTACTTTGCAAGATAACTGTAGGATTTCGGAAGTGATTTATATCCTATCACCCGTTTACATTGTGGGATAAAGGTGGATAACTGTGAAATTACTGAATTGCCCTTAATATAGGGTATATATATGAGGACAGTTTTGTAAATATCGAATTTTAACAGGGGTAAAATAGTCATTTCCTATTCCTATCCCACGGGATAATTTTTATCCCGGGGTAACTGGGCGGATTACAATCCGCCATTTTATCCGGAGATTAGTCTTTTATCCCGGATCGACTGAATTGACCCGAAATATAATCCTACGAAGTAAACACCGGATAAACCAGGACTAATTCCAGTAATCCAGATTTATCCGGCCAAGTAAACGGCCCTTATTTTCTTTCAACAAATTAGAAAAGAGTCGGCCCAAGGAAAAGGACTTAACTCAAAACTTCCAAAGCCGCCCCCCAAACCCCCCCCCCCCCCCCCCCCCCCCCCCCCCCCCCCCCCCCCCCACGTGAAATTAGTTTTTTCCTTCAAATCATCTTCCTACTTATTTCCCTCATCAAAGGGGCAGATGTTAGCTGCTCCGCCGTGCCCCCTCCACCGCCGTTCCCGCATGCTTTTAACCAAACCGCTCGTTCATTTTTCCTTTGCAAAGCTGTATTCGCTTCCCCTTTTTCGCTTTCACTCCTTGAATGGTTTGCTTCATGTGCAAATCGATGAAAAAAATGACTAAACAAGTGACTGAACCCAGTAAGCCCCCATCTTCAACCACCCCAAGATCATCCTCATCATCGAGAAAATCCAAAGCATCCCATCAAAATTCTTCACCCGATCGCTCATACTCAACCGGCTCCGACAATTTCATACTTCCAAGCACAGCTTCCACCTCAAGCTTTTATCGGAATTCTGACGGACCCTCCACCTCAAGTCGCACACATCTTACCAGCCTTCGCGAATCAATCCTCCGCGAACAGTCTCACATATACGATTTGAAAGAAATTTCCACAGCCACCAGCAATTTCTTGCTCAAGCCACATTCTTCCTCCTCCTCCTCCACCGCCTGGCTATGCACCGTACGTGACGACCGCGTGATGATCTTCCAACGTCGCTTCCGCCGCCATATGGACACCGCGCAGCTCATTGATCGTCTTTCGGTAATTTGCAAGTGCCATCATTCAAGTTTAGTTAAATTGAAAGGCGCTTCTATTTCTGGTAGTTATATATATTTGGTGTATGAGCATGTTCCTGGTGCTAGTCTTTCCGATTGTCTTAGAAATGCAAAAAATCCTAATTATACTGTATTATCTAGCTGGGCGTCGCGTATACGAATTGCATCTGATATAGCTCACGGTTTAGATTATGTTCATAATTCGACCGGATTAGGATTTGAATTTGTTCACAACCACATAAAAAGTAGCAGCATTGTAGTTTCAGAACCAGCATTGAGTGCCAAGATCTGCCACTTTGGTACATCTGAGCTCTGTGGTGAGATTACGAGCGATAACATAGCGTCTAAAGATTTCAAGAGATCAGATAGTAAGATGATGAAATTCGAAGGGACTAGAGGGTACATGGCCCCAGAGTTTCAAAGGAGTGGGATTGCAACACAGAAGTGTGATGTATATGCATTCGGGGTTGTGATTCTCGAGCTTTTGTCTGGGATGGCGGCGTTGACGTATAGAATTGATGAGACAAGTGGAGGTTATGTGAGGACTTCAGTGGTAGATGCCGCGAGGGGGGCAGTGGAGGGCAGTGGTGGAGGGGTGAGGGGGTGGGTGGATAGGAGGCTGAGGGATTCTTATCCGGTGGAGGTGGTGGAGAAGATGACGCGGTTAGCCTTGGATTGTGTGATGGATGATCCAGAAGCCCGGCCCGATATGGGTAAGGTGGTGATTCTGGTTTCACAGATGTTCTTGGAATCACAGAATTGGGCAGAGAAGATGGATGTGATAACTGACTTTAGTGTTTCTTTTGCACCACGGTGATCGACTTCTAACCTGAGGATTTTCATTGTAGATTTCTGTAAACTAAAATCTTGCAAGGATAAAAAATACTAGAACAGCTTTCCAGTTTATTGATTCTTTCTTTGAAACAACATTTTGTTATAGATTTGTAGGATGTTTTAGTTTGTGAAATGTAAGGACATGTAGATGGGAGGTTAAATTCTTAGAACCCTTTGTAAGTTGCATCATTATGTGAATTTCTCATTAGAATTACTTGTAAATCGCACGGCGGATTGAAGGAGCTCCAAATTGCTGATTTGTTACTCGGAATATTCTATCCTATTTGTATTTCATCTCATATTTCAACTTCACTATTACAGGTGTCGTTCTATATATTTGATGTGTATTAATAAAGTTGGAATATGAGATGAAACGTAAAATGAAGTAGAGGTATCGTATATGAAAGATTCTATATGCAATTGATAATATGATGTAATTATGATGGTGATTCTAGTGAAGTCAATGGAATTGTGAAGAATGATGAGTTTGAAGATGACCCAGTCAATTTTTCTGAGGCATTTATTGGTTTATGGCCAACAAATCGTGCACACTTTGAACTGTGATTGATGTTAAATTAATCTGATGCCACTATATTCAAGCAAACCTATTTTTCTTTGCTTCCCACAAGTCGAACAGGACCAAGAATCATTCTTGACACACACACTCTGTCCCCTCTCTCTTGTTCACATTTGGCGTATTATTCAGGTTCAATTTTATTGGGTACAATTGGCGTATTATTCGGGTTTAATTTTGTTGGGTAGAGGTTCAATTAATCAGATTAATTTGATGGATGATTACTTTTGTCATTCGGGTTAAATTTTGTTGGGTGGAGCCGTGGAGGTTCAATTAGTCGGATGGATTTGATGAACATTACTTTTGATATTCGGGTTTAATTTTGTTGGTTGGAGGTTCAACTAGTCGGATGGATTTGATAAACGGTTATATTTAATATTCGGGTTTAATTTTGTGGGTAGATAGACGTTCAAGGTTCAATTAGTTGGATCAATTTGATGAATCGTTGAGTTTGAATAATTTTTTCATTTGTAGTTTTACTTTTTCAGGTGGGATTGGGTTGCATATATTGACCATTGGCTGGTGGGTGAATCAGCCAATCTTATCCATTTATGAAATAATTATATTTTTTATCATCACAAACCATATAAGACATCGGATTTAATTAATTTATTTATGTAGCAATAAATAAATAATCTATTCCAAACAATTTATGTTTTTATATTCAACATTTTATTTTCTTGCTTTGAGAGGGATTGACGTTTGAACTTCTGACTTATATTAATTTTAATATTTTGAAAAATAATATATCATTGTATGATTTAAACATGAGATATAAAAATATTATGGAAAAATATGTATTATTATAAAACAAACTAAACATATTTTTTTAAGAATATGATTTATGTGAGACCGTGAGATTAGCTCATAAGAAAATTAATAATTTTTTTTGAAAAAGAAACTGAAAAAGATTTAATAAAATTAAAAAAAAAACATAAAAAAATCCTAAAATTGGAAAAAATTAAGAAAGAAGCTGTGAAATTTTTTAAAAGAAAAAAATGAAAACTTGGAAAAGGAAGAGATTAAGAAAAAAAAACCCTGAAAATAAAAGAAAATAAGAAATAATTAAGAATAAATAAGATAATTGAAGTTAATATTTTTTTGATTTTGTATCACATAGTTTTACTCTGTGAGTTGATGGTATATTGACACTGTAATCATGTCATCACATCTTCGAGCTGATAAAATTGGTTCGACTCAATGAACCAATTTGATTAATCCGATATTATAGGTAGGTTGAATTATATATTTCAAGGTTCAAAATACAATCGGACCTACATAACCTGATCCAATAAGCCTATGGCCCATGAATTATAGGTTGGGCCTTTGAAATTTTTATATATTTCAAGGTTGTTAAAATAGATTGGACTTAATTTTTTATGGACGGTCATGAAATTTTAAATTGACTCGATCAAGCCCGTCCGACCTTAAATGTTGGTACATGTGATCTAATTCATCAATTTGAATCAAATCGACGATCCAATTTATCACATCTACAATTGTTGAGTGTAATAATACGATCTCTATTATACAAGACCATCTTAATAAAACGAAATACAAGAATATAATACAATACACAATTTCATAACCGATCAAATATATTTTATACCACAAAATCTCATGCATTCTCTCGATAAGTATAGATTATAAAGTATCTTGTGGAAATGAATTTTATTTTAGATTTACAAGATTATTTTGGATATTAGTAATCCTAGTTGTGACACTTTATCTTTGCTTTAATGTTTATATGTTCCCAAAATATTTGATAATTCTTCTAGATTTGATTTTTTTTGTTAAAAAATTATTATTATTAACATTTTTAATTATTCTTGTTATCGAAAACACCCCATAATTTATTTGTAAAATAAAATCGAATAAATCATTACATCATTAAAACATTTGTATAGTATTACAATAATATACATTAAGTTGAAATAACCTTATAGACCTTTCAACGGATTATATACAATTTGATTGTATCAACAATATTTGGATTGCTTTAATTCTTTGTTTTTTTAATTAAATAATTTTCATCTTTTGAGACAAGTTGAAGCATATAAATTAAGTAATTCCTTGACAAAACCTACATTTTATTATCACATATATCAAGCCTTTCTCAAACCATATTGATTTAACCATGGTTAAATACATATTACTAATTTTTTCCGTAATTTTGCCCTTCGTTCACCAATCGATGGCCTCCGATAAACATAAGTGTTTTTTGGGAAAGGGCAGAATTGAGGTTCATGTTGTCAATCATCTACCGAGAAATTCCCCGTCGTTGTTATTGCATTGTGCATCGAAAGACGACGATTTAGGATATCATACTCTTCCAATAAATAATGATTTTCACTTTAAGTTTTGCAATAATTTTTTTAGTACTCTATTCTTCTGTCATCTTTGGTGGGGTAAGAAAAATATAGCTTTTGATGTTTATAATGTGAACCATGCTGGCTCTCAGTGTATTGATGGTGACTGTTACTGGGAAGCGAGAAGTGATGGTATCTATTATTCCGATTATGATCCTCCGAAGAACTTGAACAAAAAGTATATTTGGTAGTAAAATGTTCTAAAATTTTAAATATATAATAAGAAGCAAAATCTTTTTGCTTGTTTTTAACCATTTTTTTCTTACAATGTTATGACACATATATATATCTATTCTGCACACAAATATAATTTTATCGTTTTGTACTTTATCGATTTACATTATTATGTCGATAGTAATGACATTATCAATGCGTATAAGTATAACCTAAAATTATTCAAATTTTTTGGGTAATTTATCTCGATAGAATCCAAGATAACATAGAATTAAAAAATGACTCTAGAATGTTATGTTATATATCAAATGTCTATAAATTAATACTTGATAAATTGGTAAAATCTATTAAAGAATAACTTTTTATTTTTTTATTTTATAGATTTTAACTTAAGTTAATATACTAAATTAATAATTATAATAAGTATTTTTTTTAAAATCAAACTTATTAGAAACATAAACCCAATTATATAAGTTTTCCATATTAGGAGATTATCTTATCACAGTCTGCAAATATTTGATTAAAATCTCTCAATAATATTGTAGAAAATTTATTTTATATAATTTTTGTAATAAAATAATTTTGTTTAGAAATATAATTTTGGTGGTAATTAAAATAATATATCTTTTTGAGTATGGGTAAATTATGTTATTGTCGATCTTATTTAATTGACTAATGAATGTTATACATATTTAGTGAATACAAGTCCATTTCAATTTATTATAATTTTGAAATATAAAAAATAATCGTTGATTAATTTATTATTTTTAATTATAAATTCAATTTATAAACTATTTAATTACAAATTAATAAATAAAATAAAATGGGGTAGATGGGTCGGATCCCCTGAAATGGGCCCCTTTTCATTTGCGCAGAAGCGGATCAGCGCACGTGTCAGGAGAGCTAATCTATTTATATTATTTTTTGTCTCTCCATCTCTGTAACTTCTCCCTCTTCTGCAAATTAACAGCCATGGCTTGCTGTACTTCTTCATCTGCTACAAATTATACATCTTTCAAACCTATGGCTATTATGGCTGATAATTGTTGTTATTCTCCCTCCTTCAAACCCTACGTTGCCCCTTTCTTGAAATTCAAGCCAAATTTTAGCTCTAATTTTCTGTCTCTCTCTGCCACGGGACTAAAGCCCGGTAAACAATTTCATGGTAAGTTCCTGACTTCGAAGCTTACTTCATTTTCGTCTTAAATCCCGGAAGGATTAATCGGTGATTTTTGTTAGTGGGTTTAGTATAAACTTCGTCTTTTGACAGGCTTTACGTGCTCAAAATGGCATGAGAATTGATTTCTACTATTAGTTTTACTGGAGGCATCCAGTGTGGAGATGTAAAGTAAAAATTGATATTCTAGATGATGTTTATGGATTATTTTACTTCATATAATAATTTAGAAGTGATGGATACTGATATATTTGAGGTTCATTGATACTCCCTTCGCCCCATAAAGAGAGTCCTGTTTGTATGACTATACAAATATGACTCTTTTTATGTTAAAGAGCTTTGTCTGTTTATATGGGGAGTTTTCTGCTTTTGTGTGGTGCGGACTCCGAGCTTTTGAACTCATTCGTGTCCCTTTTTCTTGTACATGTGAAGAAGGGAATGTTTTAGAGGTCTGAGAAATATAATTGCTGCTTTGTTGGTTAATCCTCTTACTGTTGCAAAGCTTCTTTCCAGTATCAACTGCGTTACTGGTTTTGGTTTGATATGTATATATGTAGTGCAAGATTGTACTACATAATATCCAATATTGATTGATTCCACTTGCAGTTCTATAATTGCAGGAAAAAAAACCTTTTTTCCTCCAATTATTTGGGTTGTTTTTGTGAGAGGTGTGTGTATCTTTTGGGGGGGGGGGTAAAGATTAAGTCTGATGTTTTTCACACTTTGTGTACTTTAATTATCATTTGCACATAATATCCTGATATCCTCTTTGGCTACCTGAGAGTGATGAGACCTTTATTGTTGGAATATGTTTTGGAAGTGAAATCAGTTGCTTCTCCAACGGAATCAGTTGCTGGCTTTGATGAAATGGTCTCTGGAACTCAACGTAAATATTACATGCTTGGTGGAAAGGGGGGAGTTGGAAAGACAAGCTGCGCTGCATCGCTTGCTGTTAAGTTTGCAAATAACGGTCATCCGACCCTTGTGGTTTCAACTGATCCAGCACATTCTTTGAGCGACTCTTTTGCCCAGGTTTAAATAGCTCTGTTATATTTAATTTTCATCAAACTTTTTCAAGAAGTCATTACTTTCCTTTCAGAATCGGTATTAATGTGGTTAATTGCTTATTTACTCAGGATTTAACTGGGGGGATGCTAGTACCTGTTGAAGGCCCATTTTCTCCTCTGTTTGCCCTTGAGGTGAGTGGAGAAGCGTTTCTGTACAAATCCTTGTCTTCTTCTGTTAACCTGATCAAAAGACCATCTTTTCTTGTGTCGGAAGTGGAAAAATTGAATGAGTTTATGCCACAGATAAACCCTGAGAGAGCAAGAGAAGAATATCGAAGTGCAGGCCAGAGCAATGGTGGAAGTGGAGTCAAAGATTTCATGGATGGCATGGGTCTGGGGTTGATTGCTGACCAGGTAAACCTTGTCCATGCTAGAATACTATTGTTACTCCACTATTCAAGAAAAAATAAATAATAGATGCTTCTTTCCTCCTAGAAAGAACATTTACCTTAATATGTCTAAAAACATGTCTCCATCTTCAATGATATTCTGAAGAAAACATCACACAGCATGTGCTAATGTGATCAGAGGATTCTGCTGCATAACTTAAGAGACTCAAATATAGTATTTCTGGACAATGTAGTGATCATATGTCTGTGTGAGATTGCCCTTGGTGGAAAATTCATGACTGCCTTTACAACTGGGACAATCAGAAGAAGAAAAGAATATTTGGCTACTTAAATTTCGAGCCTTACAACCTGCATGATACTGTAGAGTGATTGTGATCCTAGGAATTATTAGTCTCCGATCTTATGGAATAAGAAACATTGTGGTGGCTGCTGGTTTATTTTTTTAATGGGTTTCGACAAACTCTACCCAATTGATATCTGCTATTTTTTTTTGGATTTTGTTTCCATGTTCTGCAAGTCTTCCTTTTTTTTTTTTTTTTGAAACCTCTCGAGCCTTGTTGGTTTGCCATTTTATTCTACTGGTTGAAATCATTACTGTACAATGCTTTCTTTCAAATCACTGCAGTCTTGGTGAAGACAAAACTAGCTGAAGAATCACTCGAGTAAGCATGCATAATGTATTTTGAATGGGTGGTAACTTGGATGGATGTGTTTTATGGTTATGGCTTTACCATCCAGGTGCTTCTTAGCACTGTCGGACTTGCAGTCTCTCTGAGTGTTCTTGCATTCTCGTTAGCCTTGTACACAACTTATCGCGTCTAATATTTTATTTCCTTCTACATTATTTCCAAAATCAATGCCTCTATTTCATCATATCTAAGTATTTGGTTTGGAGGACTTAGATTTTCTTGGTACTTGTGAAAAAAGGTCCGTGCCTTCATTTGCCTCTAAATAACTACTAATTAACTTTTGGATCTTGCATGGCTGTAGCTTGGGGAATTAAAGCTTGGAGAGTTGCTGGATACACCTCCTCCTGGTCTAGATGAAGCTATAGCAATTTCAAAGGCATGTTTGATGATTGAATTAGAAAGTCTTGCTTCTGTTTTGTTGGTTTGAAACTTTATTTCTCTCTTGCACCAATACTGATTAAAAAGAATATTGCCCAGGTTATGCAATTTCTGGATTCACAAGAATACAACATGTTCACACGGATAGTGTTTGATACTGCCCCCACTGTGAGGAGAATAACTTTTTTTACTTGATTTGGCTATATTATGCAAAGGCCCTTTGTGCTAATGAGCTGTTCTGCAGGGCCACACACTGCGACTTTTGTCATTGCCAGACTTCTTGGATGCATCAATTGGGAAGATATTGAAGGTACAATTTTTTTAGATGGAAGCCGAAAATGTTAAACTAGTGATATGCATATGGAATCCAAAATATTAAACGGATCAAGCTACCTCAAGCAAGACAAGGAACCAGAGTAGCAATTCAAGTTTTTATCCCTGTTGTAATTAGTTCAAAATACGTGGGACTCTTTTTAGCTTTATTTTGGTAGACATTTTACAAATTAACGTCCTTCTTGACAAATATTTAGGTGAGCTCAATATGGATAACTAGGCATAAGTAATATGGCTTCACTTTAATTAGTAGTCTGTTGATGATATAACCTAATCCATCTTCTTCACTTAAGAAAATAATCAACAGAACTTAATGTAAAACTGCAACATACAATAGTAGAAGTCTTAGTAACTTTTAACTCCAGCAATTTTTTCTTGTTATGCATTTCTTAATTCGGGTGTATTCTTTGCGTTTAATTGGATGAGTTTTATATCTACCTCATGCATGCATCCTGTTGTTTACTATACAAGTTAATCTTTATAATTGTGTAGTTTTGTTTTTACGTCTGTATGGTTTTCTTTCACATGTAAGCTAATATTTTAGCATTTATCCCTTATTATCACTAACATTCATAATGACCACACACAATTTTCTTTTTAGCATTCGTTTATCTCGTTTCTTGAATGCGGGTTTGTTCCTGCCCGAAGTTATTAAAGCAGAAGAGAATCAAATGGATACTGATGTTGTAACAAGAATATATGATACTCTCTGTTCCTTTGTTTGTTTTATTTATTTTTTGGTTCTCACCTTTTTTTTTTTGGCATTCATGTTGCAGTTAAGACAGAAGATTGCTTCGGCTACTTCAGCCATAAAATCTGTATTTGGCCAGGAACAGAATCGACAAGATACTGTAAGCTCAATCATAATGCATGACATCAACATATCTTTCATCCGATTGGATTGCTGACATCATTAGTTTTGTATTATAGGCTGACAAATTAGAGAAGCTAAGGGAGAGAATGATAAAAGTGAGGGAGCTTTTCCGTGACACAACCTCTACAGAGTTTGTCATTGTTACAATTCCCACGGTATCCAAATTTTTCTTCATTTTTATTGTTATGATTCAGTTTGTAATGTGAATTAAATTAAAATCTAGTGCACTTTGTTAATTTTGGTGGATTAATATGGAGGATATGAATTATGGTTTGATGTCATTCAGGTAATGGCAATCAATGAATCATCAAGATTATGTGCTTCCTTGAAGAAAGAAAGTGTCCCTGTGAAGAGGCTAGTTGTTAACCAAATTCTTCCACCTTCAGCCTCTGATTGCAAGTTCTGTGCAGTGAAGAGGAAGGTATAAAGTAAATTTCTTGTCTTTTTCAACCACATTTACCTTTTGACATACGCTATATTTATATTACAGGACCAAACACGAGCTCTCAGCATGATCGAGAATGATCCAGAGCTCGCCAGCTTGACGATGATCCAGGCACCTCTTGTTGATGTAGAAATCCGGGGGGTACCCGCTCTTCAGTTTTTAGGGGACATTGTTTGGAAATAAAAACATGGTACTTAGCCATACATTAATGTTTTGATATTACAATCTCTCTCTCTCTCTCTCTCTCTCTCTCACACACACACACAGACTCTCTCTTGCAGGTCTTTGTGCAGTGACAATCTCAAACTGGTTTTTGGCTACTGGAATCAACGTTGGAATTGGTCTTCAGAATAGTGTCCATAATCGTGAAGATTTTCAAGCCTTCCGAAGTAGAAGTCCCTTCAAGTATAATATGTCACAAAGGAAGACAAACACATCTTGGTCTTGTTACAATCTTTTTTTATTTTTTTCTCTTAAATTTTATAATATCTTGGGAGGCCGACTTATGTATTGGATGCCCAATAATTCTGATTATTTTTTATGTAATGAATTACTTTCATGTTATTTTTTTATATAATCTGCAATTTTTAAATTTATATTATAAGTTAAAATGGTACCTAATGTAATTTAAGGGCTTGCTTGAGGACACAATTTTAGTTGGATGTAAAATATAATTATAATAATATATAATTAAAGAAATGATTTAAATAACTATTAAATTCCTATATTAAAAAATATTGATTGATGTATAAATTTATAAATAGTCGTTCTGGTTAAAATAAAAAAGAAAAAAAAAAAGAAAAAAAAAGGTAAAGTTCAAAAGGTTGTCTGTCAAGGCAAGTCATAGGCTCATTATTCCCAATCTCATAGATTTGTCAATGTAGTCTTTGCAAAAGCAATGTAAGCATCCCACCAAAGTCCTTCTTGATGATTCTCAGACAGACATATCGGACATTGTATGTTGTACGAACTTAAGATAGTAACACAATCACAACTTCGTTAAATTCTTCTGATGTTTATGTTAATAGATTTTTTTTTTACCTTTTTGAATTATTTTAAAATTAAGTATAGTGAATTCGAAAGAGTTGGACTAGTTGAGTTTCATTATTGGAACAAACACGAAAAGATATAGGTAGGGCCGATTAGGTAGTGCGATACATGTTTTCTAGTGGAGATACCAAAATTTTACTAGTAATGATGAGACAAAGTAATGGATTATCAATTTTATATTCTTATTTTATATTAATTTTCTTACAAAAAAGTTAAGAGTTTAAATATTGTCACATTTTTAATTATTTTGGAATAATTGGAATGGATTCAAATGGGTGGTGCCAAGCAAGTAATATGTTACATATTTTTTTAATGATAAACATCAAATTTTAATTGCAACAATGAGAAGTCACATAAATTTAAGTCTCTCTTCGTGCGAGTTTTAGTCATTCATTTGTGCGGATTTTACCCATAATTTTATTATTATGATAAATAAATGGTTCAATTATATATCAATCTCATATATTTATTTATTCTGTGTATTAGAATAATAGAGTAATTACTTTGGTATCTCATTTAATTTGTGTAGAGTAATTGTTTCGGCATCTCATTTAATTTGTACGCACCACATTTATCATTCATTCATATCGAGTTTTAGTATTTACCTCGCCAGTTTCATTTTCCCCCTATTTCTCTTCCTTTTCATAGGTCAATTTATCCAGTTGCTACGACTACCACTACGGCGGCTCGAGGTAGATTAATCTCTTAAGAAAATTAACCTGGATTATTCGCTCTCAAGTCTTTATTTTTGGATTTTCTTAATTTTTTTCCCCTTTTCATTAGTTCAAATCAACCCTTCGCTGTGGCCAACCCTATGACCAGTGGAGCCCTAGATTCATCTCACAAAAAGTCAACCGAGATCTTTTGCTCTCGAATCTTCATTCATTCAACAGGTTCATTTAATTTAGTTTAATTTCTATTTTTAAAGGTTGGATTTTATTTGTTGTTCAAGAATTTAACAGTTAAAAGTTGATTCCAATTTAATAATGAAATATTTAAATTGATTTTACAAACTATTTATTTTACTTTTTCAAGTATGTTAGGTCCTTTAGTTATTTTATATTACTTTTGTAAAACCTTTTAAAGGGTTTGAACATTTACGTTTATTCCAATTTTATAATGAAATGTTTAAAATAATTTTACAAATTCTTTATTTTAATTATGTTGTTCAATATTTATTTTATATTAGTGTTTTAATTTAATGTAGGAGTTTAAATTGTGTCACTTTTTAATGATTTTGAATTAACGAAAGTGAAATCGAACGAGTTGAGTTTATTGAGTTCCACTAATGAGATGAACATGAAAAAATGGGGTGGTGCCAAGCAAGTAGTACTATGATATATATTTTCTTAATGACAATACATAAATTTATTGGCAACAATTGAAAGGTCATGGGAATTTCAGTCTCTCTTCGTGCGAGTTTTAGCACTTCATTTGTGCGGATTTCACCACTAGTTTCATTTTTTTTGAATTTCTTTCCCTCTTCACAGGTCAAATTAGCTAGTTGCTACAACTACCACAGTGGCGGCTCAAGCTCTTTTTTTGATTTCGTAAGTTGAAATCGACTATCTGCTGCGGCAACCCTACGACCAGTCGGACCCTAGATCTATCTCTTACAAAAATCAACCGTGATTTTTCGCTCTCTAATCTTCATCCATTGAACAGGTGCATTTAATTTGTCTAAATTTCTGTTTTAAAAGGTTGGATTTTATTTGTTGTTTAAGGGTTTAACAGTTAAAAGTTAATTCCATTTTTTTTATAATGAAATGTTTAAAATGATTTTACAAACTCTTTATTTGACATTTCCAAGTATGTTGTTCCTTTATTTATTTTAAATTACTTTTTAAAAATCTTTTTCAAGGTTTACATATTATTACTTTGAATTATTTTAGAAATAAGTAGAGTGAGTTGCGTTCGAACAAGTTGTGCTTATTGAATTCCACTGATGCAACAAACATGAAAAAAATGAGGGTGGGGCCGAGCAATTAATGTGATACATATTTTCTTCATAACAGACATCGAAATTTTACTTGCAACAGTAGGAAGAATATGAGCTTTCTTTTTCAGGGTTCTCGTGAATATTTAGGAAGAAAATTAATATGATAAGAGTGTTCTTGTGTAGGTATGGAGAGTTATGATAGAATAAGAAGACTGCCGGAGAGCGGAGGTGAGGTTGCGGGACAAACTCTTTCCTGCCTCGATAGAGGCTCAGACGCCAGCAATGTGCAGCCACCGACCGACGAATCTGGAAGGAGAGAAAGAAGCCTATCTGAAGAACAACCTAACAAGAGGTTAAGAAGGTTGGTTAATGATATCTTGCCACATCATTGCTAGTCCCTAATATGTTTTTTGTCTTACATGAAAAGAATTTTATAATCTTTCTTGTAAAAACTAAAATAAAAGTGTCCATTTAAACAATATATTTTGTTTGTGCTTTTTTGGATGGGAAAGGTTGATGATAAATAGAGCTTCAGCACAAGCATCCAGAGATAAAAAGAAAGCACATTTGACTGCTTTGGAGTCAAAAGTTCAAGAATTGGAAACGAAAAACGATGAGCTTCAACAAACTGTTTCATCTCTGGAGGATGAGAATCGAATGCTTAGACAGGTAACTTTTAAAGTTTACTATTTTCTTTTCAGAATTCTTAATTGGCATATATCATTATTTCATATCATTTTTATATAATTATGTAATTTGTTTTTCTTGAGAGACTGCACATACATTGCACGTACCTGTTTTTCTATGTCACGATATATTTTAGATTTGTCTTTTTTATAAACAAGCCCGAGTTTAAAACTTTACTTTTCGACTTATATGAGGTCATATATATTATTTGTTAGCATCATTTTTATGTAATTGTGTTATATGTTCTTCTTGATGGACTGCACACACATTGCACGAACTTGATTCTCTCCATCACTATATGTATTAAACTTTTCTCTTTTTTATGAACAAGCCCGAGTTTCTAATTTGCTTTCTGATGAATAATTTATGTGATCCTAACTTTAGTATTTTTGTTTTGCAGATATTGGAGAACACACTTGTTGATTAGTAAGAGTAGGAAAGGTAGTTTTTTTAGTTGAAGATTTTCCATGATAGAGAAAGTGAGGAGAAAAGAGGGTTTTATTGCAATTGCTTTAGAAGCAACATTTTATGAGAGCATAGACTCCACAAAATGAGTGAATTTTATATTTGCGACCAGAGATGGCTCAAACTGTCCATTTTTTTCAAGTATTCTAGTTCACGAAAATATGTTAGAATTGATATTTCATTTTTATATATACAGTACGTGTGTTAAGTTAAAATATTATCCTTAAAAAAAAAGAAAATTAATTTTGATATATCATACATAATTATTACATACTTTCGAAAGTTTATTTGAAAAAAGTACGTAAGAAAGCATGCAAAACATATTAGCAGTTCACCTTCTCCCATATACACATGAACTGCACTCTCTCTTGGAGCATGTTGTGCAGTTCACGTGCAAGGTTGAGATCATCTCTCAGGGAACGTTGGCTTGCACAATGTATACAACAAACAAGACATTTATTCATTATTCTACAGTCTCATAGATCTGTCAACGCATTCTCACCACAAACAATCTAGCATCCCATTGGACATTGTGGTTTGTTACTAAATAGGATTATATTTCTATTTAAGGTTTAATGTTTAATTTAATTCCAATTTTATAATCAAATGTTTAAAATAATTTTACAAATTCTTTATTTTACCTTTTCAGTTATGTTGTTCATTTATTTACTTATTATATATATATATACTTCTATTTTTTTAATTTAAGAGTTTAAATAGTGTCATATGTCAAATTATATTGAAATAATTAGAGTAAATTCGAACGAGTTGAGCTTATCGAATTCCACTAATGAGACGAACATGAAAAAATGAGGGTGGTGCCAAGCAAGTAATATGATACATATTTTCTTAAGGACAATATGATAATTTATTGGTAACAATGAGATGTCATCGAAATTTCCATCTTTTTCATGTGAGAGTATGTTTGGACACGCCTTTACACAACAACCCACAACCCAATCCGTGTTTGTTTACAAGGTTGTGGGTGTTGGTTGTTCCATCCACAACCCTACCCACTCTACACCTCTTTTTTCTCACTCTTCTCTCATCATTCCCAAGAAAACTATTCAATACATATTTTTTCACCCAAATTTTTTATAACTTTTTTATTTCAAATCCATTTTTTATAAAAATTATATCATATTAATTCTCTTCTTAAGATCTTTATTTTGACATCCATTTAGCATATATATATATATATATAATAATCCATTACCAATTATTAAATTCACAAATATTTATCTCTCATAATATAATAATACAAACAAAACTCTACCAAACCTATTGATTTGACTTATCAATAACAATATACCTTATCACAATCCAAAACAAACACTACCTTTTACTATGCATTTAATTGTGACACAACCTTACAACCCACAACCGGTTGTTCTACGGAGGCCTCCAACCTAGTCCAAACATCCCTTAGTCTTTTATTTGTGTAGATTTCACCTATAGTTTTATTATCATTATGAACAAATTGTTCAATTATATACCCCACCTTGCTAATATATCTATGTATTTTATCCACGTAAATAATAAAGTAAATATTTGGGCATCTCATTTAATTTCTACCCATCACATTAATCGCTCATTCATATCGAGTTTTAACATTTACATCGCTAGTTCATTGCTCTTTCCTTTTTCATAGGTCAAATTAGCCAGTTGCTTCGACCACCACAGTGGCGGCTCAAGAAATCTCTTCAAAAAATTTACCTGGGATTATTTGCTCTCTAGTCTCCATTCTTCGATTTGCTTATTTTTTTTCCATTTCATAAGTTCAAATTGACTATTTGCTGCGGCCAACCCTACAACTAGTTGAACCCTAGATCCATCTCTCACAAAAATCAACTGTGATTTTTGCTCTCCAATCTTCACCCATTGAATAGGTTCATTTAATTTGGCTAAATTTCTATTTTGAAAGGTTGGATTTTATTAGTTGTTTAAGGGTTTAACAGTTAAAAGTTGATTCCAATTTTATAATGAAATATTTAAAATGATTTTACAAACTCTTTTGACTTTTCCAAGAATGTTGTTTCCTTATCTATTTTAAAGTACTTTTCAAAAATCTTTTCCAAGGTTTTAATATTAATTATTTTGGAAATAAGTAGAGTGAGTTGCATTCGAACAAGTTGTGCTTATTGAATTCAACTGATGCAATGAACATGAAAAATGGAGGGTGGGGTTCCGGAGACAATAATGTAACACATATTTTCTTAATGACGAGATCGACATTTTACTTGCAACATAGGAAATATGAGCTTTCTTTTTTAGGGTTCTCATGAATTTTGAGGAAGAAAATAGTATTATAAGAGTGTTCTTGTGTAGGTGTGGGGAGTAATGATGGAATAAGAAAGAGTGCCAAAGATTGAAGGTGAGGCTGTGGGACAACCTCTTTCCTGCCTCAATAGAAGCTCCGACGCCGGCGATGTGCAGCCACCGGCTGATGAATCTAGAAGGAGAGAAAGAAGCTCATATAAAGAAGAACATAACAAGAGGTCAAACAGGTTGCTAATTATCCCTGTCCAATCATATATTGCCACATCATTGCTAGTCCCTAATATGCTTTTTGTCCTACCAAAAAAAAAAAAAAAGAATTTTATAACCTTTCTTGTAAAAAAAAATAAAATTGTCCATTTAAACAATCCATTTTATTTGTGCTTCTTTTTTTTTTGGGTGGAAAGGTTGATGGGAAAAAGAGCTTCAGCACAAGCAGGGAGAGATAGAAAGAAAGCACATTTGATTGCTTTGGAAGCAAAAGTTTAAGAATTGGAAACGAAGAATGCTGAGCTTGAACAAGCTATTTCATCTATGGAGGATGAGAATCAAATGCTTAAACAGGTACTTTCAAAGTTTACAACCTTCTTTTCAGAAATTTTAATTGACATATGATTATTTCATATCATTTTTATATGATTATGTTAGTTGTTCTTCTTGATAGATTGCACACACATTGCATGTACCTGATTTTCTATGTCATGATATATTTTAGATTTTTTTCTTTTTTATAAACAAGCTCGAGTTTCAAACTTTACTTTCCAACTTTTATGAGGTAATATACATTATTTATTAGCATCATTTTTATGTAATTGTTTCATCTGTTCTTCTTGATGGACTGCACACACTTTGCACGTACTTGATTCCCTCCATCATTATTATTTTAGACTTTTGTCTTTTTTATGAACAAGCCCGAGTTTCTAATTTACTTTCCGATGAATAATTTTATGTGATTCTAACTTTAGTATTTTTAATTTGCAGATATTGGAGAACACAATTGTTGATTAATAAGAGTGGAAACAATAATTTTTTTAGTTAATGATTTTCCATGACAGAGAAAGTGAGGAGAGAAAGAGGGTTTAATTTCAATGGCTCCATAAACAACATTTTATGAGAGCATACACTCCACAAATTGAGTGATTTCTATATTTACAACTAGAGATGGTTCAAACCCCCTATTTTTTCAAGTATTATATTTCATGAAAATATGTTAGAGTTGATATTTCATTTTTATATATACAATACGTGTTTTAAGTTTAAATTTCTTAAAAAAAAAGAATTAATTTTGATATATCATACATAATTATTACATCTCTTGGAGCATGTTGTGCAGTTTACGTGCAACGTCGAGACCATCTCTCAGGGAATATCGGCTTGCACAGTGTATACAACAAACAAGACATTCATTATTCTCGAGTCTCATAGATTTGTCAACATATTCTTTGCAAAAGCCATGTAAGCATCCCATCATAGTCCTTGATTTCTTGATGATTCCTAGGCATGCATATTGGACATTGTATGTTGTTACAAATTTTAGATAGTGACACACCCACAACGTCGTCAAATTCTTCTAATGTTTAAACGAAAAAAAATTATAATTTCAAATTATTATGGGAATGAATAAAGTGGGTTAACACAAGTTGGGCTGGATGAGTTCCACTAATGAGATAAAAATGAAAAAATGGGGGTGCACCGATTTGGTAATGTGATTCATCATGTCTCTCTTCGTGCCGTTTTAGTCATCCATTCGTGCGAATTTAACCCCTAGTTTACATTCTATTGTGTAACCTCCACATATGGTATTTCAATCCTCCATAATCAATATTAGCAATGCTCGTTATAATGTCACGATGGATAAATTACTCAAATTATGCACCTTATATGTATATTATATATATATTACATCTATATAAATAATGGAGTAAATATTTGGAACTCTCATTTAATTTGTATTTACCTCATTAATCAATCCTTCATATCAACTTTTAACATTCACATCCGACACTTTCATTTATTTATTTTATTTCTTTCCCTTTTCACAAGATCCATAAGTTGCTACGACCACCATGGCAATTGCTTGACCATATTTTAGTGATGATTCACTCTCAAATCTTTATTTCTAAATTTGTTTATTTGTTTCCTTTTTACAGGTTCAAATTGGCCATTTGCTACGACTAATTTCTAACTGGTCGAGCCCTGGATCCATCTCCTAAAGAAAATCAACCGTGTTTGTTTGCTCGTCAATCTTCATCCATCGAACAAGTTCATTTCATTGGTTTTCTTTTGATTTATAAGGTTGATTTTTTAATTTTTTTTTAAAGGTTTAACATTTAAGCGGATTCTAATTTTATAAGGAATCGTTTACAAATTCTTGATTTTACATTTTCATGTATGTTGTACCTTTTTATATATTTTATATTTTATAAAAATGTTGGATATTTAACGGTTTGATATTTAGTTGATTCCAATTTTATAATGATTCAAAATAAATTTATAAATTCTTGATTTTACTTTTTCAAGTATGTTATACCTTTATTTATTTATTTATATTATTTTTTAGGGTTTAAATATTGCCACATTCCAAATTATTTTTGGAATAAGTAGAATGGCTTTGAATAAATTCATTTAATTGGTTCTATTTTAATTTAAAAGGTTAGATTTCATTTGCTATTACAATTTAAAAGGGTAAATAATTTGACATCTCATTTAGTTTGTACCAACCTCATTAATCATTCATTTATATGAATTTTTTACATCTATATCGTCACTTTTTTTTTTTTTTCGTTTCATTTTCTTTTCACAAGGTCAAATTTGTGAATTGCTACAACCACCACGATGGCTTGTCACAAGTTCAAATTAACCATTCGTTGCGGCCAACCACCCTACAACTAGTCGAGCCTTAGATCCATCTCTCCCAAAAATCATACAATGATTTTTGCTCTCCAATATTCGTTCATTGAACATGTTCGTTTAATAGGATTATATTTCTAGCTAAGGTATAACATTTAAGTTGATTCCAATTTTATAATGAAATGCTTAAAATATTTTTACAAATTCTTTATTTTACCTTTTCAGTTTGTTGTTTCTTTATTTTCTTATTTTATATTAGTGTCTTTAATTTTTTTAAGAGTTTGAATATTGTCATGTTTCGAATTATTTTAAAATAATTAAAATGGATTCAGACGAGTTAATCGTATCGAGTTCCACTATTGGGAACATGGCGTGGTGCCAAGCTAGTAATATATTACATATTTTCTTAATGATGACATAAAATTTTAATTGCAACAATGAGAAGTCATGGAAATTTCAATCTCTCTTCGTATGAGTTTTAGTCTTTCATTTGTGCAGATATCATCCATAGTTTTATCATCATGATGGATAAATGGTTTGATTATATATACACCTCATATATTTATTTATTCTAAGTATTATATCCATAAAAATAAGTGTAATTATTTCGGCATCTCATTTAATGTGTACGCACCTCATTAATCATTCATTTATATCGAGTTTCAACATTTACATCGCCACTTTCATTTTTCCCCATTTCTTTTCCTTTTCATAGGTCAATTTCTCCAATTTCTACGACTACCACAACGGCGGCTCGAGCTCTATATTATTCTCTTCAGAAAATTAACTTGGATTATTCGCTCTATAGTCTTTACTCTTTGATTTTCTTATTTTTCCCTTTTCACTAGTTCGAATCAACCATTTGCTGCGGACAACCCTACGACCAGTCTAGCCCTAGATTCATCTCACAAAAAGTCAACTGTGATCTTTCGCTCTCCAATCTTCATCCATTCAACAGGTTCATTTAATTTGATTTAATTTCTATTCTTAAAGGTTGGATTTTATTTGTTGTTCAAGAATTTAACAGTTAAAAGTTGATTCCAATTTAATAATGAAATATTTAAAATGATTTTACAAATTGTTTATTTTACTTTTCCAAGTATGTTGTTCGTTTAGCTATTTTATATTATTTTTGTAAAACCTTTTACAGGGTGTGAATCAACAATGATATTTCGCTCTCCAATTATCATCCATTGAACACGTTCATTTAATAGGATTATATTTCTATTTAAGGTTTAACATTTAAGTTGATTCCAATTTTATAATGAAATGTTTAAGATAATTTTACAAATTCTTTATTTTAAATTTTCAGTTATGTTGTTCATTATTTACATACTTTATATTAGTTTTTTTTTTAATTTAAGAGTTTAAATTGTGTCACATTTTGAATTATTTTGAAATAATTAAAGTGAATTCGAACGAGTTGAACTTATCGAGTTACACTAATGAGATGAACATGAAAAAATGGGGGTGGTGCCAAGCAAGTAATATGATACATATTTTCTTAATGACAATATGGAAATTTATTGGGAACAATGAGGGTCATGGAAATTTCAGTCTCTCTTCGTGCAAGTTTTAATTTTTCATTTGTGCGGATTTCATCCATAGTTTTATTATAATGATGAATAAATGGTTCAATTGGATACTCACCAAATGTATTTATGTATTTTATCCACATAAATAATAGAGTAAATATTTGCGCATCTCATTTAATTTCTACCCATCTCATTAATCATTCATTCATATCGAGTTTTAACTTTTACATCACCAGTTTAATTTTTTTTATTTCTTTCCCTTTTCACAGGTCAAATTAGCCAGTTGCTACTACCACCACAGTGGCGGCTCAAGCTCTAGATTAGTCTCTTCAGAAATTTTACTTGAATTATTCGCTCTCTAGTCTTGATTCTTCAAGTTGCTTTTTTTTTCGTTTCATAAGTTCAAATCGACAATTCTCCACGGCCAACCCTACGACCAGTCAAACCCTAGATCCATCTCTCACAAAAGTCAACTTTGATTTTTCGCTCTCCAATCTTCATCCATTGAGCAGGTTCATTTAATTTGGCTAAATTTCTATTTTAAAAGGTTGGATTTTATTTAATGTTTAAGGATTTAATTGTTAAAAGTTGATTCCAACTTTATAATGAAATGTTTAAAATGATTTTACAAACTCTTTATTTGACTTTTCCAAGTATGTTGTTCCTTTATTATTTTAAATTACTTTTCAAAAATCTTTTTCAAGGTTTAAATATTATCACATTTTTTATTATTTTGAAAAATAAGTAGAGTGAGTTGTGTTCGAACAAGTTGTGATTATTGAATTCCACTGATGCAACAAACATGAATAAAGGAGGTGGGGCACCTGAGCAAGTAATGTGACACATATTTTCTTAATAATGACATCAAAATTTTACTTGGAACAATAGGAAGAATATGAGCTTTATTTTTTAGGGTTCTCATGAATTTTGAGGAAGAAAATAAATATGATAAAAGTTTTCTTGTGTAGGTATGGACAATGATGATGGAATGAGAAGAGTGCCGGAGATCGGATGTGAGGTTGTTGGACAACCTCTTTCCTGCCTCAATAGAGGCTCCGACGCCGGCGATGTGCAGCCATCGGCTGACGAATCTAGAAGGAGAGAACGAAGCCCTTCTGAAGAAGAACATAACAAGAGGTTAAAAAGGTTGGTTAATTATCCTTGCCCAATCATATCTTGGCACATCATTGCTAGTCCATAATATGGTTTTTGTCCTACACAAAAAGAATTTATAACCCTTCTTGTAAAAAGAATAAAAGTGTCGAACTTAACAATCCATTTTGTTTTTGCTCTTTTGAGTGGGAAAGGCTGATGAGAAATAGAGCTTCAGCACAAGCAGCCAGAGATAGAAAGAAAGCACATCTGACTGCTTTGGAGGCAAAAGTTGAAGAATTGGAAACCAAAAATGCTGAGCTTCAACAAACCATTTCATCTCTGGAAGATGAAAATCGAATGCTTACACAGGTACATTTCAAAGTTTACTACTTTCTTGTCAGAATTTTTAATTGGAATGTCATTATTTCATATAATTTTTATGTAATTATGGTATTTGTTCTTCTTGATAGACTGCACACACATTGCACGTACCCGATTTTCTATCTCATGATATATTTTAGACTTTTTTTCTTTTTTATAAACAAGCCCAAGCTTCAAACTTTACTTTCCGACTTTTATTATTTATTAGCTATCATTTGTTTTGTAAGTGTGTTATATGTTCTTCTTGATGGAGTGCACACACATTGCACGTACGTGATTCTCCTCATTAACATATGTTTTAGACTTTTGTCTTTTTTATGAACAAGCCTGAGTTTCATAATTGCTTTCTAACAAATAATTTATATGATCCTAACTTTATTATTTTTAATTTGCAGATATTGGAGAACACAATTGTTGATTAGTAAGAGTGGGAAAGATAGTTTTTTTTAGTTAAATATTTTCAGAGAGTGAGGAGAGTAGAGGGTTTTATTGTAATTGCTCCATAAGCAACATTTTATGAGAACATACACTCCACAAAATGAGTGATTTCTATATTTGCGACCAGAGATTGTTCAAAACTGCTATTTTTTCAAGTATTATAGTTTACAAAAATATGTTAGAGTTGATATTTCATTTTTATATTTACAATACGAGTGTTAAGTTAAAATATCCTTAAAAAAGAATAAATTTTGATATATTATACATAATTATTACATACTTTTGAAATTTTATTTGAAAAAATACGTAAATAAACCATGCAAAATATATTAGCAATTCACATTGTCCCACATACACACGGACTACACTCTCTCTTGAAGCATGTTGTGCAATTCACGTGCAAAGTCAAGATCATCTCTGCACAGTGTATACAACAAACAAGACATTCATTATTCTTCAGTCTCATAGATCTGTCAACGCATTCTCTGCAAAAGCCATGTAAGCATCCCATCACAGTCCTTGTTTTATTGATGATTCCTAGCCAGAGATATTGTTCATTGTGTGTTGTTACGGACTTTAGATAGTGACACATCCACAACTTTTTAAAATCTCTTCCAAGGTTTAAACATTATCGCATTTTTAACTATTTTGGAAATAAGTAGAGTGAATTGCGTTCGAACAAGTTGTGTTTATTAAATTCCACTGATGAAAAAAACTTGAAAAAATGAGGGTGGGCCCGAGCAAGTAATGTGATATTTTCTTAATGACGACATCAAAATTTTACTTGTAACAATGGGAATAATATGAGGCTTTTTTTTTTTTTTTTGGGTTCTCATGAATTTTGAGAAAGAAAATTAGTATGATAAGAGTGTTCTTGTCTAGGTATGGAGAGTGATGATGGAATGAGAAGAGTACTAGAGATCGAAGGTGAGGCTGTGGGAAAACTTCTTTCCTGCCTCAATGGAGGCTCCGACACCAGCGATGTGCAGCTTTAAGCCAACAAACCTAGAAGGAGAGAAAGAAGCCCATATGAAAAAGAACATAACAAGAGGATAAGAAGGTTGGTTAATTAAGTCTATCCTTGTCCAACCATATCTTGCCACATCATTTCTAGTTCTTAATTTGCTATATGTCCTACACAAAAATAATTTTATAACCTTTCTTGTTAAAAAAATAAAAGTGTCCAATTTAACAATCCATTTTGTTTGTTTTCTTTTGGGTAGGAAAGGGTGATGAAAAATAGAGCTTCAGCACAAGCAGCAAGAGATAGAAACAAAGCACATTTGATTGATTTGGAGGCAAAGGTTCAAGAATTGGAAAGCAAGAATGTTCGCTGGATGAGAAACAAATGCTTAGACAGGTAAATTTCAAAGTTTACTACTTTCTTTTTATAAATTTTGATTTGCATAATATCATTATTTTATGTCTGTTACCTGTTCTTATTCATGGACTGCACACACATTGCACGTACCCGATTGTCTCCCTTGTGATAGTTTACTTTTGTCTTTTTTATAAACAAGCCCGAGTTTCTAATTCTGCTTTCTAACTTTTATGAGGTCATATATATATATTATTTATTAGCATCATTTATACATAATTGTGTTATCTGTTTTTCTTGATGGACTGCACATACGGTGCATGTAATTGGTTCTCAACATCATGATATCTTGAATTTTTTTTTTAATTTTCTTTTATGAACAAGCCCGAGTTTCAATCTTTGCTTTCTGATGAAAATTTTATGTTGTTATAACTTTAGTATGTTTAATTTCCAGATATTGAAGGACACAATTGTTGATTAATAAGAACGGAAAAGGAAGTTTTTTCAGTGAAAGGGTTTCCATGAGAAGAGAGCAGAGAAGAGGGTGTGATTGCAACATAAGCAACATTTTATGAAGCATACACTCTATAAAATGAGCTTTTTTTTTTTCTTTAAATATATGTTTGCATTCAGAGATAGCTCAAACCTGCTATTTTTTTCAAATATTTCTAATTCACGAAAATATTTTAGTTGATTAAAATATGTTAGAGTTGATATTTTTTATATTTATAACACGAGTGTTGCGTTAAAAAATTAAATAAGAGAATTACTTTGATACATTATAAACTAAAAATCATTATATATTTTCAATTTTTTTTTTTTGCAAAAGTACGTAGATAAACCATGCAAAACATTAGCAGTTCACCTTCTCCCACATGCATGTGGACTGCACTCTCTTGTATCATTGTGTGCAGTTCACGTGTAATATTTTATTTTTATTTATTTTGGGCTTACATAAATATATATATATATATATTTGCGTGTGTGTGTGTGTGTAATATAGATTTGAAAAATGTAAGAAATTTTAATATTAATAATCACTTCTCAGGTTCCATTGACAAACTATCATCTCCGATTGCTGGAAACTTACTCATAAAAAAATGTTGTATATACAACTCAGACCAATTTGCTTCTATCAAATCCTATAAATTTCTGTGTATTTTCTCATTTATTCTACTTAAGTGCAATTTGTTAGCTCGGATATGATCAATCTCTAAGAAGCATCCAAAATTTGACGAAAAATTTACAATCTCATATGAAGGATTATTCATTTCACTTCTTTTGTAGAGTTAACATGCCAATGAAAGCCAAAGCGCGGCAGGCTGCACCCATTGCCATGAGAAGGGATATACAGTGATTCCATTCGTGGAGATCATACCCCGTTTTTAGCAGCGCCCCACACCGTTGTATCAGCCACACCCCATAATATCTGCAAGCAATTGGAATACTGAAAAAATTATTTTTGATTTCTCATGTATTTAAAATCACAGTAATGCAGTAGTGCCACTGTCATCTGAGAGGAGTCCTAATGACATAGGATGATCCTTCAGTATGATGATTTTAAGTACAGTATACATATATTATTGACAGTTATGAATAATACGTTCGAAAGTGTGCAATATCTACGTACCTCTTTGCATTTGAGACGATAAATGCTTCTAAAGCCCAGCTTGGATAACACAATCTTGTCAAAATCTTGATGAATTCGCTGTCTTTGGGCTGAGTGGAAAGAAGAGTCAGAACAACTGGTAGAAGTACAGAACACTGCACAATGTAGAAGATTCTGATCAGCCAAAATCATGTATAAGATAGTAATATCAACAGTATTTTTTATCAAGTAGGAGTGATTGATCACCAGCTGAGATGGGCCAGGTTCCAGGAAGATTGCCAGTGTATAAGCTATACCCGTCACACAATAAAAGAGGCAGAACAAGACGATGTAATTATCTAGGAACGTTGATCTCAGATTGGTGAAGAAATAAAACATTGATAAGTAGACCAATGGCTTGATCAGTGTATTGAAATGGTCAACTGTGTCTTTGGCAACAAAATGAGCAAGGCTGCTGATGCCTGAAGCACGTTCCCTCCTGTATTGTAACTTGTCCAGAGAGAACGTTCTCAGAGCCGCGATCTTGCATAGCAAAGCTGAGAAAATGTGAGAGTGAGCAAACTGTAAGAGAGAAGGGAAAATTTGTGAAAGAAGAAGGCAAAATGTTAATGGTGTGGAGCAGCCTGAATCGAACTTAATTACAAAAAACTTCTCTGAGGTTTAGCCTAAATACAAGAAAACCCAGCTCTCTTAATCCTTACGTATACCATATTTATCGAGGATAGTTTTTATAATTTTCCCAAATTATGTTTTCTCAACTCACAAGTAGCTATGACGGTGTAGGTATAACCAGGAGCGCCAAAGCTTTCGTCGCCTGATTTAGATATCAGACCCAAACAAGCACCAGCAAGCAACAATATGAGAAAGTCTATTGCTTGGATCCTAGCTTCTCGAAGTCGTTGTTTAGCCATCCTGAACAACATATGAACAAAGACAGTCAGAAGTTACACGATGAATCAGTGAGATGTTGATCTGTAAAGACCAAGAATGTAATGAGCATCTCCTAACTTCATCTCATTGAAACAGTTTAGATATCGAGAAATTTTAAATCAAAGGATATGATCCAGGGTATACCTTGCAACGAAGTGTTTATATTGTTGCAGAATGCTGGGAGTTCTTCTGTTAGACAAGTCCGTCGACTTCAAAAAGTTATTACATATCACATCAAATCGTGCTTCCACTCTATATTTCAGATTTTGCCATAACTCCCCCCAAATGGATAGTTGTTCACGGCCAGGTCTGTAATTTTCTTGATTTCCTGAATTAGCATACATAGCAGCCACATCATCAACCCCAGTAACATTCTTCTGCATATCCAAAGGTACAGGATAACCTTTGTGGAGCATCCAGCGGAGAGGAAGCTCTTCGCAAGTCACACCAGAGCTCGTGTGTGGTTTTACCATCCCTTCCAAAACATCTATGAAATAGTCAGGTGGATTAATACGTTCAGGGACATGAATACCAAGATTTGCAAAGTAATCTTCGACATCCCTAACTGCTCCATGGTACGCAGTAAGACCTCCCTTTGCTAGAAGTATCAAATCATCAAACATATTGAACAAGGAATAGCTGCATGAGAGAGAGAGAGAGGGGGGGGGGGGGATGTGTCAGCTCTTGGTATCTTAAAGCAGAAAAATCAAGGAGGAAGTGTTTTGTTAAGCTTACCTAGGTTGGTGGACGACCATGCAAATATTTACTCCTTCAATTGCTTCACGTTTGAGTGCTCTGAGAAGGAGCTGAGATGATGAGCTGTCCAAACCAGAGGTTGGTTCATCTAAGAACAAAAGTGAAGGTTCCATTACTAGCTCTAGACCTACATTTACGCGCTTCCTCTGTCCTCCAGATATACCTCGTTTCTCCACAGTGCCAACCAAGGAATTTCGCACTGAGTGCAATCCGAGGGACTCGATGACTCTTTCAACAACAAGTACCTTGTCTGCTTTTGGTAAATCTGCAGACAATCTTCAACCAATTTGGACATAACTACTTATTAGCACAAGAACACAAGAAAAACGTAACTTTATGCACTCAAAAGTATGACAAAAGGGAAGATTACAATTTTTAGGCCAGATTAACAGTCTCTGTTGTGGAGTTGGCAATTTCAAGCGAAAAGGACCAGATGTGTAACAAGTTAAAGGCAACACGGCCATATTTAGTGGATCAAAATTGCAAGTTTCTCAAAATATTTAACTTTGAGTACTGTGATATTTGTCTGAGTTACAATTAGACATGTAGCATTTCTGTACCTGCAATCGGCACTGAACCATATGTTCTCTTCCACAGTAAGATTCCCGTGCACAACATCATCCTGCGGCACAAATCCAACAATCTTTTTATATGACCTTATTGACTCAACCTTCCCATTTAGAAGAACTAAGCCAGTTATTGAGCATCCAGCAGTTTTTCCAGCGAGAGCTGAAAGTAAAGTCGTTTTTCCTGCCCCAGATGGACCCATGAGAGCAGTTATTCGACCAGGCCGAATTTCACCAGTGATGGACCTCAAAAGGTGTTTCTTTTTCTGTTTCAATGTTACACTAAGATCTCTGAAAGAGATCTCAATTGTGAGTCTTCTCCTAGTCACATTATCCATTGCCAATGAAACTACTCCAGCGAATGTAAGGTCCCTGCTATGCTGTTGTTGAGCTTTCTCCTTTTCGAGCTGAGAATATGCGTATCTGAATATTTGGGTGTCAGTTCGAATATGTTTTGTCTTCACCTTTTTCTTCTTATCCTTGTTTTCAATTTCTGGATTGGCATCTTCAGAACTGTCAGGATTTTCTTCCATTTCTTGTACTGGAGGGTAAGAAGCATCTATTTCCTTTCGTCCAGATACAGCACCACATAGCTGAGAAGCATAACAATCGTAAGGGAACAAATAGAAATGCAAATTGTAACAATTTTTCGTCTCTATTTGATTCTGTATTCCAACCTGGTCGTCGGGTAGGATGCTATTTCGACGTGAAAATGAGCGGGACACCTCAAGTGCTCTTTTTCTAATTGCATCCTTTGCTGCCAGCCATCTTGCTTGTGCTTGGGCATTCTCCTTTACACTTTTCACAGCAACTTCCCTTGATCTGGCATATCGCCTTTCTCTGATGCTGATGACTTGCTCATAACAATTGTAGAAGATGAATAGCAAAACGCTAATACCAACCTACAACAACAAGAATGTTTAATCTACCAGCTAATTCTTCATTATTTATCCTCTCTAATTTTGTAAAAGCCAGGGACAATATTTATCTATAGAAACTTACAATCAGCATTAGCCCGTATCGCGTTGTATCCTGCCTCGTCGTCTTGGAATCACATGAAGCCAAACTATAACATCCTGCAATTTTATGTTCAAAGCACGAACACAGGAGATTTCTTAAACAGGAAGACGATGTAGAAAATAATGGGATATCAGTGCATGCCAAGAACACAAACACAATGAAGAGACGAAGTTGTCTTTCAAGTTCAACAAAGAAAATACTATCTTGATGCAATTCAGTACACTTCAACAAGGGACTTACGTGTCTGATCAATAGATCCCATACGACAGAAATGCCTGAAAAAACAAAATACAATAGCATTACCAACACGATAACTTAAATGAAAGAAAAGAACTACAGATCAAGAAACACATCAAGTAAAAACTGGACTGATAAAAAGTCAAGAGCACCAATACATGACTAAAGATGCCTGAAGAATGGAATAAAAATCAAGACCTGCTAGTACAAGGAATCTCTTGTGTGTTTGATGGGCAATACGATCCTGCAGAACAGAACATCGAACTACCTCTGCTTACATCTGCCCAAATATTAGCCCCTCCACACGTATGATTTTCCTTTCCAGGAGGTAACTGGTAGAGATATCTGCACGCAGAATCAATACACACAAAACTATGTAATACAATGTAGTACACAAGACAGATATGTAATAATGTAATACACAAGTATCAACTTACGGGTCGCATATGCCCGTCGCCGCATTGAATTTTGCTAGGGGGCAGTAGGAACCCAATGGACACGCTGCAAAAATCCCAGAAATCATAACCTATACTTTAGGAATCAGTGTATCATACTCAAAAAGACTTCACGTTCAAAGCTCAATTATCAAATTGCACTTCTTATTACTCATATATACAAATAAATTTCCATAAAAACTGCTCATGCAAGCGCAGATAGTCCTAGGAAAAAACCATATGCACCCACTAAGACAGAAGCCTTGGACGGTCATCGAAACATTAACTATGACATTTTCTTGCAAATCATTTGATTCTCCGAGAGACAAAAAAAAAAATTAAAAAGTGTATAATCAAAGGAAAGGGAGCAAATTGGTCGGGTACTTACGTATCATGCATGTAAGACCCTGAGGACAGAAGAAGCCATCACAGCAAGGCCGACAATCAGAGGTTCGGGCCGGTATATCTTCGGAGTCTCTGAAATTGACGGGCTGAGTCAAGCCCGAGCCACAAGCCCATCCGGGCTCGCAGCCCGAAACCCATGTCGATGAATTACAGTTCCTGTTGGGCTTCAGGAAAGTGGCAGAGGATTTAGTGTTTGCGATGAACTTGGTGAAGTAGAATTTGAGCTCTGCTGCGGTGCACAATCTCTGAGGCAAGTCTCCTATGTTTTATTACAAATCAAACGCACAAAAAATATATATTCAGAAGAAATTCGCAGTAAGGCAATCCCATGCAATACCTAATAAATTTACTTTAATTAACTAAAAAATATAATCATATTTTTTAATTAAATAAATAATATTATAAATTAAATGCACTCAAATTGACTTGATAATTCTATAATTTAATAAACTAATATCTTTTTAAGAAAAAAAACAAATTAAATTTATAATTATTAGAGAATATGTTTTAGCTATCGAGTAGTGGCATTATTGAAAAAAGAAAAGAAAAATAAAATATATTAAAAATATTCTTTCACAACAAACATTCTTAATCTATTTTATTTAATATATTAAATAACATTCTTAGTTGATAGAATATATTTTTATGATATTATAAAAAAAACTCTATAAATTAATGAACCGTTGATTTATTAATCATTGACTAATTTTTTTAATTAATATATTTTATATAGTCCTCATTTTTATAATATATAATGTTTAAATTGAATATGTAAATTCTTTTTTACAAGCTCAAACTCTCATCAAATTTCTTTTTTCAGATTATTAGACTATATTATTAGCGTAGAATTCGAAATTAAATTATAATAATTAAATTAATAAATATACAAACTCATTAACAATAATCTCTTCTATTTATCAATATATATTTTTAGTTATAATTATATTTGACACTGAGTAAATTACATAAAAAAATTAACGCAAGAATATGGATTATGAAACTACATAATATGATTTATTTATAATAAAAGTAAATCAAATAAACAAAAGAGAATTGCCAAAATAAATATATTTAAATATGAATATTCTTAACTTAAATAATCACATTTTTTTTTGTTATTTACATCAATTTTAATTATTAATTAAGCCTTAATACATAATATGATAACTTTACGACGTAAAAGATATTAATTACTAATTGTAAGTCTTGCAAATAGAAAAAATACATAATAATTATAGAATCTTATTTAATATAATTAAGATTATCACTACCAATATGAATTAACATTTTCATATGTTAATAAATTAATTCATTTTTGTATAAACAATGTTATGAATATCAAAGATGATATTCTTTTTTCGTTTTTTCTGGATTCGATCGTAGAATTTATGTGCTCCAATTTTGTACCATTTGACACATTTGGTTGATTATTAATAATATAAATAAATAATAATAATAATTATTATTGTTGTTGTTGTTGTTATAAAAAGTTTGTGAGAGCATAAAATAAGGAATAATTAATAAATAGGAAATAAAAATAATAATTGTCAAAGAAAGCAAAGAAGTAGTGCCCATGATGAAGGCATACCTTGAGTTGTGAGAATGCACTTAGACAGGAAATTCAAATTAGAGGAATAATTAAACGACCTGTTCCAATCGTCTTCCCTGCCAACAAAGCAGAATCAGAGAGAAAGAGAGAGAGAGAGAGAGAGAGAGAGAGAGAAGGGTAGGTTTAATGTGTAAGAGATGGACTTACGGGTCTGTAACGCAGAAGCTGGCCTTCTTAGTAATCTGACTGTGTACGAGCTCCAAGGTGACGTTGGAGAGACGCTTATACACTAACGCCGTTAACTGATTCAGAAGCACCGGGTTGCTACTGAGCTCGGTGGTGTTGATGCCGTCGTAATATTTGTCGGAAACTTGTTGGCACTGTACGAACCGCACCAATATGATCACTTGCATGAAAACCCAAATAACCAGCCACCTCATTTTCTCCCTATCACAGCTCCCACCTCATCACCATCACAAACCCTCTCCTCTCTCTCTCTCTCTCTCTCTCTCTCTCTCTCTCCCTCTGTTTTCTGTTTGTGTGTTTTCTGGGTGAGAATAATTGGTGAATTCAGCAGAAGAATGAAGGAATGTTGGCGATATATATATATATATATATAATATGTGTGTGTGCGCGCGCATATATATATATATATGTATATATATGTAGGTATATGGGCAGTTGACTGTTGCCATTTTGCGGTTATTATAATTCTTTCTAATAATTTTCAGCCTTTTTTATATTTTTTAATTAATATATTTTAGATGTAGAGATGGTCTTATAATTTTATTTTATTTTTGACAAATTCAAGAATCGATTCAGATACATTAGTTTAAACTTGGTCTTCTTTTACTTCTTCTACTTTTTTATTTTTTATTATTATTGAATATAACATAAGATTGAGATAAAATATTATCTTTATTTATTATCCTCTTTTATTTTACTTTATAATTATTAATTGATCAAAATTCCATATTAGTTAAATATAAAAATATTTTTTATTTAATCAGTGCAGATATATATTTTTTGACGTAGTATATAGACAAATCATGCAAAATTCAATAATCGACAAAAAATTATATACAATCATTGCACATAATATATTCTTGTGAGACATATCAAAATTTTATTTATTTATCCGAGTTCTCTTATTTTTTTCGCCTAAGGTTTTCTTATTTTTAATTTTTCTATTTTTTTTAACTTTATACATTTTTTATTTTTAATGTTTTTACATAAGACCACTTCTAGGATTCGTCTTTTATGTAAGACAGTTCACAATATTATTATAATATTTATTGATATATTATTGTCCGTTTTGATACATCTTGAATCTACTCGATTTTGTTGTGAAGTTTGCTCCAAAAAATCATCATACAAATAAAAATGTACTCATAATTATAAACCCGTCACAATATTAATATAACCAATATAAAACTTTAATTGGCTATTTCAATGAGCAAGTGATATATATATATATATATATAAAGTTACTAGACTTTTACAATGTCAATATATCATAATATGTAAATTAATTAAATTGTGGAAATGGACATATATAAGGTTTAATCAGATCTTCATAATGAAGTAACGTGTATTGACTTATTATTTTATTAGGTATAAATAAATTATACATAATCAAGAATAAGATATTTCCAAGAAAACCCATAATGTGTCTGACCCATTATTAGATGTTTATTGGATTATATTATAAAAAATAAAAATAAAAAAATACTAAATTTATACACTATGTGTAATAAAAATGTTAATTGATGTGATTTTATTTTTAATTTTTAATTTTTTTAATTTTTCTTTTTTTTGGAGAGGGCGTGAACCATGACATACTTTTATTTGTTTTGTGCTAGTATGTGATGCCGTCCCACGAAATTATTTTATATGTTGTTATTATTAAAAAAATATGTTATTTATTATTAAAAAAATTCATTAAAAAATAATTATACATAATATTTAAGTTAATAAATTTTATATTTTATTATAAATTTATTTTAAAAAATTAAACTTACGTATCTGAATTGAATTGGGTTTATCTACTTAAATTCAAATCTAAACTAGATTTTTGTATTGGATTAATAAAATAATAATTTAAATATTATACAATTATATATTTGAAATATTTTATTTTAAAAAATTAATATTTAAAATTTGATATACAATAATTTGGTAAAAATTGGTTCGATTATAACAAATCATAAAAAAAAATTACTAACGATTTTTTCCATAATTTATGGAAGGATATATACTATATTTTGTAAAAAAAAAAAAAAAAAGTAGAAATTCGATTTAGTTATAATAAATTCAAAAACAAATTATGTTACATAAAATTTTCATCGGCTATCTTCCCAAAATACGTAAGTACCATTGGGCGGAAAAACAAAAATAAAAATGTTCATCTTAACATTATATATGTATATATGTATAATATGTAGAGTATATATTAATATAATAATAAAGTAATCTTAAAATAAAAAGTTTTCGATTATTTCAATTTTCAAAAGCAAAAATATTCTAGGGCTTTGATTAGTTGATTTTTAAAAAAGGCTTTCTCCATTTTATTTCATACAAATAATTTTTATAACAATTTCATTATTTTATTATGATATTTAATTTTACACTCATACTGTATAAATAATATAATATATTAAATTATAAAATAAAATAACTTTTTGGTTCATAATTTTGATGATATTTAAATATTTATTACTTATTGAATTATTTATATAAATATACAACTTGCTAAATTATTTAATCTTTCATACAATTAATCAGATTATTATAAAAATAAAAACTCTTATTTTGAGGTAAATGAAATTTACTTTTATACAATACAATATTCTTTAACATATTTGTATCAATAAAATAATAAAATATTTTTAAAATATATTCATAAATATTGAGTTACACTAAATTATAATAAAAAAAAATTTATTTTATTTTTAAAAATATATTACAAACCATAATAATACAACAAGAATATCCTAGCAAGTTAAAATACATGTAGCCTTTTGGTCTGATCCTTTTATATAGTCAACGATAATAGTAATTTAATTTATCCAAATAACATGTCAAAGTTTTATTTATTTATTTATTAAGATGATGAGATGACTAATTCCATTTATTTCTCCCAATTTATTTATTTATTAATTCTAAATCATTAATTTAATTGGGAAATTTTGATTAAATGTGTTTTCGTCCGACAACTTGCGATGCAAATTGAAGTCAACCTTTAATATGTTAAGGTTGTTCCTATGTTAGAATAACTCTTATTTATTTTTATTATTACTATTATGTAATTTTCATTGTTCTTATTGACGGAGCCAAATTCACTAGGTTATATCTATATATTAATATATAGACGAATCATTAATTTTACATCGCAAAAACTCGTGTGAAACAGTTGCACGTATGACACGATGTAAGGTATTATTTGTTTAATTATAAATTATTACTTATTTAACTATAAAATATCACTATTTTTTAAAATATATTACTGATGATTAGTTATTTTAAAAAATAGTGATACTTTATAGTTATACAAGTAATACTTTATAGTTACACAATTAATACCTTAAATCGTCTCATACGTGCAAACCGTTTCACAGGAGACCCACTCATTTTACATTTGTATTATACACGACTCTTTAATTCTGATTAAAAAATATATATAATATTAATTTCTTAAAAATACGCTGTATTGCTCCAATCTTAAAATTAAAGGAATGTTCTAGACGATCTCCAGAGAAAAAAAAAAGATTCCCATAAATAAGACAATGAATTGAAGAATATGAATGTACTTGGTTGTACTTTAAATTCCTCTATTACAATTACTGTTTCATCCTGTACTAGAATGATGTCGATGTCTATCATGTACATTAACGTCATTTAATACACAAGACGTGTGGTGGTAATCTAAAAACAATATTCGGAACAGAGAATCTCAACCCGACCCGACCCAAACAGGAGAAGTATCCACTCACTTCATCAAGATACCTTGGAAACAAGAGATGCTGAGGTTTAACTGAACTCACTTCTTCTGGAAAGTTACCATACCAATGAAAGCTACAGCTCGGAAAGCTACCCCACAAAGGATCAGAAAAGATAAACGAAGAGCCCAATGATGAACGTTGTACCCGTATTTTTGGAGCGCGCCACAGCGTGTTATGAGCCACACACCATAGTACCTGAAATCGAAGAATACTCTGTAAATTGGCAGCCCACATTCAAGAAAATGGTAGGTTTATTAGGGTGCATCGTATGTAGCATATGAAATGAACATGGGAACAATGAATTTCTTCCCACGCGTCATAAGAGAATATCTTGAACCCAAAAGATAGTTGAAAACATGATGAAAACATGTGCGCTTTGCAACCGTTATAGTCCCACAATAATACTTTTGATTGATTAGTTTCTTATTAGGGTCCATAGCCTTGCTCAAATGTATCCCAAAAAAAATGTCATGCAGTAGATGCTATTGTGACAACATAGGTTGCTCGTGGAAGAAAGGAGTCGAGGACTTGTAGCATACCGTTGAGAGTTTGCAATAACAAATGCTTCTAGGGCCCACTTTGGATAACAAAAGTTGGCGATATCTTTAACGAATTTGCTGGCATTCAACTGGGTTGCAATGAGGGTCAACACCACAGGAAGTAGTACCGAACACTGCAGGAATTAGAAGGTTAGATCTATCGTAAAAATTGAACCTAAATCAAACTAATACTATCTAGTAAGAGGAGTTGTTACCAGCTGGGAAGGACCAGGGTCGAGAAAGATGGCCAATGCATACGCTATACCAGTTACACAATAAACGAGGCATAGCAAGACGACGTAGTTATATCCAAAGGACGATCTTGGGTTGCTGAAGAAATAAAACATTGAGAGATAGACTACGGGCTTGATCAGTGTGTTGAACATGTCAACTGTGTCCTTCGACGCAAAATGGGCCAGGCTGCTAATGCCAGAAGCACTTTCTCTCCAGTATTGTAACTTGTCTTGAGAAAATGACCTCAAAGCCGCAATCTTGCACAACAGAGCTGAAATTGGCAAGTTAGGCTTGGAAACAACTGTAAGAAACAAGAGGGACAGCAAAAACATGCAGCTTCCAGTGTGTGTCTGTGTGTTGGGGCGGGGGGGGGGGGGACGTAGGTTTGATCATGTTATTAGTAGAGAACATATTCGTATGGATTTTAAAGTTGATATGTAAGAATATAAGCCCCCCATATTAAAAGTAAGTTGCCTTATTCAACAATTAATGTCAAGAACCAACATTCTTTTAGTTTATCACGGGTGAAAAATCTCCATGTTACGATATTTGGCAAAGTGAGAATGATTCATAATAAATGGACATAAGCTTAGGTAAGTAATTACGAACTTACAAACAGCAATAATTGTGTACGTATAAGCACCAAAACCGAAGGTTGAATCGCTTGCTGTGGTAAGTGAACCCAAGCAGGCCCCAGCAATCAACAGGATGAGATAATCTACAGCTTGTGTTTTTGCTTCTCGCAATCGCTGCTTACTAACCCTGAGATTTTCAGTGGATAGAGAAATGAGATATTATTATTTTTTGTTTTTTGGAGATTAAACTGTTAAAAAAAATTTGAATTTTGTAAATCATTCCATTTTCCGATGCTTGTAAGAAAAAATTGTATTTTGTAAATCATTCCATTTTCCGATGCTTGTTCCATGTCCTTTTTGAACAAGAAAATAAAGGTTTATAAGGCCAGAACAGCTCTAACAAAGGACACTTTAAAGCATGACTATTCTGACAATTGAAGGAACCAACTTAAACCAAAAAAATTCTATAAAAAAAAAAAAAAAGGACTTTTCAAGATTTCTAAATTATACCTCCCAAGAAAATACTTGTATTGCAAGAGAACATTTGGGGTTCTCCGGTAGGACAAGTCTGTCGACTTCAAGAAGTTGTGTCTAATCACATCCCGCTTTCGCTCCACATTGGCTTTAACATCTTGCCAGACTTCCCCAGCAAAGGACTTTTCCTCAGCTAAAGAATCCGGAAGGTTGAAACCATGATCGGTATTCATTGTAGGCGTATCAGGCCCCATACTATTAATTCTCATATCCTGGGGAACAGGATAACCATTATGTAGCATCCACCTCACAGGAAGCTCTTTGTAACTCACACCTGAGCTTGAGCTAGTTTTGACAATCCCCTCCAGAATGTCAATATAGTAATCAGGAGGAGTAACACGTTCTGGAACATTGATTCCAAGACCAGAAAAGTATTCTTCAACCTTTTTTGCGGGTCCATGATAGACCGTAAAGCCCCCTTTTGCTAGAAGTATCAAATCATCGAACATCTGAAACAATGAGTAGCTGCAAAAGAAAGCAAATAGTAAATTAACAGGGAAGTGCCAATAGTAAAAACTTGCTCCCCGATTTTCACATATCCCTTTTTTTGATAAAGAAAGTGATGCATTTAAATACTAATTACTGAGTTCACACAAATTTGACAAATTTTCTTTTATCCTAATGGCCGAAAATAAATTATTACCTTGGTTGATGGACAACCATGCAGATATTTACACCCTCAAGTGCTTCTCGCTTAAGAGCTCTAAGAAGAAGCTGCGAAGATGAGCTGTCCAATCCAGAGGTAGGTTCATCCAAGAACAATAATGAAGGTTCCATCACCAACTCAACACCAACATTCACTCGTTTCCTCTGGCCTCCTGAGATACCTCGCTTCTCCACTGTTCCAACTAAGGAACCCCGTATTGCCTGCAATCCCAAGGAGTCAATGACCCTTTCAACGATAAGAACCTTGTCCGGCTTTGGTAAATCTGCAGACAATCTTCAAAATTTAAATGTAAATGCAATTAATATGGAACTTTGTCTTGCAATGGTTTTAATAGTAAAAAGTGGGATCGAAAAGAAAGATCTAGAACCTTAACATGATGAGAATGTAGATTTAAAGGTGGCAAAGAGCAATGACATGTTAATTGAGCATGTGGTGTTTCAACCAGGCCATGTGAGCCAATAAGCTCAAGCTCAACTTGATATTGTACCAAATTTTGTTATTAAGGCTTTAAAATCCAGCTCCTTCTTTTTTTGCCTAAAATCTTGAGCTTAAATTAAATTATCTTAAAGCATTAAAAACTGAGCCCAAGCTGCACGATGTCCATTTTCTATTTTAGCATGACAGTCGAATAAGTTTATTTCATCAATTTATGATGATTAAAAATTATAATTTAAAACTTAGGCATAAAAGTTTAGTATGACATAAAGAGATAATCTAGGCAGTCCTCCATCATGGATTTACTTGTACCAAACTTTTTAATCCCCACTTGTCAATTACTTTCAACGGCTATTCAGCACCCAATTAAGTAGGCATGCAGCGAAATTGAGGAATCACAATACTGTCAAGTTTTCATACGCAAGATTGCCCACTCCTATAGGACATGTCCCCAACGAAGTTTTAGTTGTGGTAAGAGTACAAAAGTACAATTTTAACTCAAAAGGTACCAAAAGAAACACCTTGTTTTGCAAATAAATAATGTGTGTAAATAATGCTACGGAAGTGCTAGTCCTATAATTAAATGGGACTGCTCATTGTCATACCATAATTTGAAGAGAGTTTGCTAGTATAGTTAATCTATATAACGAGCCAAGCAAAGATGTTTGATATTAAGATTGCATTACATTAGAGCAATGCATATCAACTTTTTATTTAAGACATTATGCCTAGAACATGTATATACGTGGTATTCTTGACATACCTGCACCTTGCACTAAACCATAGATTTTCCTCCACGGTCAAATTTCCATGCACAATATCATCTTGTGGCACAAAACCAATGATTTTTCTGTAGGAGTGGATAGAAACGGACTTCCTGTTAATTAAAATCATGCCATTAACCATACATCCAACAGCTTTTCCAGCCAGAGCAGAAAGAAAAGTTGTTTTCCCAGCTCCTGATGGGCCCATGATAGCCGTAATGCGGCCTGGTTTTATCTTCCCAGTGACAGATCTCAAAAGATTCTTATGTTTGCCTTTCAGAGTGACAGTTAGGTCTCTGAAAGCAATCTCGATCAGTGGCCTTTTCTTGATTTCATTGTCTGTGGCCATTGAAATTACTCCTGAGAAGGTAAGGTTCGTATTTTGCTGCTGCTGAGCTTTCTCTTTCTCAAGTTGCGAATACGCATACTTAAAAATCTGACTATGAGTATGAATTTCTTTTTCTTTTGGAACTTTCTTCTTGATGTGTTTATTCCTAGTCGCTGAATCAGGGACTTCGAAGTTGCTATGGTTATGTTCCTTTCCATGATTTAAGTCCAACGAATGGATGGGTTCTGTTTGCTTTCTTTCAGGTGCATCTGTTGATAGCTCAGCGACATGTGACATAGATAGACATACATCATCTGTCATTTCCATTTCTGTGTGGTCCAAAATTTTAACTTCATCTGGATTTGTGATTGTTTTCCTAGAAAATCTCCCGGAAATTTGAGAATGTAGTTCAACGGCATGCTTTTTAGCAGCATCTTTAGCTGCTTTCCACCTTGCACGTGCTTGTGTCTTTTCCCTCACAGTTCTTGCAGCTGCTTCCCTGGATTTGGCATATCTCCTTTCTCTTGTAGTAATTATTTGGTCAGAGCAGTTGTATATGATGAGCAGAATAGTACTTAATGCAGCCTGCCATAAAGTTGGTAACATCAGACGCCCAGCACGTAAAAAGCAGTCAAGGCTCGATTGGTTCAAAGTGTGTGTGTGAGTGAGAGAGAATACAATCTGAAAACACATGCACACACATTTACAGACACACAGTATACTCATAGTATGATGAAAATGAAGATCACAGCGACATTATCATCAGGAGGACGGCATGACTTTACTGGAACTCTTTTCAATGTAAAATGATTATATTAGTCATACATAATAGATCAGTGGGCTTCTTCAAAATAAATACTTCCAAAATGAACGTGGAATTCTCTTATGGAAACCTAAACTATATAGCATGAAGAGAAAAAAGAAGAAAAGAGGGACATAATATATAATCAAAGAATGCCACCAAGTTCCCATAGTAAAGTGATGAAGAGAATGCTTACAATAAGCATAGCTCCATATGCATGAATATTTTGACTGTCCGATTCGGAATTGCATGTAGTCAACTTGAAGCATCCTGCATATTTAGCATTTAAGAGACAGAACAATGTTGGATACTTTCTGTAACTAGTAATTACAAAGACCTTCTTTTGCACAAACACAGTGAAGCGAAGAATACAATGATATGGTACACTTTGACTCAGTATATCAAGGAACTTACGCTTCTCATCCGTAGAACCCATTGGGCAGTAATTCCTGATAATTTAAAAGATAGGCATTAGCTTTAAAGTGATAAATGGCAGCTCTGTTGATCCAAAGTGAAAAACTAAAAGAGAGTCTAGAAGAATTTTTAAGACAGGAAATCACTACCCACTGCTACAAGGTATTTTCGCGGTACTTGCTGGACAATAAAAACCAGCAGAACAAAAGACCTCACTGTTTGCACGAGCATCTGCCCACATGTTTGCACCACCACAAGTATGATTTGGCAGTGCTGGTGGGAGTTGATAAGCATATCTAGAAAGATCTATGAATTAATATGCTGAGCAAATAAGATGGGGGGGGGGGGGTACAAAGATTAGAGAAGAACTATATTCAAGAATCTAACTTACGGGTCGCATCTGCCAGTACTACTGTTGAATTTAGCAAGTGGACAGTAGGAACCCAATGGGCAGGCTGCAAAGTTCAAGGCAAAGATTTAAATATGTGTTCATATGAAATTGGATTGTCAATCCAAATAATACCTGAATGCTACAGCACAGAAAGATGTTAGGGATAAAAATGGTCACCAATCTTTTGCTGGAAGGACTAATAATTCGTAACAAGCATTGGACGGTGAAATCTAGACAGAAGTTCTAAAAGATGAAATGAAGTTCTAGACAGAAGAATCACAAGTCGTTCATTCAGTCCTACATTCGTAGTGAAATCAAAATGTTATGGCAAAGATCTATTCATTCTAAACATGAAAGAATTTCCACCAAAAAAAAAAAAAAAAAAGAGGAGTCGTAACTTGAATTCAGTTATATAAAACTTGTTACATATTGACTTCAGTACTTGGGTTTATGCCAACATATTAGACAGTAAGCTTTCCATTCTTGATTATTATTAGTTTAGAATGAAGTACTGAAATTCCAACAATTTGTGTGCAAGCTTTCCATCATTACTTTAGCATAAAACAACAAACAAAGCCTTTATCCCACTATGTGGGGTAGGCTAATATTGCTAAAGAAAGTCAACAAATTGTATATGTTAGACTAGGAGTACTTTCTTCCCTCTATATATTTCTTACAGTGAAACTTCTACAGAGCTATAGCTGTATTTCTTAGTTGAAATCGAGAAAAGATGTCAAGAACATGGTAGCATTTCTTCCTGATAAAGAATATTAATTCTGATCCAGAGATGGCATAAGAAGGAAAAAGGGTGGACCACACAAAGCACCATTTTGATGAGCCTGACAGTGTGTGTGCGTAATGAGAAACTTTTGAACAAACTGAAAAGTGTTCCCAATGACTTACGTATCATGCAAGTGATTCCATATGGGCAGAAGAATCCCTCACAACATGAATCACAATTAGATCCTCTTGCAGGTATTTGCCAGGTATTTCTCAGGCCAACTGGATCATCGGTATCAGTTCCACATGCCCATCCTGGCTCGCATCCTGTTACCCAATGGGAGGAATTACAGTTCTTGTTGGGCTTCAGGTTATTCCCCCCACTCTTCAAGTTGTCAAAATATATTTCAACCTCTGCTGCTGTACATAATCGTTGAGTAACATCTGCCATTGTCAAGCACGAGCTTCAGAGAATAGAAGTGATATACTATACCACTGAACAGACCAATAAGCATGCAGAAGATACTTGTAACAAAGATAAGAAATTTGAAATTGGATTGCCTATTCGTGATGTTGGTCTGGAAAACTAATCAATGACGATTCGATAAGACAATCAATGTTGATTCACAAATATGATGGATTTAAAAGTTATCACCATACAATCATATACCCAAATTCAAATTTCACAGACTTGGTCAACAAACAAGAAACACATGCATAACTGCCCAGAAACATAGAGTAATCTCCCAGAAATATTCTAGCTGAACTCACAATCTTTGTCCAATCAAAATTTTGATTATGATACAACTACAAAAAAATCAAATCAATTACTACACAAGGTGAAAATTCAAGACCTTTGTCTTAATCAACTTCCATTTTCCTGGTACCAAACAGATAAAGGCAAACTACCTCCAGATTTGGCCAGGCAAGCAGTCAAGAAACTCAAATCCGACGAATAATTGAAAGCCGTATTCCATTCAGCTTCCCTACAATATAATGATAATAATCAAAACGAAGAAGAAAACGCAAACAAATCCACTCCCCCCTTTTTTTTATTAGTTGAAAAACATAATAAATTAACAGAGACAGAATGGAAAAGGTATTACGGGTTCTGAATGCAGAAGCCGTATTCTTGGACAAATTTACTGGCAAGAATATGGGAGGTGACATTATCAAGGCTGTTGTAAGCTCCTTGTGTAAGAAACCCAAGAGACGGTGGACTTCGTAGCTGGGGATCACGAATTTGGCACTGCACCAACCGCAGGAAACTGGACGGGAGGAGTGTGAGTGAAATAATGCAGACGTGGAAAACAAATGTGAATTTGGACAAGCCCAGCTTTTTTCGGCTCATTCTTTTGCAGAGTTCAACGGCCAGCAATTCTGAGAACTGGGAGGCAAACCCAATGTGGATTCTTGCCGGCCGGCGGAAGGTGGTGCAGAATCGGTATTTTTTTAGTGCTGAGCAACTTGGAGAAGGTTAGAGTATAGTGTGGGTTGTGGGAGATCGTTGGTATAGTTCTGCTCTGCCGGCCATTTCTTTAGTTGGAGCTAGTCTCGACAAAATTGACAAACTGTAACTTTTGCATTGTGTTCGATTATTTATTTATTGTAAAATAACATTTTTTATTATTTATTTGATTACATGATACTTTTTTTAGATTGAGGTAAATATGAACACGAAGCGATTTTGAACATCGTGTATATATGAATCATATTATAAACGAATATTAGATGATTTTAGTTTCAGTTTCATAATGTTGTTATTTCTTCTTTAATTAAAAAAATAGTTGTTGGAACTGTTTGTTTTCAATTCTCAATCAAGCTCAAATTATTTGTTTCAGTGAATATGAATGTTCATTTTTATAGTAATCGATAAACTCTTTTAAGTATAATATTTATTTTTTATAAATAGTAGAACTGCCAAATTGAATCAAGACATTTTCAATCAATATTCAATCAACAAACTTAATAATTTCATTCAAAATAAAAAATCAATCAACGATTATTCAAACGATGGATAATACTGTCGCTATTCTTGCTTTAGAATACTTGCACTTCTTGATTTCGTGCACAAAATTAAGAAAATGAAATTAAATAACTATGTATATTGCATATTAAATATTTTGTCTTGTTGTTGACAAGTCATCTTTGTAGAAAACGACTTAGTAGTGACCGTTGACTTGCAAAGGAACAACATTTTATGCTAATGGTACAACTATGGAGAGCGGATGAAACTGAGGAAATGGCATCGTTGGGGGATAAGGGCTAACCAGTTTATCTCTTAAAAAATACATAAATTAGACTAACACTTTGGACAATAACTATGTTTGCAGTTTCTTTCCCTACATTGTCCAAAACTTGCCAACCATATTTATATAGAATATTAATGTGTTTAATCACAATTCTTGAATCAATATGAAAATTGTGCGGCAAAATTTATTTCGCATTTATAATTCAAGTATCGATTATCGGAAGTAAATAATTTACACTTTTTTTATGTATTGTGTAAAAATATGCTTATGCATTCGACCGAGAAGAAAGAAGATGAGAAAAAAGATAGCAGATAATTATTCTATATGAGTGCTTAAAGGTGGGCTTCCTTATAATTCAAGTATCGATTATCGGAAGTAAATAATTTACACTTTTTTTTATGTATTGTGTAAAAATATGCATATGCATTCGACCGAGAAGAAAGAAGAGGAGAAAAAAGATAGCAGAACATTATTCTATATGAGTGCTTTAAGGTGGGTTTCCTTATAATTCAAGTATCGATTATCGAAAGTAAATAATTTACACTTTTTTTATGTATTGTGTAAAAATATGCATATGCATTCGACCGGGAAGAAAGAAGAAGAGAAAAAAGAGAGCAGATAATTATTCTATATGAGTGCTTTAAGGTGGGCTTTCTTATCCCCATTGACGGGGTAAATGAAGACGAATCTTAGTCCCACGTTGAGAAGAAGAAGGCTTGAGCTCTTTCTAAGTCTTTCTCAAATAAGGCAAGGGAACTCCCTAGACTTTAAGCCGTTCACTTATTTTTCTTAATAGGATCAATCTACTTTAATCGTCAATAGTATAATCTACTGATTCAAAGTCTACTTGAATTATATTCATTTGATTGAATTTTTATTCATTTTAAATATAATAAATTTAATAAAAATTTAAATTTCAAACTCGAACATTGTCATTGCTAATTACACTTTTACCCTTCTTGGACCCCACCATCACTGCATGATGCATGATTACATAGCATGTATGACCTTTTCAATTGATTAGTTGCAGTATTTGACCATCACATTATGAGCCCTCGGATTCGGAGCTCCAAATTAAATTTTGTGTGCCGACGTGATGATTTATTTATTCATTTATAATTATTTATTTTTATTTTTAAATCTCGGATCTAAAATGCATAAGAGGGTTCGTATATTTTCTTATGTGTATATGTAGATAGATATAATAATAATTTAATTTTACAAATATTTTTCAAATAAGCTTATATTGTTAGATACAATAAAAATTTCTAAATTTATAAACATGTTTTTTACATAATTTATTTATTTTTAATTAAATTTAAATTTTTAATTGAATATTCAATTCTAAAAAATATTGCTATGTATTAATATCATAATAATAAAAATTCATTTCAAAATAGGTTGTTGGCCCACCCTGATTCATGACCCATTACGGACCAGCTCGTCATCCCATTTAATGATAGAATGCCTTTGGGTCTTCAAATATCTTCTCCGTCCCCAATATATATTACAAAATACCCATTAAATATAAATAAAACAAAATACTATTTATAATGATTTCTAAATAAATAATAATATGGGTTATCGGTAGAGATGTTAAACGGGCTAACTCTGTCGGTTTCAGGCTAGCCTTCAAATTAATCGGGCCTCGATTTAATCGGGTTAATATAAACAGGCTTGATTATGGTGAACCACCGGTTTTCGGGCTAATCGGGCTATTATCGGGCTATAAGTCGAAATAGTCAAATTATATATTTAAATTTAAAATTTTAATTAAATGCATATTATGCTCTATTTAAAATATAATTTTAGATAACATTAAAAGATTATATGTTTTAGAACCTTTATATCACTATATAAAATTTAAAGATTCAAACATTTAAGTTATATACACTATTTCATGCTCTCAATTCTAGCTTCAAGAGCATTCACTGTCATAAAATTTGATATCATGTTACATTTAAGTTCTAAATTTAAATGACAATATTTAGAATCTTCTAGTAATTAAATATAAATTTTAATATCTTCTACTAAAAATCAAATATAGTATATGAAAAATAATTCAAAATGGTGTATATTAATAATTCGATATTAAAAAATAGACAAATAAGAAGAAAAGTTCGGGCTATCAGGTTAGCCCTAACCCTAAGCGGACTAGCCCTATAGGGCTTCGGGCTAATCGGGCTCGGGCTAAATGGACTTATTTTAAACGGGCTAATAAAACAAAGCCCTAACCCAATAATTTTTCGGGCTAAATGGGCCGGCCCATCGGGCCACGACCCTTTTAGCATCCCTAGTTATCGGTTCGATTTTTAATTCTTTTCCTGCAGCAAATTTTACAAGTCAATTGGAAAAAAATACAAACAAAGCCTTGATCAATTTGATGTCCATAATGTAGATAGATGCATTTTTTTATTATTTATTTATTTATTTGCCACGTGCCGGGCGTCACCCAATTGGCATATGCACATGGGATTCAATGAACGTGCCTTATCCCGTCACTATTTTATATTATTTATATTTAATAACGAAAGCTCTAATCTTCACCAAGTAAGAATAACACCATATCATTAACTATTAAAATCGACATATTAATAAAATGTCATTCTTTCATATTATTTATACAATATATTTACAAATATAAATAAATTTAAAAAATGAGTAAAATATATTACTATCCAAATTTGAAAATAAACAATTGAAATATAAATACTTTATAAGTTTAACTCGAGTTGACTCGACTCAATTCAGATAATTGACAACACTAATCTCCATTCTTTCAAAATCAACCAAAAGTGCAACTAATTTTTTTAATCTCAAATATCCCACTTACACATGGACACAATTCTGTCGATTCTGATTTCGATTTAGGTTTTGAAATCGAAAAGGATAATTTTTAACTAGAATCGACGATTTTTACCGAGGAACCGGCAATTTAGAACTGCGGGTATTTCAAAACTATATCAACAGCTAAATCGAACCGTTGACCGACGGTTCGAACCAATCCGATTCCCATGTCCAATCCCACCTTTAATCCCACTTATTAACAATGGAAGCCAGCACAATCTTGCAAAACAAACGCAGCCTTGGATGATTATTTTTGGGCCTTAATAAATGGGCCTATATGGACAGGGTCAGAAATTGTCTTTCTAATTGAAGCCCATCAATACTTGTATTTCAAAATAAGATATTATTTGTGCATTGTTTCAACATGGGCTTGCATTCACAATGTTGAAGTGCAATACCAGCCCACAAACAGGATGATCATACTTGACTTATTATTATATAATTATGAATAATAAAATTATTAAAATAAAAAGAAAAAATATCTTAGGTTTAACAAAATTAGGTTCCAATTATTTTATATTTAAGTTGAAAAAAGTTCAGTTTATTGATTTGAACATTTATAATCACTATTTATTTGTTTGCTAAATCTATAAAACTATTCTTTATAGTTTGTAGAATATTCTATATTGATTTGAAGGGTTTATATTATCTTGAATTTTCAATTCGTATGAAGAATTTTGTGGCAGACAACTTAATCAATGAGTGCGATAATGTCTGTTTTAGATGCTTTTACTGTGGTATGGTTTTGTCTTTTGAGTTCACCCAATATACATCTATAAATATACGATCATCCACATTTTTAATTGATGTAAGACTTTAAATGTCTGTCTCAACCAAAAATAAAAGCATAAATTTTGTATTTTTCTTACATATACTTTGTGCGACTTTCAAACTATATATAAACAAATGTTAAATGAATATTTGTAATTTACATAAATTTTCTGCTCATATTTTATTCGATGAGGACATATATAAAATAATAATTAAAAAATAATAACATTAATAATGTTACTCTTATATCATATATGTAATAAATAATAAGATGAAAAATGAAATCAAGCTTTAATTTATGAGTAGAAAAGTGAACCTCAAGGATGAAGGTTTTCTTTTGTTATTATTGATGGTGGACTTTGAGCATTGCATTTATGAAGGATTGTAGCGTATTATGATGGCGATATCACAATGGCCTTTTTTTTTTTTTTTTTTTTTTAAATAAATTTGTTAGGTTTAATAGTGGGAGAAATGAGCAAAAATGTAATATATAAAAACTATGGAAAGATTGCGAGTTCAAATCTTCTCACTATATTGTTTCGATTGAGTCCGTTGTTTGATGGTCAGTTGCACACATCTTGTTTAGTGTAGTTCACATTTTTTGTTCGATTTTCAAGCTATTACATGATGACGAAGTTATTTAGTGTATGTATACAAATACTAATTTACAACTTTTCCTGCTAGAATGATATTTATTTTGGAACGAATGGAGTATGAATTAACAAGTATGAGATAGATAAAAAAAATATAAAACTCATATAATCTTGTAATTTAAAAGTTTATATATATATGTATATATATATGTGTGTGTGTGTGGGGTTTTTTAAAGAACAAATACAAAGTCAAGCAATAAATTAAAGGAAATATGAGAAGTGGTATATATAAATTGTAGATGGAAAGTGTGGTTAGAGTAGGAGTAGGAGTTCCCAACTGGTTCTAAACTGCTAATAGGATCATCCTTTAACATTTATAATTCATTTTTATATTTATAATTTATACTTTTTTTTATTTTTTTAATATTTTTTTATAATGAAAACCGTGTTTTTATAGAAAAAATAAATAAATAAATAGACAGCAATTTGCCAGCATACTATTGCCAGTGACATTAAATATTTAAGTCAACTATATGAATATCTTAATTGTGTTTTGTATTCTATTATCACTAGATATCCCCATTTTGTTTTTTTTTTTTTTTTTTATAAAAATCATATATATATATATATATATATGGTCTAGTTGTGCTTGTTCTTGGTTAAGACTTGAAAGAGTCAACCTTATAAATTAAGGTGATTAATTAATATTAATCCATTCTTAGAAGCAGCGTCTGATCGTAGGTTTAAATGATTATTAATTAGTTCTTTTACTTTTATTTTATTTTTTATTCTAAGTTTAAAAAGAAACCTTGGCTGTAATTGCCTTCATAGTCATTATGGATGACATATTTCATAATTTACTTTCTTTAATTCAACAAATGTGATGAAATGTTTAATTTAAAAATTTACGATATTTTAATCAATTATTATTATTTACAACATATTTTTTAAAATTTAATATCAAAATACAACTTTTTTATTTATTTTTCATTCAATGAACAAGAACCGATTCCAAGCTACATTTACTCACATAGAGCCTAAAATTTGTATTTTAACTTGCACAGTTTTACACTAGAACAAATTTGTAGGTTTTTTTTTTTAAACTCTAACTTATCAAAACAACGGTGTTCTTCTAACATAATATAAAATGGAGTTATTTTCATAAGCTAGATTGTAAGGAAAAATTGATTTATTTTACGTGTATAGCAATGTAGACCAATATATGAATTTTTGGGCTCACGTTAGTAATTAGAACTTAAAAAAGTAAAAAAATAATGTTTAATATATATATATAATATATATGTATATAACATAAATGATAAAAGATTCAAGATAGTAATTTTTCATATAATGAAGTTTAAACAATATTGCGGAAAGAAATGATCTATATTCATATATTATCGTACAATGAGACAATGCCCATCTTTTAGTACTTTTGTTTCATGTCCAATTAGTACAATATGCACACCTCATGGCTACTTCAATCATTCTTGTCTTTTAATGAAAATGACATTACACTAATTCATCTTCACCCAAATTACTTTCTTTCGGATGAAGCAAAGTCTTCTTGAAATTGACTCGGCATGCTCTTTTTTTTTTTTTTTTTTTCTTTGAAGCCTTATACAAAATCGTTCCTTTTATTTAATTGAGGTGGGTTTTTCGTTGTACAATATCACAATCTTTCTGTTTTCCCTACTCTTTTTGTTTTGCTTTTTTGTTTTTTGTTTTTTCTTTTTTAAATATCCTCCATGATTCATCACTCTTTGATGCAATGTTGTTGTCAATGGAGGTCTAAAAGTTGGTGAGCAAAACTCCAGCTGCCTACCATTGACTTCCCACAGATCATGGGATGCTCGTTGCCACATATGCATTTCTAGACACCCTTTACACAATTTTCTTGGGTTTTTTAAGACAAGCCCACAAAATTATTACCCAAGAATCACCAAAATTCTGCTCCTCTGTTCGGACAGGTGATGACTCCTTCGACCTAATCCTTTTTCTTGCCTGCAATACTCTTTCTTCTTGTGGGATGTCGAAGAAAAGGCACATTATAATATGGGTTTTGGTGTTCTTGATAGTTTATTTCCCCAGCATAAAGAGTAGTAATTCTGTTTGTGTGTGTGTGTATGTGGAACAAAGACGTTTCCTGTTGTATTGGAAATGTAGTTTAGTAGTTAAGCAAAGAGGGTTTTCAACAAAGATATGGTAATGATGATTTTCATATGAATATGTTGTCATGATTATGAATGATATTGCTCCCCATGCCTCCTGAGATAAAACCACAGATGAGAGGGGTTGTCATTGTTGTGCAATTTTCTTGCATCATTTTTGATCTTATATGTTGTCAATCACGAGTTGTGTATAGGGTACTGTAGTATAGATGCTACACTGCATATGGTATCTGCCGTCTATTTGCACGTATGTACTCGTGTAGATACAGTGTAATTGTTTGTGGCATGCTAGTATTGGGTTTAATCTCAGTTAATTATGCCATATTCTTGAACCATTGCACTGATTTTCATCTTGTATGTATTCGATTAAGAATTAGGGTCGTCTAGATGCTACACCTGGTGTATCGAGTTCTGTATATCTACCGTTTATTTGCACATATACACGAAGATATTGTGTTTTTGTGTGTAATCAAACAGATCATACCTTCTGTGTGTAGTATCTGAGCTATACTCTCTTTGCCTATACCATAATTTGCAGTGACTGCTTATTGTTGCGGAGGCTATGAGGTGCTTTAAGTTCCCCAATGCTAACAAAAATGATGAGCCAAAGACGACGAAGTCCACATCAGGCCAATCGTGTACTTCCACCTCGACCGATCAAGATGTGAGGAAATCAGGGTCGGAAAGTAATTCTCAGAATATATCAGATATAAGCAGTGCATCATCTGCTAAGATGTCATTTGCAAGTCTGTCTCAAAGGCCTTGCAATCTTAGGGTCTTCACATTCCAGGAGCTGAAAACAGCTACGAAAAGTTTCAGTCGGGCCCTAATGCTTGGAGAAGGCGGGTTTGGGCCCGTGTATAGAGGTATTCTACGCGAGAGTGAAAGTTCGAATAAAAGGATTGATATTGCTGTTAAGCAACTTAGCACCAGAGGATTACAGGCAAGCTCATTTTCTTCTAACATTGTTACATTGAAGTAAATTTGATGTCTTGGGTATGATCATTGATCTCAGGTCAATTTGATTTTCTTTTTTATGATTGTTTTTGTATAGGGGCACAAAGAATGGGTGACTGAAGTGAATGTTCTTGGTATTGTCGAGCATTCGAATCTTGTGAAACTTATAGGCTATTGTGCTGAAGATGACGAGAGAGGAATTCAACGCCTTCTAGTGTACGAATATATGCCGAATAGGAGCGTACAAGACCATATATCGAGTCGATTTCACACACCTCTGCCTTGGGCTACTAGGCTAAAAGTGGCCCAAGATGCTGCAAGAGGATTAGCATACCTTCACGAAGGCATGGAATTTCAGGTACAAGGATTCTTCTGTCTTAACAAATATTTTCCTTGATCTCCCGCGCAAGAACGTTTGAATGATTCGTGGTCCAAAAACTTTCTGTCTTCAGATTCGAAAACAGGATGCAAGGAAGTACAATGTATTTCTTGTTTATCTGCTCGTCTTTGCATCCGTCCATAGTAATCATCAAATTTATGTATTGTAAATCGATGATCATCAACTTGATTTCTCATATACAGTTGTTTTTTTGTTCAGATTATCTTCAGAGATTTTAAGTCATCAAATATTCTTTTGGATGAGGAATGGAACGCAAAGCTTTCAGATTTTGGATTGGCAAGATTAGGCCCTGCAGATGGATTAAGCCATGTCTCAACAGCTGTATGCTTCTGAAACCATTCTCTCTCTCTCTCTCTCTCTGTAACACACACACACACACATGACTGAATGAATGAATGATCACAGATTGTAGGAACAGTTGGATATGCCGCTCCAGAATACATTCAGACAGGGCGCCTTACATCCAAAAGTGATGTGTGGAGTTATGGGATCTTTCTCTACGAACTCATAACGGGCAGACGCCCTTTTGACCGAAACCGACCAAAAGACGAGCAGAAGCTCTTGGACTGGGTCAGGCTACACCTTTCAGACCTAAAGAAATTCGAGCAGATTTTGGACCCTCGGCTCAAAGGGCAATATGATCTAAAATCTGCTCAAAAGCTAGCAGCCACTGCCAATAGGTGTTTGGTTAGGCACCCAAAGAATCGGCCTAGAATGAGCGACGTTCTGGAGATGGTTAACGGCGTTATAAAGGCAACATATGCTGAAAGCCCTGGTGGTAAAACCGAGCGCTCCCCTTTGACAGATGACGATGAGAAATCGTTGAAGAGAAGGTTTCTTGATCAGATAATTAGAGATACCAAGTGTTTAGGTTGGGGATCTTGGAGAAGAGAAGTGATGAGTGGTGATATTTGAGTGGAGTGTATATGACTTCGGAATAATAAGGCTTGTTTAATTGTCTGAAGTACTGAGTTTTGGTTGTGTTGTCTGAATGGAAAATGTACATAAGCATGATTGTAGATGAATGGAAAGTCCCAAACGGCAGACTAGTGTTCTATCTCGTATTTCATGATAATTTGTCTTATAGTTTGGTGTACAAATACGTGTTTATATAATGTGTTCGAACTCATCGTGTTAATTATTTGTTTTGATTGTCGTTGTATAGATTTATCAATTAATTTAATAGGAATGGAAGTCAAATGTGGAGTCATTTCTATCAACATCTAATTTGGGAATTTTAATCTTCCAAGCCTTCATTGAGTGCCGTAGGATTTTTTCATGATTAAGAACTTTAGAAAATTACTAATGGAGTTTATCTTCTAATTTAAAATTTGGGACTAATTTCAAATATATTTTTGTCTATTTTATAGAATAAAAAATGATTAAACATAAAGAATTATACGCCAAGAAATATGATTATTTTTTTGGGACGGAAAATAATATTTTACTCCAAAAAATAACTAGAAAACCAAACGAAACATATTTAAATATCACATAGTTTAAGGTACTGCTTTTTAAAAATTATAAATTTGTTTTTATATAATTTTTTTGTTGATTTTTTGTATTTCATTATATATAATTTTTTATCAAATAAAAATTTAAAATTTTAATTTAATTAATAAAACGAGACATTAATTATTAAAATATGATTATTTTTTATTCTTTTTTTTAATTGTCTTTTTTTTTTTTGGACAAAAAAGTAGATATATATCCAAGATAACATAATAATGTATATAATAAGTGGCACCGCAGAATTCATCAGTAAAATAATATCCAACGGCTCCACTGGAACGAAGCGTGACCCAATCCATTCGGGAAGTAGGGCCCACATAACGGCTTTTCAGAAGTGGCCAACGGCAGCCACCGGAATTCCGCGCCGCCTACAGCCTACCATTTTACTTTCCCATTCAGAGCTACTTCATTTGCGCGTAATGCTAACACAGATTACAACTTTATTGACTTTTATTTGTGGAGAAACTGTTCGTTTCTTTCGATTCCAATCAAGATTAGTTCCAGTAACAAAAGTACACCTGTACATACAATTTCCCACAAATACACACACACACACACATACATGAGAAATACGATACTGAATTTGTTCCCGGGAGAGGTTATCTGGGTTTGAGGTTCCTTCATATTTAAGGTTGGGATGAATTATCTTGGTTTTCGAATTCTGGATTAGTAAAGTTGCTGAATGTATTTATATATATATATATATATATATATTTCCTTCTCTGTGCTGTCTAACAATCTATGTAATTTCTTGGAGGGTTTTAGGTTATGAATTAAGATTCTGCATAATTTTAATTTAGTGTTTCAACATGCAAGCTGCGGCCCTAAGAATACTTTTTAAGTTCGTGCTTCTCTTTAGTATGGTGTTATTGCCAATATATATACAGTTGCTTATGATGAACTTTGAGAAGCTAAAAGTCCAAGATTATGTTTTATTTTCTTAAGATTGTTAGCAAGATAGAGACGAACATAATGAAAAAATCAAAATTTGTCTAGGAGATGCTTCGATTTCGGCATCTTCGATTTAGATGGATCTGAATGGAAATTGGAAAACATGACATCATGCACTCTTAGAAAATTGATGTTCTTGAATCATTGTTATTCGTTTTCCTCCTCAATTCCAATAACTGATACAGGATTATGAAACAAAAAGGGCATATTTCATTATTTCTGATTAAAGCTGCCCAATTTTTTAGCTGAAAGGTTGCTTTCTTACCAACTGATGAGAGACATATTTCAATAATACCGGTTTATCCATTGATCTGCAGGGAGAAAGGCTACTTTAGATTTTATGTAAGACGATGACTATGTATCAGCCAGATCATGATGTTGTTAGGTGGGGTCTGCACCTTATAGATGTTTGCACTCTTTCAAACAATTCTCCAGAAACTGTTACTTGTTATGAGAAGGATTTTTCATGGACAGAGTCTGTGACAGAAGGTTTCTGTAATCCAGCACAATCTTTCGAGGAAAATGATGAAGTTATCGCTCATACTCTTCAAGAAGATTTATCAAGATTTCCGGCTATAGATGCATCAGGGTTTTCATCTGCTGCAAATCATTATCAGGAGGATTCTATTGTTGCTCAGGATTGGCAACCAAATTCTGGTTTGGAAGCACCCTGTATCTATTATGTTCCTTAGATTGGTTATGGTCCCTCTTTCAGCTTATTTATTTATTTTCTGCAGTAGGAGAATTCTCGTTTGAGACTGATGGTCAAAATTATTTACCTGAGTTTGAGGATGAATCGTCTCTTTATGATGAATTGGGCAGAAGGCTTAACCAGATGGTTTCAGTTCCTGTAAGTTTACATGAATCTTTAAGTCAATGAGATATTTTCTTGCATGTGTACTAAAAATTTGTTTGTTGCTATAGTGGCTTATTATTTTCCTCCTGAGACCTTTTGACAATAATTTATTGCATAAAATGTACGTGTGAGTTGTGACCACCTGTAACTGTCAATATTAATCTTGACTCTAATATCGTGCTCATTGCAATTGCAGCATGTTCCTAAAATTAATGGAGAGATACCATCCGTTGATGAAGCCACATCGGACCATGAAAGGCTTCTGAATAGGTCCTGCTCTGTTTGTTTTTTTTGAGTAGCAATAATTTGTAGTTAGCCAATACTTCTAAGTATGTCAATTTTTGAGATTCCTGGACTATCAAGCTTTAGTAGGCAGTCGTGCCTTTAGAAACTGATATCTTTGGTATTCTCTTTGTCAATTATTGTATTAGATGGTTCAATTTTTCAAGTCAAATGAATTATTTGTTGAAAAGAAAGTTCCTATCAATTATTCAAATTACCGAGAGAAGATTTAATGTGGTAGAAATTCCCTTAATTTTCTGCAAAATAAATAACTTAAGATAAAGTAAATTGATGCAAACTGTGGCTTAAAAGAGGTATCTCTAATTAGGGTGTGCAACAAAAGCATTATGTGTGCACTCTATTGAGGTAGGTCCTTAACTGATGCAATGGTGTGTGTGTGTGCGTGTGTGTTTTAATTGTTTATAATTATTATTTTTTATTTTCTCGTTTTATATGATTTATCATTTGAGTATCCATTTTCTTATACATTACACTTTTTTAACTCTTGTTTTCATTGTGCATTTCAGGTTGCAGTTATATGACCTAGTTGAACTCAAAATTCTTGGAGATGGCAATTGTCAGGTTGGTTCTATGACGTGTACAGTTCACTAATGCTTATATATAGACAACAGTGGTGCATCCATGATACAACTTGTACAAGTTATTGTTTGATTTTATGTCTATTCCATTAGATATGTAAAAGATTGAGATTTCCATCGGATATTCAAAACTATTTCATTGTATGATGATACTGGTTTTACCTCGTAAAGTTTTATGTTTGTTTTTTCTATGATGCCGAAAGTCCTCGTACTTATATTGAACATAACAATATGTCATATCTATTATATATTGGACCTAATTTTCTTTAGCAGTAGATAATTTTTTAGGTTTTTGTACTGCTGATTTACATGGATTGGTGTATGGCTTTTATCCTTTTAGACCAATTTCAGTTTGTATTTTGTTTCTACCTGTTGATTTTAGCCATCTTTCTATGCTTTGTAGTTCTATATCTTTTGATGTCCTTGCCTTACTACGTCTTCCTGTTCTTCGTGCAGTTCCGGTCATTGTCAGATCAAATATACCGGACTCCAGATCATCACAAATTTGTGAGGGAACAAATAGTTGATCAGGTTTGCTTGTGATTTGCCGTGACATCATAAAGTTGCTCATTATATCGTGTGTGTGTGTGTGTTTGAGAAAATGCGTCCGTCCATATCGTAATACTGCCTTTGTTCTCACTTGCCAACTATCAGCTGAAGTCACAACCTGAATTGTATGGCAATTATGTGCCCATGGCTTATGATGACTACTTGAAGAAAATGAGCAAGTATAGTACCATCTAAATCCGATCTCTCTTTCTTTACATATGTGCTGCAAAGAAATGTTTTAACATACTTTCCTAACCAAATTCTCATGATAACAGAACTGGGGAATGGGGCGATCATGTCACGTTGCAGGCTGCTTCAGATTTCGTATGATTTCTTTCTACGTTCATCTCACTCTCTCTCTCGTCGTTAGAAGTCACATCTAGTATCTCTTGCTTGATAATTTCACTGTTGGTTATTTTGAGTGTGTTTATCTGCTACTTTTTTGGCAGTATGGCATCAAGATCGTTGTCATTACATCATTCAAAGATACATGCTATATTGAGATTCTTCCACAAATTGAGAAGTCAGACAGAAGTAAGTTTTGTTTCTCCACTATATGTTCATTATTCTTTTCCTTTTAAATTTTTTCCCTTTTTGCAATCGAGACTTGGTTAGTCGAACAGAAGATGGATGATAAAGTAATTTCATTTAGTAATACAATGATGTAGATCATCAGAATTTACAAGTCAGACACTGTCTGCTTTTTAGGCAGATGAAAAAGTTTGATTCTTAATGAGTTCAATTGCTGAACAGCCTCTTATACGTGATAAACCTGAAGAAGTCTTGCCCTTAGCATTCAGCATTTTGTGCGTTATTATGAACCATGTCTTCATTTTGTAGTCTGTGATGCGCGTTGGTTTTATATTTTGCACATTGTCTTAAAAAACCAGCCATTTTTTCTTGATATCTACCACTGAAAGATGCAGTCCTAATGGGCTTCTAAGAGCAGTTTCTAAGTAACAAATGTTGTCTGCATTGCAATGCAGTTATCTTACTGAGCTTTTGGGCTGAAGTGCACTATAATTCGATTTATCCCTCGGGAGGTAAAGATGAAAGATCCATTTTCTTGCTGTATAGTCAAATTATTTTATCAAAAAAACTGCTATGAACATTGTATGTGTGTGTTTTCATTGTTCCGTCTTCAGAATCGCCTGTGGTAGAGGGCAAGAAAAAGAAGCGATGGTGGAGGACTTGAATGTGGATCGTCTTCTCAGTTGGTTCTCGTCTCAGACAACGCCATAACTGGAAGAGGTTTGTATTATCTTTACTTCATATATGACTACATGTATTTGTCTGCTATTGTACATAACAATTTTGGTTGCATTTTAGTTTCTATTCCTACCCTTTTTTCATTACCCTTCTTTTTTTTGTTGTAACCATATTATGAGGCCATAGATTGTTATCAGCTTCTGCTATGTATATCTTTGAGCTTGGCTAACAACTTATACACACCTGAAATTTGTTGAACTGGCATGTCATCAGAATCTCTCTCTCTCTCTCTCACACACACACACACACACATGAAGTTGTGTCTTTCAACACTATCTTTTGATCATAACATGTTGTTCTAAATCTGTTATGTAATTCTTCAACTAACTCCAACAAACCAGATTCCCTGAAACCAATCAACTTCATTTCCAATCAAAACATGTACATGGAATGTAACAGAAGAGCAGCTGACAGTGCTGCACTAATGAAGATACAGTGAAGAGAATAACTCTCCAATCAAACTGGTCTGAAATAAACATGGTCGAATATAGGAAGGTCTCAAGACCTATCATAAAAATTTCCCCACAATACCAGTCTCAATCTATTACTGCAAAAAGTCAGCTCAACTTGTCGATAATTTTAGACAGGGCTGAGTAGCTTCCAAGTGCAGACGACACAACGCCTACTCCAATCACCGATACACACATCGCCCTCTGCAAGGTGAAAATGGTAAAATGGGATAAGTATTTGAACCTAAAAAACAAGAGTTTGATTATGATGATGGAGGAGAGAACCAAGTGTTACCTGGAGCAAGCTTAATTTGTCCTTTAGGATGCTCAAATAGCACACGCATGGAAGAATCAATGTCTGAGAAAAGGAAGTTCAACTAGTAAAAAAAGAAGCATAACAGAAGATTGTGCTATAACGACGTGTTGAAAGACTTACAACTAGCATTGTGAGGAAGGAACCAATCAATGCACTCACTAGACCTGTATAATAAGATAAGGGATATGATGTCGAGCTTACTCCAGAGAGAATACACTTACTTTCTATAAATCCTACTATGAGAAAATTGCAAGTTTAGTCCTGACTGTAGGGGCATCCAAATTTGGTCGTATCCAAACGAAGAGTTTGCCGTGTAGGACCAAAAACGGGATCCCCATATAGTTTAGGAGACGAGAAATGCAATCTACCCAGCCAAGGTTAGACAAACTTACCAAAGAAGGGGATGCTAAGGCCCACCAGCAATGTGGATATCACCAACGCTGTTCTTATGAGGATCGAATACACATGGGATTTGGCATGTCTTGATGGTATTAGTTCCTCCAGACTCATTGCCACGGGAGACATGGTTAATGCATATGTGTTTGTCATTAAGGAGCACAGTTTTGAATCATTTCTTCGTATATGCATTAACAAAGTCCATGAGACATAGACACAGAGATATGAAACGTTTTCATTAGAAACAAAATTCAGAGACCTTTGTCTAGTTCAATTTCCTTCGTCTGTCCATCTGTTACCTTCTCTTATCTTTCATGTTAATGAACAAGACTGAATCGTATAAAGGATATTTTGTAAATGGATTGACGACCTGCAAAAGAAAAAGAAACATGAGTTGTTAAATAGGACTCTTTTTTTGGGACGGAGAGAGTATAAGAAGACAGAACTTACTGTAGTCCATACAGCAATTTTAGATGCAACTAAATCTTTAGGCATATTGAGGGTGAACTGTGACTGTGTTGATTCTCCAAACATGGTGTACCCCATAGTAGCAGCTCCAGCATACATCAGAGTACAAAGACCAAAGCTGCATTAGCCATAGCCTCATTATTTAGAAAACAGACGGAACAAAAACTTGGGTTGTGTTTGGATCGAATGATTTGAGGGTGGATACGAAATCCACACTAGAAAATTGTTGGTGGTTGTTTGGATTGATACATATGCAATCCACCACTCTTACTGTGAACTAATTTGAGGGGTGTGAAAACTGTTCCCTTCGAATCCCTCAAACCAAACGCAACCTTAGATAGATTATTGCGAGGAGAACTGAATGCAACTTAGTTGAAACCATTGCATTAACTCTATATAGAAGAGCTACAGAAATTTTGACATAACAATTCATATACTTTAGTATCTCGTAATTTCATATGTATTACCTCATTAGGAGTACAGAAGAGTACTGCTCCGGTTTCTCCATTGATGAATATATATTTGGAAAAACAGCATGGCCTGAGTAGCAAAAACCATAGAGGCCAATAGCAACAGGAAGAGTCGAAAGGTTCAATGTTGTCCCTTTAGCATGAACGTTAACATTATCCACTAAGCCGATCCAAATCAAACAAGCAACAACCAATGTGGATGCAATGACTCCTCCAGCTGAAAATATCGACTAAATTAAGTAAATACAGTCACTGTTGATGATGATGAAATATGTTATCCAAGCCTATGTCACGCAAGAGGGTACTAAAAACTGTGTCTCTTCGCAAACTTCAAATTATTTTACGACAAAAGATGAGTTGGAAAAGGTAAAATACAATAGCTCTACATAGTTGGTAAGCAAACCCACCAGAGATGTAGCTAAGAACACTCAGGTCCCGTAACCAAACAGTTGGAAGAACGGCCAGGGTGGTAATCAATGCAAAAAGATGGTGAGAATTCAACTCGAACACTCCTAAGTTTAAATGCGCGTTGGGAAATAAAGACGACAAGTTATCACTCTCCAAAATAATGTATTCAACGCAGCAAGCCTGCAAGAAAGAGATGCTATCATGCTCATGAAGTTATTCGTGATGAATATGGCAAAAGTGTAGAAGAGCCACCAGTCATTTTTGGAATATAACTTTTTATTCAAATTTTCACAAACAATGAAGTTACATAATTGTACGAAGGAAGAGTGATTAAAGTTCACTTTATATGTAAAATAACTTTTGAATGGCCTCAGTCTATAAATTATGGCAAGTAAGAGCATTCTTAGAATTTCCAGATGTACTTACGTATAACTCCACGTATAAAATAATCTGCAAATACAAGAACAAGAGATAAAAAGAATGTCAGATGCGCATTCACGCTTCATTTCTTAACATAATGTATGTCTCTTCACAAAACAAAAAGCATGAAGAAACAGAACTTTGCTTAGTCTATAATATGGACATGCAGTTACTGATTCAAAGTCGGATCGACAGAAAGACATATGTCATTACTTTGTACTTTAAAAGTTACATTAAACCTCTCTCGGATCATAATTGACATGAACTACCATTAAAGAACATCTGTAATGTTTATGATAACTAGCACAGTTGCAGAAATCCTACTTGTGTATCTCTTGCTTACCTGGTTGGTTATACAAAAATCTGAAGTGGATAATTATAAATTTTCCTACAAAAACACTTCTCGTCGACACTCCTGCCCTGCCTGCCCCCGACAGGATAAAGTTTTTCCTTGTAGAGAACTAGGAACGTAAATAAACCAAAACCCAAAAAAACACTAACATTGGGAATGATAAGGCTTACAGATATGCAAATTCGCCCGGTTATACCAAATGCAGCCTGGCCAATGTCTGGGTACGTCTCCAGCCCAGGTTGACTGTCCAAGCAGCACCGCAAGAGAATTCCAGTATAGTAAGAAAGTCCAGCAAAAATCATCAATATAACAAGCCCAAGCCAGCCTCCTTCTCTTACAGCATACGGCGTGGACAGGATTCCAACTCCACACAGGACATTCATGCCTAAATTAATTTGCAATCAAGTCATTTTCATTTTGAAAACATCGATTTGTGAATTTGCATAAGTACTACAGTATCAGAGAAAGATAACCAAACCATTTATGACAGCCTGTCCATATGTGCTTTGGTGAGAGATTGGATGCTCATGAGCAACTGATGCTCTCTTATCAAGGACTGATTTCCTTAAACTAGATCTCCTTGACAATGTCGGTTTCTCAACCTCTGTGGTCGATATCAGAGGCTTACTAAGAGAAGGTAGTATCTCTGGAGTGTGTCTTCTAACGAGGGACGACGATAAAAATGAGCTTCCCAATTGTGATAATGATGGTGGCCCCAGAAAGTTAATGCTTGGAGATGGAACACTACCATACAGATCAATGGTTTGCCTGTAACATTGCCAATAGTTTTAAAGAAACTATACATAATTTAACATGACCGATAGATAGTTCAGAATCACTGTATAAACATTCTATAATCGAGCATCAAAATTATACAACATTGACAAATCAGAAAACACAACATTGAAGGTTAACCAATAAAAGAGGTCTCATGTTCAATCACCTGTAACTTTGAGGCCAGCAAGACTCCATGGAACCAACCTTGCTCTGCTGATGATTTTCATCATAATTATCGTTCGAGTAGCTGGAACAATCGGTATCACTCCCTTCTTCACCTTTCTCATACGCCTTCTCCTCATCCTCATCCTCACTTTCTATATAGAAACTCTGTTCGGATATCGAATTCTTCATTGTTTACTCTCTCTCTTAATTCTCTCTCTCTCCCTTCAAAAGCTTCAGCGTCCAACACAAACAGCACCCTCTTTCTATATATACAGAAAAATGAGTCTGTAGCCTAAGACAAACAACATTATATCACTCCACATGAAAATCCAAGAAAGCAAATCAACGGTGTCGGTCTAAGCTATCCCATGGAACATCCCTTCATGTGCTTTTGCCCAGAAACAACGTGGACAGAATTAGGACAAACATAAGGAGATAACATTGGAAACAAATAAAATATTGTTAAACGGAATCAATAATACAGTGTTCTAAAAGGGAATTGATTCTTGAAAATTTAAATCCAACAAAATATAAAAGAATTAAAAATAGGAGACAGGTTTCTTTCATCATCCGAGATTGCGGCTAGAATGGTGGCTACATACAAAAATAGCCGATGACAGGGTCAAGCTTATATTTACCTCTAAAGAACTCCTTCAGCCTTTTAGCAAAAAGTGAATAACATTTTCAAAGCCAATTCCATGTTTAGACCCGAATTTTCAGACCGCCAAGAAAGACATGCACTCCACGAAGTGTGTGTGTGTGTGTGTGTGTGTGTGTGTGTGTGAGAGAGATAGAGAGAGAGATCTGATATAAACCCTTCTTGCAAGAATGTGTTTACAAAATCAAGAAAGACCCTTCTTATGAATCTTGATTCTACACAAACGTTTGACACCGGTGACCAGACTATACTTGGAATATCGATTGAATATGGAAAGATGACAACTGTACGCATGCCACAATTCTAAATTTGGACTTTAGACGTTTAAGTTCGAAAATATTAAGGTTGTCACTATGTTCCCGAATAGACTGCAATGTGAGTACATTTATGGTAGAAAGTCCCCAGGGTACGTGCACTGAAAGTAGATTTAAGATGGTCTTTGTACCTTTTATTATATTTCGTATTTTATATTTTATTTTATTATTTTTAATACACATTATATGTTAATTAATAATATTATTATATACATGTAACACTTAATGATTATTTTAAAATACAAAATAAAATAAAAGATTTTAATCCATTTAAAAAAGCTTTCCTATGTTATGTTCCTTTTATCTTGAGTATTTGTAAATAAAGTTAAACAAAAAATAAATAAAAATACTAAAATTAAACTCGAATGTGGTTGAAGTCGAGTGAGCGATTTTATCGAGTGCTTTTGTAATGAAAATGTTCACTAATACATTAATTAGTTGTAATTAAGTATTTATAACATGTTGAGTCAGATTAATTGAAACTATGCAGAACACTAATTTATGAGTTAGTCTATTCATTTGTAAGGTGCTTAACAATTAAGTTTGATATATAGATATGTTACACTTCACTCCCTTGAAATGCAATTAAGATTTTAGATTTTGTCAAAAAAAATATCTCGATTTGTTAAAGTTTGCTTCAATTTTGTGGATACTACCCGAAATAGATTACATCAACGAGAGTCATTATACAAATTCACATTAATATATAAAATCAACAGTGTAATGAAAATAATCTGGTCAATTATATTTAGAGCTAACAAATCGGACTGATCAGCCCTATTCCACCGACCAACGATGAAGATCATTCCAGGTCAAGCTAACTCAAAATTTCATCGAACAACTACTTGTTATATACTCATATTTATTGATTAGCCGACCCATGGCCTGTTAAACTTGTGAGATTATTGAGATGCACCCAAATATCTACAACTCAGGGCACACAAGATATCCAACTAGTACAACCAACCTAATTTTGTAAGATCTAATTATAGCAGAAAGAGTGAGTCTCATATGAAACGGTTGCACATGTGACATGATTTAAGGTATTACTTGTGTTACTATAAAATATTACTTGTTTAACTATAAAGTATCACTATCTTTTTAAGGTAGTTAATCAGCAGTAATACACTTAAAAAGATAGTAATACTTTATAGTTAAACAAGTAAGACTTTACAATTAAACAAGTAATACCTTAAATCGTGTCACACGACTCACACGTGCAACCGTTGCACAAGAATTTTTGTGTAGCAAAATATATATATTTTTTTCTTTTTTTATTGGGATAAAGGAAACACACTTTCTTAATCATGGTAAATTAAATAATATAATTATTTTATGTAAGATTGAATTTTCTATAGAATAAAAAATTGGGAAGAACGTGCATGCAACTTGTAAGACCATAGCATGAGTATAAACGGTAAGGATTGTTTAAGACAATAATTGAGAAACAGATCTTTGCTTAGCCGATTCTTCACGTCCCAACTAATAATATAGAGTATATTATTATTGTCACTATTAGGCCGATCTTGGAATGTAATGAATTCCCTACCCCACAAAAAAAGGAAAATTAATAATAATTAAAAATAAAAATTGTGAATCGATTTAGCTGGTTATATCCTTTTCAATAAAAAATAATTACTTTACGTCCCAAAAAAAATTATATTGTTAAAAATATAAATTTTTATTTTTAATCATTTAGATAAATGTACTATTTTTTTAAAAATTATAAAATCGTACTAAATTATTCTAGTAAAAATTGTGCAACGTAGCCACTAAAAATAGATACAATTTTTCATTATCGAAAAATAAATATTGTGTTTGTGCTTGTGGATCTTACCTTTAAGGACCAAATGCAGAAACAAGTTCTCATGGATGGTCTTAGCTTAACTGATTCAAGAACGAGAAGAAATAATGTGACGTATATGTGCGTCCACACGGGATAGGACTCAACAATGTTTGAGTTTGAGTTGAATTTTTAAAAATAAATTATAAAATTATATTTTTCTTCATATACATAAAGAAAAAAGAAGAACATTGAAAATTAAAGCATTTGTAACATTTTAAATATTTATATTATTGTATGAAATAAAAAGATAAATAAGTTCAAAATAGTTTTTTAAATATAACTCGCTTTATTATGTTAAGGGCAAAAGTATTTATTTATAATTGATCGAGAATTATTTTATCAACATGACTACAAAAATATTAGGCTTACAATTTTAAATTATCATTTCCCTAATGAGAAACAATTAACACTATAAAATAAAATTTTCAAATCACAATCAACAACCTAGTTCTAAAAATTACATATATCAAATGAAAAATACCTATTTTTTATGTGGTGAGACTACGGGTTTGAAAATTGAAAAACTGAGAGAGAATAATTTTATTAGATCTACATAAATTCTTCTCGTTTGATCTTTCTTGAAGATATATATATATATATATATATTAATAAGGATCAAACTCCTTACCTATATCAAATAATGATAAAGAATATAACTACGCAGCTAATATACACGTGTCAAATGTTCACTCGTCATCTAAAAGAGTTGCAATTGAGATCCTATCCAAGACACAAAATATCAAATGAAAAATACCTATTTTTTTTGTGGGGAGACTACGGGTTTGAAAATTGAAAGACTGAGAGAAATTCTTGATAATTTTACTAGATCTACATAAATTCTTCTCGTTTGTTCTTTCTTGAAGATATATATAAATTAATAAGGATCAAACTTCTAATCTATACCAAATAATAATAAAAAATATAATTACGCTACTAAAATATACACGTGTCAAATGTTCACTCGTCATCTAAAAGAGTTGCATTTGAGATATATCCAAGACAAAATATCAAATGAGATCTTGCTAATAACCAAAAGTTGCAAATAAGATCTAATTACTAAGCAAAAGTTGCTAGTAGGTGAATCTTTGATTGTTTTCGTGGCACGATTTTAGGATATTGGCTGGCAAGACACGAAGTTGGCCAAAACTGGTTGAGCTACTACCTCCACGTGGACATATGCCATTGGTCCACATGTCGAGACCACATTTGTTTGAAGGATGTCAATCTATCCATTTGTCAGTACCAAAATAATCCTAAAGTGTTGGTGTGATTATGCCACCTATATTTTATTTTCTTTTTTGGAGCATAATGGATTTATAATGATTAACGAATTAATTTATGAATAAATTAAAACATTTGATTTACCAAATAACTGAAAATTTTCTCTTGGAAAAGAATAATCTTGTATCATTTTTTGCAACATGCATGAGTTCTTAAGGCTGTGTTTGGTCTAAGTTTTTGTATAATTTTAAGTTTGGGAATTTGAAGAAGTGGATATTGGGAATTTAATTACAAAAATTAGTGTTTTTATGGGTGTGTGTATATATGTACGAAATTGTCCGTTTATTTATTATGAACATATGCTAATATTTCTACTGCTTATGTATTAAAATGACATATGTAGATTTTAAAATTAAAAATATATATATTTTATAAAATTCTGACATATCAGTTATTGGATACACTAATACTTCCCCGTCATATATATATATATATATATATATATATATATATATATATATAATGAAACCAACCCCACACACACAACTTGTTCTTGTGATTGGAGGTAGAGTTATTTACATCACATGCAATGATGCACTTAGCCACCCCTTTTTCCATATCTGAGTTGTTAGGAAGGAATGGTTCAAGTTATAGCTCTACATCCATTTCTAATTTCCAACATTTTTTTTTTGCTTCAACAAGTCTTACTAACTTCAAGTTTTATATATATATATATATATATATATATATATATATGTTTACATATATTAATCATTACTTTATTTTCTTCGTTCCAAAAAGAAAAGGGTTTTCTTTCAAAAACATTAAACGAGATCTTCTGAAAATAAAAGTCTCATTTTACTAGTCAAAATGAAAATGGAAATTTTTTATTTAACAAATAAATTATATATGATTCAACAAGTCAAATCAATGAATTAATTAAATCATATAAGTTTGAATTTATAATTTGGAAAGATTGTAACTTTATTTAACTAATCATAACTAAAAAAATTGTATTCTTGAAAAATATATATATTTTTTCTTAGATGGAAAATATTAATATTTTAGATAAAGATATTGATGAGACTAATTATCCTAGAACTTTTTTGGGAAATAATAGTCCTAGAAATGAAGTCAATGGAAGGAAAAGTCAAATGAGTACACAACCACTATTGTGCTGGAAAACTAGGTCATGAGCTGGTAAAATTGTCACACTTTTTTTCAGCCCATCACGAGTCCATTTAAAGCTTCATACTCCTTCAAATTCTATATATATACATACACAAAAATCCATATATATATTTCCATGCAGAGAAAAATCATAACAAGCATATTCAAAATGTCTAGGAAGATGTCCATTCTCATTTTTGTCCTCCTAGTTTTGTTCGTGGGTGCCTCTTTCGCCTCGAGGCCCCTAGGGTCAAAAATGGAAGATTACACGACGCTCGACCCAAAACGTACAAAGGAAAAACATGGGTTCGGAGCTAAGGAGGTTGAGGGTTGCTTGCCGAAAGGAAGAAGACACTCTTCGGCTCCGAGCCGATACATAAACTACCAACCTCTCGGCTCAACGGTGTGTTCTTCAATCAAGAAGCCATGAATATGTGTTGGTTTGATGCATTAAGTGTTGTGGAAATATAAGGCTTTATGTGTAATTATATAGGCTTGTTATATATTATAGAATTGTGAAACTTTTTTTTTTTTAATAATTTTTTTTTAAATGAAGAAAGATTATATGGGAAAATATAGAAATTATAAGAATATTTTGCAATTGTATCATGATATCTTGGTTATTTTAAATTGTACAAGATATTTATGCTACATGTTAAAAGAAGTATTGTTAGTAATTTTATTTCCTTGTTATTTTTTCTATTTTTCCCCTAATATTGGGTTTTTGTTTTGTTTATTCGTTATAAAACAATTTATATTTTATATAATTATTTTCTTAGAATGGAGAAATTATTTTATTTTATTATTTATTTAAGCAGTAAAGGTGTCGAATTTTATTATTGCAAACATGGTTGTATTGGATGTATTTTGGTTAATGGGCTGAAGGCCCATAGCATAATGTTTAAAATATTTGAGCCCAATAAGAACTTCTGAGAAAAGGAAGGATTACATCGATCCAGTAAGATTTGGGCCGAGATAATATATATAACATATATAAGCAACGCTGTCATAGTAAAATATAGGAATTTAATGTAGTCTAATACCGCAAAATGTGAGATTAGGCCTTACTATTAGCTTTGAATTTTTTTTTTCTTTTTCCTTTTTTTTAATCATTCTTTTATTTTTTCGAGTACAAATCGTGAAAGAGAAGGAATTACTAGGATCGATCCCATATCATTTTCCGAGGCTATAAAATCTTAACCACTAAATCAAAATCGACTCCTAGATCGTACTCCAATATATGAATTTTGCCCTAAACCCTAAAATCGAACATAAATACATGGCGCAAAATTGAAAAGGACAAAAGATGAGAAGAATCAAAATATGCGGACAAAAGTGTAAAACATAAAGTACGTTGAGCTGAAATATAAAATTATAAGTATATCCAACAAAATGTTTGTTTAAAACTACACCACATAGTTTTCAGGAGTTTTCAGGATCGATTCAAGTGTTGATTTTTATTTTAATCAGTTGAACTGATTGATTCGCTCCGATTATAAAATATTGCTTAAATGTGGATTTCGTATTGTATTCTTTTCATATAAGTAAATAATGATGAACTTGTGGGCACAACAGGTACTTCAACAGCTTCATTAATAGAAGTTGGATTCTTTCATCAGATCCAAGGACAAAGTGTGTATATATATATATATATAATCAAAGTTTAGAACACATAGAATGAGAATCTAATCCTCTCTGAAGTAGTAAACAATGTTGGATTGTGGTCGGCAGATCCCGGAATCCCATCCCACGATACTCATTAACGCACGTGAATGAAACAAACACGGCATTAGGTGTTGATTTGACTAGAGAAGAGAATGAGGCCTGTTTGGGCCAATTCAAAATAAGGGACACCGAAAGGAGGAGATAGCACTGCCGGATTAGATAATCACTCATCTTATCACCACCTTATCAGGTCTGGCTTTAGGCTACCTACTTGTCCCCATTAAACCATGGTTTTTTGTAATTTGATTTCGATTAATGTCACTTCCATTAAATTGGGTGGTCACAAATAACACCACTCAATAAAATCTGATAAATTTGGCAAATTGATAACCAATTTCGACTAGATTTAATCTCACCTCTTCTTTCTTTTTCTAACATACCCATGTGAGATTTTCTCGTTCATAAACTCCATTCACGTTTTGTCTGATTTCCATCTTTGATGTGACTTCGATCTTTGTAAACGTTAGAGAAAGATGGATTGCTGAGTATACATTCCATCTCTGATGTGGCTTCAATCTTCGTATATGTTAAGGAAAGATGGATTGCTGAGTATACAGTTCGTATATTTAAATGAGCGATTTAATTTTTTGGAATGATCGTTCAGATAATATACAATTAATTATCTAGTTTAACATTCGGGTCGGTTTTAAAGAAAAAAATGTTGGATGTGAAATATAAATATACATTAGATAATAAATTCTAAAATGTAAAAATGAATATAAATAAATGCAAAAAGAAACATAAATACTAGTCTTATTTATTATCAAATAATAAATTATGGGTGATAAGGAACACTCATCATTCACCACTATTTTTTATTGGGAAAAATACTGTTTGGGAATAGCAATTTTTTTTTTTAATAATTTAAAATTTACAAACAAGAAGTATTTCTACTCAATGCATGTATTTTTAGCTTGAATATAAAAATGGTTAAACGAAATTAAAAGAGAAAAATTTAAGTTTAATTTCTCAAGAAAATGTGTATTTTAGCTCAACAAAATATAATTTAATTGTTTATAAGAAAGGGCAATTGATTGAAAAATATAAATAAATATCATTATAATTAAGTTAAGTATTATAAATTACATTAAAACTTATGATTTTTAGGTCAATTATTATTTACAACGTGTCTTTTTAAATATAATATAGAAATACACTACTTTTTATTTTATTTTTTTCAATTTAATGTTCGTCAGCCAATTTTAGTCTTCAATTGTTGCCATGAAGCTTGAAATTCGTATTTTGGCACACATTGTTACATCCATGTAAGACATTGATTTGTTTTAAAATCGTTAACTTATCAAAACAATGTTGTTTTCTAAGAAAAAATGAAAGACGTCATTTTGATAACATTGGTATTTTTAAAAATAAATTTTTTCTGTGTATCGTAATACGAGTTGGTCTCCATATCAATAATTGAAGTTTGAAACTGATCTATATGTATAAATATATATATATATATATGTATGTATGTATGTATTTATATAATTTATGTTATATTAAAAAATAAAAAATAAAAGTAGGTTTCCGAAGAAGAAAAACAAGAGATCCTAGACAAAACTTGTTTTTTGTCTTCAATTGAATAATAATATATTAATAATAATAATAATAAAACTTAAATGACTAGTCATACATATATAAATACACACACACACACACACCCCTCCCCACATCCTTACTCACTCAAACAAGCATCACCCACCGCCGCCCACACAACACCGTCGTGCAACCGGACTCGCCGCCGCCATGAGAGAAGGAGCAGAAGAAGAAAAGAGCAGCTCCTGTGGACAGCACGTGGGAGACCCAATGAGATCGCTCCGGCGGAGATGCGGCCGTCTTGTGAAGGAGCAGAGAGCCAGATTTTACATCCTCCGCCGCTGCGTCGCCATGCTCATCTGCTGGCAAGATTGCAGCGATTCTTGATCATCATATTCCTTAATTATTTATAGATTTTAATTGGTCACTCCTTTTTCCTCTGAATTTTGCCAAATTGTATAGCTTGTTTCACTATGTGCACAAAAATAAATATATTAATTACTTTTATATTTACATTTTCTTTGTAGTTTTTTTTTTTTTTTTGGAAATATTTTTGTTCTTCTTTTAAGATACTTGGATTATTGTTTTTTTTTTAAAAATTATTTGCTAAATTTGTGGTTTTATTTTCTTTCATTTTAATTAATTTCAACTCACATATTATTTTTGTATCGCTCCACTTTTACATATACTATAATATATAGTTCTTATTTTTCGTGAATAAATTTATTCATAAAAACTAAAGATTTAATACATCGTCTTATCAAATAACATAATATAAAAATTTAACAATGAAGCATAGTACTGAATTAAATTAAAGTGTAAATTCTTTTAGAAAATAATTTAATAATGACTTTTGATTGACATGTCTTTTTGTGGAAATAATAAATCAAGACGAATATTATTATTTTTATTCTATATTATGTATATGCTCTCGTGGTGCAATATTGTCCATCAATTTTTAGGCTAAGTCGTATTTAAATTCTTAAAATTTTATGAGAAAATCAAATTTAAATTTTACTTCCGATATCTAGTGGAATTTTGTCGTTTTCCTTATTCGTGGAAAAATAGATAGTAAAAGACAATGTAAAATTGAAAGAAAAAGTGCGAAGTATCGTTGAGTGAATAGCGTATTTTCATCAAAATAGAAAAAAAAAACGATAACAACAACAATAATTACAATATCAACAATATATATATATATACATATATATATATTGTTGAATATCTTTTCACAACCACTCGCAACAACAAGAAAATTATAAACCACAATAAATTTATAATGAATTAATAAATATAATATATAATATAATATAAAATAAAATAAAAAAGCCAAAGTGAATCCACAGTTGCATGAGCACCACATTGGGGATACAATTGGACAATCAATATTGTCGCAAGTACACTTCATTAGCTGTTTCCCATTTGTCATGTTTTTCACTATTATTACTATATAAATTTGATCGATCTATTCATCGTGTATTGAGTGTAACATAGAAGGAATTTCTTAATACGATTTATTTATTTTTGTTTTATAATATTTTTTATTAAACTATTATTACAAGTCAAAATTATATATACTCATCACGTTAAAGTATCTATTGTTAAAAAAAAAAAAAAAAAAGCAAATTTTTTTCATAATCTTTGTTTTTGTTTTGATTTTATTATATTAATATTATTTATTTTTTAGGGCAAATTGAAAAGGAAATATATTTTTTATTAACTTATTAAATTGTTAGGAATTTTTTGGCTCTCTCTTGTTTTTTGAAGTTTCTTTGCTTTATTATTATTTTTTATTTATTTGTATTTATTTATTAATTTAAATAAAATAAATAGCTAAAAAAGAAGGTTAGTGGCATGTGACCTGGAGACTTGGAGTGGCGTGAGGCGACCGCCAGAATCCTTAGGGAAGTGTGACGACGTCGTACCAAGGCGCTCAGAATTAAAAATTCACGCGGAACCCAAATTTCACCGCCTGGATTCTCACCTCGTGTGTCTCTTGTCGGTCCCACTTTTTTTTTTTTTTTTTTTCTTGGGCAATTATTTGATATTATTGATGCTAAATGGGGTAATTTTTGGTCGACCATAATTTATTTTAAGAGGATTATAGTAAAATAAGAAGAGTAACAATTTTTTTTTTTAATTCTTAAAAAGGAAGTTGAGCACTTTTTTATTTATTTTAAAATAATTATATGATTATAAAAGTGAATATCCAATTTATTTTACCTATTTTATCTCATAATCTAATAATAAGCTATGAATTCATTAGATCAATTTGATGAGAGATTTACAAGTATTGGACCACCTATGGAAGACAAGTAGATCTTATTATGTATTGGATATATATGGTTTAGACCAACACCGATAAAATTGGATCAGGACAAATAATCAGCCTGTTAAATCAATTACACAAAAATACACTTTTAAAAGTGATGTTTACGTTATATATTGAATATAAATTGCACATAAAATACTTGAACAAAGGTTTTCAATTAAACAAATAATCAGTCTGTCAAATCAATTACACAAAAATACACTTTTAAAAGTAATGTTTACGATATATATTGAATATGAATTGCACATAAAATACTTGAACAAAAATTTTCAATTAGACAAATAATTAGTTTGTCAAATTAATTACACAAAAATACACTTTTAAAAGTGATGTTTACAATATGTATTGAATATAAATTGCATATAAACTACTTGAACAAAGGTTTTCAATTAGACAAATAATCAGCCTGGCAAATTAATTACACAAAAATACACTTTTGAAAGTGATGTTTACGATATATATTGAATATAAATTGCACATAAAATACTTGAACAAATGTTTTCAATTAGACAAATAATCAGCCTGTCAAATCAATTACACAAAAATACACTTTTAAAATTGATGTTTACGATATATATTGAATATAAATTGCACATAAAATACTTGAACAAAGGTTTTCAATTAGACAAATAATCAGCCTGTCAAATCAATTACACAAAAATACACTTTTAAAAGTGATGTTTACGATATATATTGAATATAAATTGCACATAAAATACGTGAACAAATGTTTTCAATTAGACAAATAATCAGCCTGTCAAATCAATTACACAAAAACACACTTTTAAAATTGATGTTTACGATATATATTGAATATAAATTGCACATAAAATACTTGAACAAAGGTTTTCAATTAGACAAATAATCAGCCTGTCAAATCAATTACACAAAAATACACTTTTAAAATTGATGTTTACGATATATATTGAATATAAATTGCACATAAAATACTTGAACAAAGGTTTTCAATTAGACAAATAATCAGCCTGGCAAATTAATTACACAAAAATACACTTTTAAAAGTGATGTTTACGATATATACTGAATATAAATTGCACATAAAATACTTGAACAAAGGTTTTCAATTAGACAAATAATCAGCTTGTCAAATCAATTAAACAAAAATACACTTTTAAAAGTGATGTTTACGATATATATTGAATATAAATTGCACATAAAATACTTGAACAAAGGTTTTCTATTAGACAAATAATCAGCCGGTCAAATCAATTACACAAAAATACACTTTTAAAAGTGATATTTACGATATATAATAAATAAAAATTACACATAAAATACTTAAACAAAGGTTTTCAATTAAACAAATAATCAGCCTGTCAAATCAATTAAACAAAAATACACTTTTAAAAGTGATGTTTACGATATATATTGAATATAAATTGCACATAAAATACTTGAACAAAGATTTTCAATTAGAGAAATAATCAGCATGTCAAATCAATTACACAAAAATACACTTTTAAAAGTGATATTTACGATATATATATATATATATGAATATAAATTGCACATAAAATACATGAACAAAGGTTTTCAATTAGACAAATAAATACATATAAAAAATTTAAGACAATTATTATTCGATGGAAAAGAAAAAATACCAAAAGCAAAGAGACAAAAGAAAGTACTTATTCAAGACTGTTTGCTTTGCAGCTTCTTTTTTATATATATATTACACTCCGATGGCAAAGTCTATTTAGAGCTAAACTACAAAAGACCCAACACTTGATGAAAACGAAATATCAATTAAGTGGCTTAGTCTAATCAAATCCAATTTAACCCAACATATGAATAGAATTTTATTTTTCCGCAAAAAGTAATCTGCAACGAATGCATCGTACAATTCAATTTACAGTATTACTTATTTTCTTAAAAAATATTATTTTTTATTTGTTATCTTAAAAAAAGTAGTAATATATTTGAAGTAGATACGTAATACTTTTTAGTTAAATAAGTAACACTGTATATTGAGTGCACGCTGCACTCAATATACATTAGACTCTCTCTTTTTTTAATATTCGTCATATATTCATATATAACTATATATTATAAAAATAGATATTGATATACATCTAATTATGACATTATTTATTATAATTAATAGCGTATAGGCAACAATCGAATTACTTAATTAAAGTATTTATAATGATTATTATACAAAAAGAAATTCTTTTTTTCAAAAAAATTGTTCCAAGAAAATAGTTATTCAAAATATTTGTCTTATTTTATTTGTTAAAGGGAAATTTTATTTTTTTGTTAAATTTTACAAAATTAAATTATATATAACTAAATAAGTTGAATTAATGTATACTAAAAGTTGTATAACTGTAAACTTATAATTTTTACAAGGTTATACGTTCGTCTAATTAAAAAAGAAAAGAATATGTACTCTCGAAAAATCTAAGTTAATATCATTGGAATTATATTATGTTAGGCTCAACCTACAATTAATTCATTTTACCTATATATATATATATGTGTGTGTGTGTGTGTGTGAAACAATTTCGAATTGAAAAAAATAAAAATAATAAATAAATAAATAAATTGATGAATCCAGATGGCAAGGTTCAAAGTGAGCCACGGAGGATAGGGTGGTTGGTTCATCTCGTGACCATGTTTTTTGCCTTGGCTTTCCAATCATTGTCTTCTAGTATTGCCACTGTCCATGATATTTTCTTGCAATAAACCACAATTATTTCTCTTTCTTTTTTCTTTTTCTTTTTTTTTTTGGGTTCATATATATATATATATATATATATATATAAGTTGAAGATCGTGATTATTTTTTATGTATGTTTGTTTGTGGATGGTATATGTTCTAGCAAAATTTAGGTGAATAAATATTTATAACGATGAAATAATTGTGTAACAATTAAGTTGTTCGTTGATTATTGGTACAGTAAGAGAAGTAATTGTAGTTGGTTATAGAAATTTTTTTGAGGAATATTAATAATACGGCATTATTTTACAGAAATTTCAAAATTGAGCAATTCAATCTCCAAAGAAACAAAAATTTTAAAATTCAAATACCAATTCGTCTCCAAAAAAATCCTAATTAATACACTTTAATTATTTATGTTCTTTCGCCGTCTGAAACTTTATACTTCCTCCGTTCCAAAAAAGCAGTACTATATTTGTTTGATCAAATATAGCTATTTTTTCCTTTTTTTAAAACGGAAAAAGTATACATTTTTTGAGTAACGTACGATGACCGGATTAAACCATCGTAATCATAATAAAGCAAGCTTAAGTCGGGATGGCATTATTTCGACATTCAAATGTGATGTTATTACAGAAGTGTAGGTTAAGATAGTCGCAATCGGACAGTAGTAGGATAAGGTTTATGATAGGATGGCAATGTAATAAAGTTTGGAAAGAAGCATAATCTTGTCTATAAAAATCAATGCCATTGTTGAAGAAAGAGGCCCATATTATCTCTAATTTTCTTTGTGGGCCTCTCCCCAAGGAAGTTGCTTTGTCTAATCAAATCAATCCAAGTATCACACTTCTAGTTATCAAGTTTTGAAAAACCTAAGCATGGACAAGTATTTGCATGAATCGAGCTACCGATCGTGGACTTGTGTTAACGTGTCCATCGGATGAGGAGTTCAAATTTTGTAGGCTTTAGTTCGTTTCTCTTATGTGATACACGTGGTTATGATCTTAACATATCAGCAGTTGACATATTAACACATGTTCATGGTGGATAGGTGAGCATTCTCGTATATGTGTGTATGTATATACACTAACATTTAAAGAAAATTGCATTATTAAGATTTACATTAAGTTAATTATGAATATATTGACCTTGACTTTACCTTGGACATTTTTTTTTTTTTTATATAATTATACAATTTAAAGTAGTGGGAAATAAATACACTAGTAGAATCTCATACCTGATCCAAGTTTAGATTCTAGGCCCAAATTGGAAAATAATAAAGAGTTTATAAATAAACCTGTTGGCCCATTTAGCCAGTTAAGCCCAGAAGTAAATGGGCCAAGCCCCGTATGTGTGCCGTAGTTGGGTCCATTGCCAAAAAAATAGATAAGCTTGGGGTGAAGGGAATTTTCAACTGTCACAACCGTCCATCAACTATATTAGTGTTATATATATATATATATGTGTGTGTGTGTGTGTGTGTGTGTTTGATCTATTTTGTGCTCTAAACCTTCAAATTACATCTGTAAAATTGATAATTATCAAATGTTAAAGATCATGAAAAAAATCGTGTAACATTCATTAATTATATTTTATATTCTATGAAAATCATACGTCATGTGTATATAATATTATTAATAAACATATATTATGTGTTAAAAATAAAAAATAAAATACTAAATATAACAGAAAATAGAAACTATATCAAAATATCGAACTAAATAGGAATAACGCATATTGTAAATGGGCTTGTTTTATAATTTGACCAAAAAAAAAAAAAAGGAGTGTTTGTTTGAATTTTTTTAAAAAAAATTAATCTAAAAGCATATAAATCCCAAAAAAAGATATATTCTGTTAATATTCTTCAAGAAAATAATTCCCACGAAGTGAATATACACCCATAATATATTGAAATTAAAAGTAATATTAGTGTGAGACCCGTGAAATGTATGAAAGTTATTTTTGTATTATTTTATTATTAAAAAAATATTAGTAAAAAAATAATAATTATACTTTATATTTGAATTTATAATTTTTATCTCTATGGAATATTATTAAATTTAAATAATTAATATATTTTGTTATACATGTTTTTTATGTCGCTAATGTTAATAGATTTTGATAGATATATTAATATATGTTTATTTATATACCAACAAATCTGCTGCAAATATATGTATTATTTTATAATTTTAGAAAAATTCAAATCTTTTAAACATATATAGTGCAAATCTAAATTTTATTTAATAAGGTTAATAAATTTAGTTTTTATATATATACATATAAAAAAATACATTTGTGCACGAAAACAAAAATAAAAATATTTATTTTATTATTATATATATAATATAGATTAAATATTTAATTCAAATACTTTACAACAACCCATACCTAATTTTCCTTTCTTTTTTAGATTTTCCAATTATTAAAATATAGAAAATGATGATGTGTCATGCCCCAAAACAAAACATCCTTTAATAATTTTGATTTTCGATTAAAATAATATTATTTTTTAAATACAATGTTTGATATCTTTATAGTCGAAGATTCTAATCCGTAATATATACATATTGATACTTACTTCTGTGGATAAGTATGCATTTTCACAAAAAAAAAAAAAAATAATAATAATAATAATAATAATAATAATAATAATAAACCCTAATCCCCAGAGAAAAAACTATCCCAAGAACCCTAACACATACATAATTATATGCCAATGCAGGAAATCACAGTTTTTCTCAACAAGTTTCTCTTGAAACAACGAATCACCGATGATAAGACTATGGAGCTCGAACAAGAAAGAATTCTTTGTCGGCTCGGAATACGACAAAGATTGCATGAAGAACGTAAACTCTCTCCTCAACATCGACAGTAAAATCCTATCCGACATCATTGTATATCTCAACGATCGTGATTTCCTTTCGAAAATGGAGGAGGAGGAGTTTGACAACAAGTTTGTTTCTGGGAAGCCCATTGAAGTGCTCTTGGACTACGTTTTCGCAGCTCACTGCCTCCAACTTGAAGATTTGTTGAAGATTGTTTCTTTGAAGATTGCAGATACAATCAACGACGAAAGCTCGGACCTGGTGAGAGAATTACTCAGCATATACCCAGTTGGAAGAGAAGATCAGAATCATGGCCTCATCAAGGTGTTGTTCAGGAGATCTTCAATGGTTGATCGATGTTCAAGTATTTGGGATGCATGATCTGAATTTAGGGTTTTCATATCCAAGTATTTACCATTATATTCCTTCTATTTGGTTCTTTGAATCACAATTTTGTTCCGGTGGCAAAATTTACTTTTGGTTTTACTATTTCAATATTAGTTAAATTTATTCTTATCCCAAATTTTTTTTTTTTTTAATTTTTGATTCTACTATTTCAATATTAGTCTTAACGACTGAAGATTGACCAACTATCCGTCAATTTACTTGGTTGAGACGGCAATGAACAACTTTAATACCACAATCTTGTTTTTAACTAATTAAAAAATGAAATCGTTTAAGAGTCTATGACTATACTATATGATCGGGCATAACATATTACTCTCTTTACCCTCATACAAATATTGTCGAACATATTCTTTTTATTCTCATTAATTAAGTCAGGTACAAATTTTTCTATAACATTGCTACGAATTACCAATAAAAATTCATCTGTCACTATATTCTATTACTATTTCATTGGTAATCCATCAAAAAACTAAAATAAAATTTTTCCCGAGTTCAACAAAATTCCATCAATATTCCGTTACGAATTAGCGTCAAATTCTTCCATAACAATGCTGACAAATTACTAATGAAAATTCATCTATTCCATTAGAAAACTTAAACAAAAATTTTCCCAACTTCAACAAAATTCCATCAATAATCCAAGAGTATATAGCTTGAAAATTAATGTATCACTGATTCCGTCAATAATTAACTTTTTTTTTATATTTTTATTTTTTGTTGAACTCAAATGGAAATGAGGATAGAGTAGGGTTATTAACATCCTCACAAACCCTCTAAATACACCTTTTTTTCCCTTGACCAAAATAACTCTTAAAAGAGGTGTCAAAGATACCCTTATCCTTCCAACCGATTTTCTCCTTCCTTCTTCACCGCAGCCAAACTAGAAAGCCTCATTCTTCCCAATAGCCATCATTCTCTGTCTACTTCCAAACGATGAAGATGAATAATAGACTAAAATTAATTTTCTTCCTTCAAAAATTATATTTAAAAAAGTACAAAGGGAAAAAAGGGGAAAAGAACGTTTTAATTATGATTGGTGTATAAAATAATATTGTTGATTGATGCATTAAACTAACCTTTAAAGGGGAAAAAAAGAAAAAAAAAACAATAAAAAAAAATTTAAATAACTGGTCATCATACAAAACAAGTGACCACACCAATTCTCTCGCAGCTCACACCAAAACAAGAAAAGGAAAGACAAAGGACACTCCACTTGAGTCCATAATGCATCATGAAAGTTTACTTTTGTACCCAGGAAAGCAAGAATGATGAATCGATTATTAGTCAACCCCACTTCTCGATGAAGGTTTGCATCAAAGTGCGGCCATTGACGATTTTTGTAGTTCCTACAATCAAGTCATATGCCATTCCTTCCTGCAGATATATATGTTGCAGCATAACAAACGTCACAAAAGTAATAATAAAAGGATATTGTTAATGGCAGAGACTTAATGGATTACTATTTTGATCCTGATTTGCATTAGTGCTAAGAAGCAAAGGCAGCGATCCCATTTTGGGAGGATTTTGAAATAATTTAATCTTTACAGAAGAGGTAAGCACTTGAATAGATTGCTCGAAAGCGGAATACATGTCCTCGCTACTCCTGAAAACCAAATTTGGTTCATCCTGTGAAATTACCTAAAACACTCACTTTATGCTAATCCCACAGTGAGATTCTAAATTTCTTGGTTGAGATGGATGATGTAAAGAAAAAAAACTTCTAGCTATTTCGTAATGGAATATTAAGGGGGCATACCTGGGAGCTGAGGAAACGAAGTGCAGAGATCTCAGCAAATGTTACTCCACCAATGAAAACTACAAGGACTAAAGCCCGCCTTCCGTCCGCAAGTCTGGAATAAGGCAAACCACATCATAAAATTAAAAATGAGCAAGATTGTGTGCGTATTTCAACCATTAGACTATGCTAGCAATAAGTTTTCCAGAATAAGTAGTTTTCCAAGATTTGACAAAACTAGCTGATTAGTGCAGCCAACAAATTACATTTCATCCTTTAATATAAAAAAGCTATATGAAATTTCTTTAATAAGCATTGTAGAATTCATAGAACAGCAAATACTGCCCTTGCAAGTTAAGCGGATTACAATGGCAATAGGTCTGCTTTTCTATTTGGGGGTCAGAGGGACAGAATAAAAAATATGATTAATCTAGATGGTATTTTGAGAATTACTTCTCCGAATTGTTCAGAGATCCAGGCAGTGTATCATATGATGGGACGCTAGAAAATCCACCCTGCATAAACATACAAGTATTACTATAAGATCATTATTGGCATGGCAAAATGGAGGATGGAAAGATAGATATTAAATTATGACTGACTCTCTTGGTTTCTGAGTGTGGCCCAGGCAGCAGCCTTAGTATTTCTTCAATGGGACGCCTGCAGGATAATTTTTTGCAAGAGGAGAATTATTTAAACTTGTAACGGAATACAATATTACTTGAATAAAAATATTTTCTTCTGCCTTCAATCCAGGTGATGATGTGCAGGAGTGAGCCATTTCAGATCTATTATTAGATGTGATGTCATCTTCAATCTTGATAGATTATTGGAGCACTTGATCAGGAGTTTGATGCAGAAAGATCTAACATTCATGTACCATTTCATATCAATTTAGTTCACGTCACCTAAAGCTAAATCCAGTCTTCTTAAGTACAGAGGAATGACATATGGATAAATGATGTGATGGAATTAGGAGCATGAAATTAAATAAAACGAGAAGGAAGGTGGGTGGTTTTGTTTGAACAAAAGAAAAGGAGGTACACCAGGAATTATCTCATCAAAGCTGCCCAACCTAAAGGCTGAATCCAAAGTCTATTTTTCTGCCTAACTAAGTCTCATCCCAACACCTTATTTATATATAATATCCCTAATATTCTGCCCCTATATTAGCCACTAATATGCTGATATTTGCTAGCTATTTACTTCCCCAGAGTTGCTGTTAGTAAGCTGAAATCTTGCTAGCTAATTATTCCCTGTATAACTCTATCAATCCTCAGACCCCACAGATTTAGCTCTTATCATGGCACCTCAAAAGCCAATGTTTTAAAATTAAGAAACCAAATTTGTGTCACTCATGTAGTTTGTAAGACTGAACATGAAAAGTGCATAAAAATCCAAATGACTCCTCGCAATCATATTTCAACTACAATGACCGGAGATGACCAGCATAAATCATATTTTCTCTGGGCATATCAATAGCATGCACATTTCCAGGACAACACTGTAATAGGAGAATGTTAGAAATAAGCTTACCATCCCGATCGTATTGCCTGCTGAACAAGTCGAATGCTGAGAGGCGCATATCCAGAGAAGACATAGGAAATATCATTTGGACTGATACAGAGAGATTAATAATCAGAACGGCGTGTGAGAAAAAGACGAGGGGGAAAGAAGAAAAAAGGCATACTAATTTTATGGTTCAAATATTGCTCTAGGCATAGCCTTAAAGTATCAGTATCCAAGCTTGAACACAAAAACCAAAAAGACATACCCTCGAGATAATTAAAATGAAGGAATAGAAGAGATATAAGCAGAGTACTACATAAGCCAGATTCCAGAGTCCCAGACAAAGTAAAGCCATCATGAAGAATTTAAGGATGTTTGTGCTTAAATTGATTAGAGAAAACAAGCAACTAGAATAAAGTTCAATTTACTAAAACATAAATGATAAGAACGACTCTGGTCTATTTACTAAAACATAAATGAAAGGCATGACTCTGGAATGAGTCCTAAAGTTCACGAGTTGTTACCGCCGAATACCTAACACCACAATCTTTATAAGAAAAATAAGCAAAGAAGTATCAAATTCAAGAAAAATACTTGGTGGTGTTTGTGTCCTCAACTAAAAGTTGCAAAGCACGTTTGATGGTCAGCCAGTTGCTTCTTGTGTCCTGCAAGACACTAACAGAATAATCAACCATTTCACAAAGATTCCGTGAGTTCAGATTAGGTGTATAGGCATATGGCCAGAAATTCCTAATTTAACCTGTTTCCTAAACAGCCCTGCTTTTTCCAAGTTATTCAGTGTAGGAATATACTCGAAGCCATAACTGTGAAGAAGCTCTCTCCTGAACCAAAAGTGAAAGTTGATCAATTTAAAGAGGTCAAACATTTTTTGCATGTTAAAAAAAATGAATACCATATATATTCTACTTGCCTCAAATAGTCAAAATTCTTTTTTGGCAACCCTGAGTTTGTAGTAGAAAACAACACTAGAAGTCGTAGAATATTCTCAATAGGCTCTTGCTTATGAATCATTTCTTCAATGTAATCAAAGCATCTGCAATGATACACAACACTCTAGTTTAGTCACATACCGGTGGCACAATGACCATATCTAAATATGCAAATATATACATGTGCATCCAAGAAAATCACATTTAATTATGAACATAAGGGCATTAGAGGATCGCCCATACAGCAGGCATGTTAAAGCTTATCAAGATTGTACGATCAGTTGAGTTCCAGGGTCTTGACATTTACATGGGAATGTGTAGCGAAGATGCACTTAAACACCAGCATTCATCAAAGGCACATTCTTTAATGAGCCAAAAGAACTAGAAGTATTGTACTTATTTTTTTAAAAGAAACAATATCATATTGAAAGTACACATAAAATAGAACTGATACAAGGAAAAGTCCTTGCATGCATCATGTCCATTATTCTAATAAATGTGGAAAAGCAACTTTATTCATAACATTGCAAGGCACAAAGATTTGGTCCAGAGCAAACGATTGTTTGATTTAGTTATTCAAGACAAAAGAAATAGCTTCACTGAGAAACTAACAGAAAAAAGGATGAATGGGTGAGGGAACACCATACGCTTTCAATAAAGCAAACGTACGACATTAACCCAAAAACAGGCAATGAAAATAGTAGCTATTACATACACGTTGGACGTAAAATTGTGTGAGCAAAGCCTTCAAAACAATCTTACATATCTTATAATGCAAATCAAGTATAGGCCAGAAAGATGACTGACACAGCCTAGGTTTGTAGGTGAGGAGATGGACTTATAATGAGGGAGCATTTGACTACTTAGATTGATTTCAAATCAATGTTCTAGATTTCAAAGAGTTAGCTGTTAAGGCTTATTTAATCATTGTAATGAACCAATACACATTTGAAAAGGATTCCAATAGATTCAAAACCCATCAGAGTGACGCCATAATCAATCTTAGAGGGACATCTGAGGATCTAAACTCCATTAAAAGTTTCAAAATAAAAGAGCAGTTGATATTTTATTGTAGAGTTGAAAATTCTGAATGCAAATGCTTAAGCCCAAAATGAACTCCAAAAGTTTAGAGTTGCGATCTTTCTTCTATCACAGTCAGGAGCAAGTAATGGGCACCAAGTCAGCTAGAGATGTGTTAAAAAAAATAATGAAGGCAACATCCTGTCCTTGGAAACTTAACTGAACTGCTCTCAAATGACCAAAATATGTGCTTGTGAGCTTCAAATTTGGATTGAAAAGATAAATAGGATTTTATATTGTTTAACATTCTAATAACATATGAAGATCCTAGAAACACTCTTTTCAAAAATAAATAGCAAATTAGGGTGGAAATACCAACCAGACTAAAGCACATGCCTGTTTGCGGGTTGGTATTGATCAAGCATGAATCATGTTGGGATTTATAAAATTGGTTATGTATTGATAGGAAGCTGATATGGTCTGCATGCGACGTGGATCTGACTCATATTGGACAGAGAAGGTTACAAAAAGTTCTCAGTGAGTTAATCATTGATGGGGAGCCATGAATTTACCCATTATAATGTAACCCATTGCTATCGAAATGTCCTTAGTAAGCATCAAATCATGCCCGCTGGCACATATCTAATCATATGGCGGTACATAAATAAAACTTGTTCATGCTATAAGCATCTGATATTTATCCATTAGTTAAGCCATGTGGATAGCTTATTTCTCTGTCTGGTAACTTATGCATTTGCGATCTCTCCCGAAAGCATCAATGTTTGCGTTTGAAATGCCAAAAGGGAAGTAAGTTTAACTTGATTTCTATTATACCCAACCCAACCCTTTGTTTAAAGTTTTGACCCAATCACTAAAAATCCTGAATCCAACAAACCATCTATTGCTCCATATCATAACTCTTGACATTTAGTAGGTGAAAAAAAAAAAACACCCAGACTCATCACTAAATATCTGATTAAGAATAATAAGCACAAAAATTGCTCCAGGAAATCATACATGTCATAGCTCTGAGCCTCCACAAGTGTTTGTTCCATATCAAGTTTCCCAAGAAATGATGGTTTGGATGTTAATGTTGACAAATGCTGAGCAAGATTTATATGCCTCTGAAGACAATAACAAATCATTAGTTCAATGATGTAATAGTTTTCCACCAAAAGCTTGAAGGTCAAAAAGCTCACTGTCATTTCCGGCAATGAGTTAAGCTTCTTTACAAAGTCTTTCAATTCCGAGACAGTCTGGGACTGCATAGAGGAAGCAGAGTAAGGATGCATGTCTGTCTAACAACTCATTCTATGTACAAAGTTGTTTTTCCAATAAAAGTTAACAACCAAATGTCCCAATAAAAATGGCCCCAGTAAGGTTTCAGAAAATTCCCATTTCATGTCAAACACTCTGTCAGTAATTGTTCACATATTTTGATGTAAAACAACATCAATGCCCTAACCAAGAAAAGAAATCAGCTTCATGTGGAATCATCAAAATCTTAGATTGGTTAAGTTATTTACATTAGTTCTAGGCCAGAGGCTGACCAGTTCTTGAATGCATAAACATAAGAAATAAGAGTAAGCTTCATGTTCAAGCATCAGAATCTCATATTAGTTGAGTTATTTACATCAGTCATAGGACAAAAATTGATCATTTCTTGAATGGACTGGGTAAAAATTAGAGATAAAAGGCAAGCTCAAGGTGTAAATATTGAAACCTACAGTAGTTGAAATCTCTGTATAGTCTTGCTTCATGGATGTCGCCTTTTGGCGAAGAACCTGAAATATACTGCAACTACGGATTAAGGAAACAGAATACAAAGGTAATGGGCAAAAAAAGAAATGGAACTAGAAAGAGAGAACAAAAAATAAGCATTGTTACAAAAATGTGAATGTATAATCTATGACAAAATCACAAATGGATCAACCTGGACAACAACTTCAAAATTCAGATCCCGTATCTCTTTAAATAATTTGTCACTGCAGCAAAGACAACATAACTTTTAGTCAATATAATATGTCCGAAGCCAAGTAAGATTACTTCAAATGTCAACTTAAAATGCAGTCAATATGGTAATGGGAAGGACATGAATGAATTAGAGGAAGATCCAAACTAGGTCTATTACACAAGACAATGGAAGAATCAAGGGTAAGGGGAATAAGTACAAAGAAACCGTAATACAACTTACGTGGAGATGGGATTCCCAATTCAAGTAATAGAAAACATTAAAGAAGTTAAGTGAAGCAATTTATATCATGCCTAGAGGAGATTAAATGTTTAATAAAAAGAGATGAGAAGCACATAGCCCAAAAAGTGGGCACTTAGATGATCCCTTTATGTTCAATTAAATAATCTTAGAAGGAAAATGTGCATTATCAATAATAGAAACAATATGTACCTAGAATTAAGGGGAATTTTCATATTCTTCTTCACATCTTGCTGAACTCCCATAATGGATGAGTCAAGCTCCACAGCACCATTATTGACATGGAGTAACTGCATCGAACCTATTAGAGATCGCTTATAAACAAATCCAGAAAGGAAAATATAGGGAAGAACCATTATGCTATTGATCCCTAGAGAAGCTCATGGCAACATGCTATTTAACAGTTCATTTAACTGCTGCCAATGTTTTTTGCATTTAGATTAACAACAATTAACATAAAAAGGTTGTCTGCTAAATGATCTCCCCAACTTAGATGGAATTTATAAATTTCATATTTCAAGATAAAACTTGATAGAAACATTTAAAAAAAAAAAACAAACAAACAAACAAAACAAAAGCTACCGATGTCAGCATCCTAATTCAACAAACAGTCCTCAGACTGATATTGCAATAAGTTTGATATGACAAGCTAGATTTAGTATACTCTTATTCGCATTGAACATGGTCGTTAGTTCTACACTACTAGTATTACCTCATCTAGCAATCCCTCGTATGTCAGTTGAGAACACATTGGGGTGACCATATCCACCTGCAAGAAACAAATACCAAACTCAAATAAAAATGACCTGTATGCAAGTCAAGGGTAAAAACAAAACTGAGTATGACTAAGTGGCAGGACGTACTTAACCTAATACTAAGTGGTATATGTATATTATTATCTTCTGGAGCATGGAAACCTTGAAAAAAAGGTAGATAGAAAAAACTAAAAGATACTATTCAGAACAATCATAATGAACTTGCTACATGTTTCAAGGAAAAGACTCAAGAAATAAGTCTTCTTCTACTAAATGGTCGAACAATATTGAGCATCGCCGGCATAGCTTCCCTCTAAATATTCCAACACCAATTCCTAAAACTAATCCAGAAAGAAAGACTGAATGAAAACTACCACTATGTTGAGAGCCTAGTGAATTGCAATGGAAACATTAAATGTGTGGAATGATCAGGTAGGTTGATAAGTAAACATCAAGGTCCTACAGTGCATTTGTCTGATAAAATAAAGACAAGAAGATGATACAACTTTTTGTAGCTTTTCATTTGATAGCAGACAAACTTATACACTCTACTTAAACATTCAAGACTAAACAGCATAGAATCACTGGAATGGGAACAATTGCTCCAAACTGTAAAGATTCTGAGAGGGAGAGGATATTAGTTCATACCATCAATGGGGGGGAGGGGTGTGTAAAAGAAAACAGAAGAGAGGAAGCATACCTCTCTATCAAGTAGTATGAGAGTATTTATTTCTGGAATGGCCATCTGGTTTGAGAAAAAATATAAGTAGTCAATATTTATTTCTGAAGAATACCCAAATTTATAAAAAGTGAGACTATAAGCAAAAAAAAGAAATTACATTTGAAGTATTAACAGGTTCTTCAGCTTGCATGCGATTCAGAATGTCAGCAACACGTGTAGCTGCTTTCCCTTTAGCTCTAACATTTGGTATTACTCCAAAAGAAAACTGAATTACAATCAACATAGAATTGTCAAAAAGGGTATCAGAAAGGGAAACAGAGCCAATTGTAAGCCATAAAGATATTCTCACAATTAACTATTAACTACAGGTATAGACGTATTCAGTGAATCTGAAATTTTTGTCTCCACCTAAATTAACAAACCATGCAAAAAATTAAATCAACTATACCTCAAGATTGTGGATGGCTTTTGCAATATGCCAGAGAGCAGTTGCATCTCCATCAACAAGATATTCCTGCCAAGTGTATCCACTCAATATTAAACACAGTGGACTCTGAAGGAATTATTTTGTTCGGTCTCAGTTTTGTCATTCCAAACATAATAAATAAAAGCATACTTTCTCGGCAAGGTCAAGTTCAAATGACAAAACATCCTCGTCCAGTGGAATCATGTATAAGGGAAACTCCCCAATGTTTATCAATTCATGTACTTTTTCCTCCTCAAGTATCTGCAGACAACCAAATAATAAGGACCGAGAAACATCATCAAACAATTCCCAAAATTTATCAATTTTTCAACAAGTTGGTAAGTGCTAACCTTTTCACAAGCAACCAGCCGACGTGGAACAAAGTAAAGATAATATTCTCTATGAAGTCCTTTGGATGTATCATTGTGAATGTGTGAGCAAATGAACTTCATCAAGTCAAGTTCAGCACGAACAAGGAAGACCATTTTGGTGCTTTCAGTTGGAATTGGGTCAGCCGTTAGATGCCGTAATTCAGCCCCATGTTTCTGATATAAAAGAACATCACTGCTTTAATTTTTTCTTGGTCATTATTATGGAGCCGAATTGAGTCAAATAAAAATGGATAACCACCAAAGCACTAAAAATACCTTCAATTCTGAGCTTTGTACAAGAAGGGACAGCGACCCACTAAGGTTCGGATCAATTACCAGACATTTATCCCCTCGAATCTTTATTCAATAAGAAACAATAAATCATAAATGAAAATATAACAAAACCATAAAGTATCCCAACAGCGAAACGATGAAATTTAACCGAATTGAATTAGACTCACATTTTTTAGGATATTTTCCAGCTCCGTTTGAGCTCGGGCTCTGACTCCCAAGAATAATCGTTCCATACAAAATCCAAAATCAACAAAAAAAAAGGAAAATAAAAAGTGTTGCAGTTGAATATTGAACAAAACGAAAAATTTTACCGTATGGCAGCGAGATTGATGGGAGCATTCTCTAAATTGGGAATCTGAGACATTGTAACTCGCTTCACCTTTCTCCCTCAATGTTCTCTTCTTCATGCAAGAGAGAGATCAGAGTCGCCTTTGAGTTTTGAGTCACCGGCAATTTTTCAATGATCCGAGTCTTAAACTGAAGCAGCACTCTCTCTCTCTCTCTCTTCAGAACCACGGTGGGTGAGTCGCACCGAAAGCCGGATTGTGACTCGGGTCGGGTACCCTAACCAGACGAAAAACTTATATGATGGAGACTATATTGGACTCTTGATTTTTGTTAAAACTCAAGGACCCAATAAACTAATATATGCTGCGGCCCAATAATTAAGCCGTTGGAAGCCCAGCCCAAATACATAAAATTACCAAAATGTATTGCTCCACCGTTTGAAATATATTCTGAAAAAATAAAATTAAATATTTTAATAATACAATTTTAAGTATATTAATATTTTAAAATATTGAAAGTGTCTTACTATTTTATTGATAAAAATGTGTAACATATATAATTTTATATAGAAAAGTACATTCCCTCATTCCAAAATAAGTCTTGTTTCTATAATAATTGATTAATTATATTAAAATTTAAATTACTTAATATATTTTCTAAGAAAATTATTAATTAATATTTATTGCAATTCAAATTCAATACACAATAAATATTTAAATTTAGTACAAATAATCAATCAAAAAATAATTCTATTTTTCTAATTGAACATCATTTTAATATATGTGATATGGGTGTAGAATTAAAGATTATAAAAATGATTAATTTTATGTATTATACGTTAAAAATGGATCATAAATGGTTTTTTTAAGGAATTAGAGAAATATTAAAAAAATACTCCACTAGTCAAAGGCTGAGAAATTATTTTTAAAAAATATTCACTTTTAAAAACTGAAATTATGAGAAAAAATAATTATGATTTTTTTAAACTAATTTTTATTATAATAATATAAATATATCATGTGTAGAAAATAAATAATTATTAAATGTGTGAAATTAAAATTATTGGGCATAAATCTATAAATTGTGATATCCAAGAAAAGTTTTTTTTATTTTTTTAAATGTGTATTCATTAGTAGTAAACAAGTATTAGTTGGGCTGGGATTAGGTTCCATTTAGTAACTTTTTATCGCACTCTTATGAGCAACAAACCAATACAAATGTTTAATTATTTATTTACCTCAAATTAGGAAAAAAATATTTCTGCCCACAAAATATACAAAGATTAAGATGAACGGAAGTAGGAATGTTAAAAGGGCTATAGCCCGAAAAATTATAGGATTAGGGGTTGGTTTTATTATTTTGTTTAAATCAGCCCGTTTAGTTTGAGCTTGATTAGCCCGAAGCTCAATTGGGCTAACCCATTTAAGATTAGGGCTAGCCCGAACTTTTCTTTTTATTTGTCTATTTTTTATCGAATTAATAATATACACCATTTTGAATTATTTTTCATATACCATATTTGATTTTTAGTATAAGACATTAAAATCTATGTTTAATTACTAAAAGATTCTAAATACTTTCATTTAAATTTAGAACTTAAATGTAGCATGATTTCAAATTTTATAACGTAAATGCTCTTAAGGCTAGAATTGAGAGCATGAAATAGTGTATATCAACAAGAAGTTACTTTGGTATTTGGCGTCAGTTTTCACCCTACTCCATTCTCTGTACCAATTTGAAGTTTTTGAAATTTTTGCACTACTTTTAGCACAGATTTTTATTGCGCTACTTTTTTTTCTTTTTTATATGAATATATCTTTTTTTAATATTTAATATTGTAATTTTTTTATCTCAATTATCCAAATTGAAATTAAATCAAGTTTTTTAAAATCATATAATGTGTAATTTAAATAAGTATATGAGATTTTAAATATTATATACAAATTTAAATAGAATTGCATAACATTACCTGACATTCAATTTTACATATATATTTTTTGAATATAATAGTTTAAGAATATAAGTAAAATTAATACTATCTCAAAATTTAATGTTAAATAAAATTACACATATAATATTTTTAACAAATATTTAGTAATAAAATTAAATATTAAAATAAAGAAAATAAAGATTATTATGTAATATTATTTTTAGTGGAAAAAATAGTGCAAACTGTTGGAGAGAGTATGTAAATTTTACGCTAAAGTGGTGCATAATTTTCACTAGAGTAATGAACGTTGCTGGAGATGATCTAAATGTTTGAATCTTTAAATTTTGTATAGTGATATAAAGGTTATAAAATATATAATTTTTTGATGTTATCTAAAATTGTATTTTAAATAAAGTATAATATGCATTCAATTAAAATTTTAAATTTAAATATATAATTTGACTATTTCGACTTATAGCCGGATAGTGGCCCGATTAGTCTGAAAACCGGTAGGGTTAGTGTTAGATTCACCATAATACAAGTTCATTTAAAATGACCCGATTAAACCGAGATCCGATTAACCCAAAACTTGTTATGGCTAGTTCGAAACCGACACTAACCCGTTTAACATCTCTAGACGGAAGCAGGGGTGAGCAACGATCGATTTGGTGATTAAATCGAATCAAAAAATGAAAATTGAAAGTCAAAAATCATCAAAAAATAAATCTGAATTGCACCTAAATATTTTTGAAATCAATTCGGCTAACCAAAATCATTCATATTTGGTTAGCAAAAATGCTAACTTATTCGCAATAAATTAATCGAATAAGAGAAAATCGAAGTAGATGAGAAAGGTCTTGGTACTGTGATGTATTAATGTAAGAGATATAACATTATAATTTAAGTTATTTAATTTTAATGTATATATATATATATATTTCATAAAATGATCCGATCGATTATATCAGTCATTTATTCTTAAACATCGAATCGAATTAATTTAGTCAGACACTTATAAAATAATTGAACACGAAAACATTATTTTAAAAAATCAATTCAAATAGTTAAATTTGATTTCATTCGATTCTATTGGATTCGATTTGAAACAATTTTTGCACACCACCCATCTATTTTAACGTATTGTTCATAAATACTAAAAATGGTTGTAGTTCCACAGCAGTTCTTATTAAATGCCCGGGCAGATGGGCTGACCAGTCAGATCCAGAATAAATAAATAAATAAATAAATTAAATTAAATTAAAAAATGGAGAAAAAAATAACTGAAAATAATTTTGGACAACATTTGTCCATATTGTCACTCCTTTGGGGTTATTCTTGTTTTACTCGAAACACTTAACAGTTTAGAAATTTGTCTAAATCTTAATTAAATGATTTAGTTGAAATAAAAACTAATAATTTGTTGGCTTTTTTATTATATGCATAGTAAATAGCATATCAAATACCTTTTTTCAAAGATGTGGATACAAATAAAATATCATATCTTACTTGAGGTTAAATTCTCACTTTTATATAAATTAATTGTATAATTTATAATATAATAATATTATAAATTATTTTTATATATATAATAGTAAACTGATTGTTTCTATATTTGTTATTATGATTTTTCCCTCTCATTTTTCTTTCCACAAATAGAAAGACGGATTTTTAGAAAATATTGTTATATTGCTAACCAATAAGCATATTTACTTTCTACATATTTACTTTCTACAAATCAAAAGACGAATCTTCAGGAAATGTTTTATATTTATAACCAATAAGTATTTATTTTAATTTTTTATATTTTTATTTGTTAATATTGCTAATATTATTAGTTTTATCAAAACTAAAAAAATTCATATATCTTCATAATTGCTTGATTTTAACAAATCAATTATGAATTTTTGGAAGATTCGATGCTATATATAATAATAATAAAATGTTCACATTGATATACCAGATTTTATTCAACTTTCTTGATTTCAAAAGAAAATACTATATATTTGGTAATTTGATGATTGTATTTTATAAATAAAATTAATTAATGTTCATATATGATTTTATATATAATATTTATATCCTTATTATAATAATGGTTATATATATACATTGTTGAACAAAATTAGATATATATTTTTTAAATTATATATTTATAAAGTTTAATAATATTATTATAATAATATGTCCATGTATCGCGTGGGATAACATACTAGTTATAAAAATAGTAATATATATATATATTTTAAAAATAAAATACATAATTATATAATATATATTTTTAATAAAACTTCTTTAAAGTAAAATATCTCACAAATAAAAATAATATTAAATATTAAAATATATCGTAATTAATCTATAAAAAATATTTCATATTTAAAAATTTAAATATATTTTTATATAAATGCAATATGGATATTAAACCAAAAATTATGAAAATATAATTAATTTGATATATTTTTCATAAAGCATGGAGTTGAGATGAAAAAATTATGAGCCTTTAAAAATCAAAGTGAAAAAATAAAAAATAAATAAATTTTGATTGGATATCAAACTTTTTATTTTTATGAGTGTAATTTGGCCGGAAAAATGCTTTTAGCCGTGATTCTCTTATTATAAATATATATAGATATATATAAATAATTAATTAAACAATTATTAAAATGGCAGTAGTTTTTAGTAGAAACTTTAAACAAAGTTGTTTCACGTCTAATCTTATGTTGGTAGTAAATTTGGAATTTGGCATTGCGACATTTGATCTCATCTAGATAACTGATTTGAAGTACGGTCATTCTTTGTGAATGTTTCGAAAAAATGAAAATTTATGGATAATAATTTAACTCAGATTGCTATAATACATCAGCACAAATACACTATTTTTTATCAATGAATATGATTCAATCGACATGTGGAAGCACATAATTAGAATTTATTGAACCGGCATGAAATTATTATCTATTCATTATAAATACGAGTGTTTTTTCAAAAAGAAAATAAGATTCGTATAGAATTTGAAAAACTCAAAAGTCAGGCAAAATAGGAAAGAAATAAAAAGAAAAGAAAAATAAAAATCAAACATTATAAATAAAATGAGTTTTTTGTGTACGAAGTGTAGAGACTCAATCTACAATATTAATTATTTATATTAATATTATTTTATTAATTTAAAAAATATATTTTTTAAATAAATAAGTAGTATTTTAAATGAGTCACTTAAGTCCAGTGTAGATGTGTTCCCGGGGTACGTTCGGGTTTTCACACTGTAGTTAAAGAAAGAAATGGCACCTCCCAAAAAGTGTCCGATTCCCAATTCCAATATATATATCGACTGTCAGTCCCATAACTGATTCAATCCTTTATATTCTTTTTCCCATACTCTACATTCTGATCAACATAACTCACCTAAATCCAAATAAATACCAATTCTGATCGTCGCTTCTCGTCATGGCAGCCTCTATACGCCTCCGCCGTATCGGCGCAGTCGCTGCCGTGGCCGGTGGTGTATACTTCACCGTTCTCAGCAGCCCACCGATTGCCTCCAGTGACCGCGGCGCCTCGGGCCCTACCCTCACCGATATAAAGCAGAAAATTGGGGACCCTTTTGCAGTTGTACCATCTCGCGCCGTCCAGGAGTCGGCTTTGATTGGTTCTAGCGCGGCGAACCCCCTGGATGTCCTCGTTGTCGGCGGTGGGGCAACTGGCTGCGGCGTGGCCCTGGATGCCGCCACACGTGGACTTCGAGTCGGGCTTGTTGAGCGAGAGGATTTCTCATCTGGGACTTCGTCGAGGTCTACCAAACTCATCCATGGAGGTCTGCATTCTTTAATTCTGCGTGCACTGTATTTTGTGCATTGAGTTGTACTTTGAGTCTTGAGAATTGTACCGTGTTATGACTCGGTGGTGAGGTGAGGCTGCATTAATATCTTTTTGACTGTCATGTAGCGTCCGTGACTGTGTATAAAGTTCTAAAAAAGTTACTCTGTTTCTTCACGTGAACAAGGTCGAAATTATTGCCCATAGGTTATGGAAATTTTGTTTCTGAACGCCTTCTTCTATAGCAAAAGAGATGGTACGCCTTTGTTGAATACGAATTGAATGTGTGCTTTTGCGACATATAAAGGTGAAAATAATGGCGAAGGTGGAAGTGATGTTATCCTGCTAAGAGACTTAAATTATGGGAATCAATTAGTTAGCTTGTTGGTTGATAGAATTCCTCGTTTCTGTGTTTTTGGATTGGATTCCATGTCTGAATTAGGAGCGTCAAATGCTTCTAAATATGATGTCTTAAATGCTTCTGGTTGTTAATGCTGTTGTTTGATTATATGCCAATTGCCAAGAACCTTAGCCTAGGTGATAGTGAGAAGGCAGTAGAGCACTGAAGGCGACTGTTTGAATGTGTGGATGAAACCATACGATTTTAACTCTAGCTATATTTGGAAGCTGCTTTGAGAGATAAGCCCATTGGAGGCCTTCTCCTCCATTCACTAATGAAGGACCATCAATTACAATGACTTAGAGTTCTTCCAAACATTTACCCTTGTAATTGTTTTTCTTTGTTTGCTTTGCTCAAACTTGATGCCTCAATTTGTCTTTTTCTTCCCTGAAGCTGGTTCGAGTTAGAAGCTCTATTTTCATCTTGTGTTTTATGACTTATTTTTTATGTCTCTCGACTTTCATTGGTTCTGGCTACACCCCTTAAAATTATATCTCCCTGATTTATCCCCTATTGCTCTGTTGTGATATTCAGGTGTCCGATATTTGGAGAAAGCTTTTTTCAATGTAGATTATGGTCAGTTAAAACTGGTTTTTCATGCCCTAGAGGAGCGCAAACAAGTTATTGACAATGCTCCCCACCTTTGCAATGCTTTGCCTTGTATGACACCATGTTTTAGCTGGTTTGAGGTGATCTACTATTGGGCGGGTTTGAAAATGTATGATCTAGTAGCTGGCCGACGTTTGCTCCACTTGTCCAGATACTATTCAGCGCAGGAGTCAGTTGAACTGTTTCCTACTTTAACGAGAAAGGGAAGGGATCGAAGTTTGAAAGGAACTGTGGTCTATTATGATGGACAAATGAACGACTCGCGTCTGAATGTTGCATTGGCATGTACTGCTGCTTTAGCTGGTGCTGCAGTACTTAACCATGCTGAAGTAATATCCTTTCTTAGGGATGAGGGCACTGGGCGGATAATAGGTGCTCGGATAAGAAATCATTTATCAGGTATTAATATCACTTCAATTGATTAATAGCAACTCTGTCTAGATAGTTTCTTCGAGGAATATATTGATCATCGTTCTTTTAAATATTGAGCTGCTGAAATGTGAAATTGAGTATTCTTCTGAGTTGTGGCAGCATCTGCTGTCTCTTTTGTGCTTTAGACAGATAGGACATCCTACTGATGGACTTGGCAGAATATAGTAACATTGTTTTTCCAGCCTGTGTTTCTTGTCCTACAGTAGGTTGTGCATGGATATCATTGTTGAAAACTATCAAATATTTTTTGTTATATTATTGAAGTTTTGGTGCATTTATTAAAGAGATGGTAAAGTGGAATTTAAGAGTTGCATCAATCTCCTTTGGATCCTTTTTTGGTCTTCTACTTTATCTCTTTTTCCTCTGTTTCTTGTTCTTAATATGGTTATTTCCTTTGATGCAGACGCTAACATCTGTGCATCTGAAATTTGAGCATATTTTCAATTGTCTTGGGCCTACTTAATGCAATTACTCTGCCCTTCTAATTTTTACCCTGTGAACGTGTGCAGGAAATGAGTTTGATGCATACGCAAAAGTTGTAGTGAATGCTGGTGGGCCGTTTTGTGATTCTGTGAGGAAGATGGCTGACAAAGAAGCAAAGCAGATGATCTGTGCTAGCAGTGGTGTGCATATTGTGCTCCCTGATTACTATTCTCCAGAAGGAATGGGCTTGATTGTTCCCAAAACCAAGGATGGTCGCGTTCTCTTCATGCTTCCGTGGTTGGGAAGAACAGTTGCTGGTACTACTGACTCAAACACCACTATTACAATGCTACCAGAGCCTCATGAGGACGAGGTTGAATTCATATTGGATGCCATCTCTGATTATCTTAATGTCAAGGTGTGTGAATTTCCATAGGCTTGAATCTTATATTCTAAGCTTTGTCAGTCCAGTTTCTAATTTTGTAATTTATTTTTGTTTTACTTTATTCGTTCCACAGGTCAGCCTTTCAGATGACAATTTGTACCTTCACTATAATTTTAACTGTTGTGGAAATTACTAAATTTGCATGATTTCTCTACTCTGTTCGTGAACTTGCATCTCATTCCTCTTCTTTCTTCATAGTCCGTTGATGATCATCTTTTCTTTCTTTTGTTTCATTTTGGAGGGAGTTACGGTCGAATAGCAATAGTTAATACCAATGCTTTTATTGAGAGTAAAAATATACCAAATAATTCCATATTCAAATCTTAGCATCATCATGTGCTAGCTTCTGTATTTCCTGCAGGTCTCGTTGGATATTGTGCTATTTGAACTAATATTTATGATGACATTAGGTGTTGCTAGCTTAGGGACAGTCCTTCCATTGTATATCATGCCTAAAATGGAACCTCAGCAGCTTGACACCTTCCATTCATCATAATTGAGCTGTTTTAATTTATTGATACTCATAGGGTCCAGAGAAAGGGCTAGATTATCCTTTGAAATGCCACTTGATGCGCAAGAGAGATTTTAGCCTGTGATTATTGGTTATTTGGTTTGTAAGATAATTTTAGATAGAAATTAAGACTTATAATTGTTTGGGTAGTGTTCATGATAGTTTCCATTATCAAGTATGAATGAAAAGTGTTTGGGTTACTACTTTGTGCGTATTCATGATAAAAGGAACAGTCAGCCTTTTTTTTTTTTTGGTGGGCATTCTTCTTTTATGTTAAGCAAAATTCTTAATTCTGGTGAAATTGGTCAGGTAAGGAGCATCAACTGTCCTCTTATTTTTCTGTCTTTCTTCAGCCTCATGCTTGTTTTGTACTCTTTTTTGGGAAACATTAATATTTCAGAATGATATAGGTACGACGCACTGATGTTTTGTCAGCTTGGAGTGGCATTCGACCATTGGCAATGGATCCTACAGCTAAAAACACTGAGAGCATCTCCAGAGATCATGTCGTTTGTGAAGATTTTCCTGGTTTAGTTACAATTACTGGTGGAAAGTGGACTACATATCGAAGGTAATGCTATTGCAGAATTTACCGAAGATTTTTTAAAATTCCACTTTTTTATTTTATTTATTTATTATTTTGTTTACCGAATATCTAGAACCTTCTGTCATTAGATACTTCTGGGTTTCATATTTTCGCTTACTCCGTTAACTTCCAGTATGGCAGAGGATGCAGTTGATGCAGCTATTAAGTCTGGAAAGTTGAGCCCAGCAAACAAATGCATGACTTACAACTTACAGCTTGTAGGTTCTGATGGATGGGATCCTGCATCTTTCACTATACTAGCTCAGCAATATGTGCGCATGAAGAGGTCGTATGGTGGGAAGGTTGTTCCAGGTGTAATGGACACTGCTGCTGCAAAGCATTTATCACATGCTTATGGCACTTTTGCTGAACGAGTAGCTGCCATTGCTCAGGTTTACTTATATCATTTAAACTTGCTGACCTTTTTATGCATACATCTGGTCCTTGTCTTCCTTGCTGATTCCTTGCTGTGATACTTTTGTTGAAGTTAAGTCGTATGTTTTTGGAGGGGGGCAATTGCATTAACATTCCCTAAATATGTTTTTTTTTTTTTTTTTTTTTAAATGGGTAGTAAACTTATGTCTTTCTATCAAATTGGGTACCACACATCAATTTATATAAAAATGGGAGCCAAACACACACACACACACGCACACACATATGAGTTATCCCCATGGTTCCATCTCAAATCCCTGTCCAGTTTTATTTTATTTAACAATAGGATTACTCCCATTATAATGATCGGTACTATTTTGATTAAGTTGCATCAAAGAGTACTAAAACTTGGGATGGAACTATTGTTGATGCTAAAATATAAGTTTAGTTTCCCATTTTAATTGATGTTTAAGCACTCAACTTGATTCAAAAATATAAATTTAGAACCCATTTTGATACAAATTGATATTTGATATCTAGAATTAATATTTCATACCCAGTCTAAGCAACTTTGAAACAAATTAATGTTAGTATCCAATTCAATACATAGTTTAGTGACAATTAACCCATTTTGTGGAGTTCTGGCATTATGTCAATCTATTTCTGTCGTTTGACTTGCTGCCTAGATTTTCTTGCAAAAATATTGGGAAAAATATGTACCCAGTATTGGATTGGACTACATTTTTGAAACATGTACTGCTTTTGCAGTTTCCCTCTATTTTGTGCTACCCTGAATAATTTATTCCCATCATGCTTCAGAATGAAAATCTGGGCAAGCGACTGGCCCATGGATACCCAATCCTAGAAGCTGAAGTTGCATATTGTGCTCGGCACGAATACTGTGAATCAGCAGTTGACTTCATAGCAAGAAGGTCTCGTCTTGCTTTTCTGGACACTGATGCTGCCAATAGGGCCGTGCCTCGTATAATCGAGATATTGGCTGCCGAACACAAATGGGACAAATCAAGGCAAAAGCAGGAGTTCCAAAGGGCCCAAGAATTTCTCAAGACCTTCAAGTCATCAAGAAATGCTCAATTTCATGATGGCAAACACAACTAATATGTAAGAATGATTCTTGTAATCATAATGATTAATCAATACAGTTAAATCACAAATCTCCATTCTTGTAACTTGTATTCACTTTCTATTGCAGGTTCATCAATTTATTTATACAAAAAAATGCTTACTTTGGCCTAACTCTCTCTCTCTCTGAAAATCTCTTCTGCCTCTTTTGTGCTACCACAAAAAAAGATTTATAGTTTCTTCCCCTCTCAAAGGGTGTTTTTAAAATAGTATTTGATCTGCAAATGTATTATTATAATTTTTTTTATCGAAGTTTAGATGGTTTTCAATCTGGTACATGTGGTACCAGTGATCATCAATTGTACTATGCTATTTAGCCCCCCCCCCCCCCCCCACTTTTTCCAAATTGACAGAAGGTTGAAATAAATGTTACAGTCATATTCAGAAACTACCATTCCTTTCCTCTTGTTTCTACATTTCATTCAAATTATGTTGATTTTGCATCTCATGCATAATTAAAGGCTCAAGGGTGGTTCTAATATTCCATGGTAGGGTGGGGGGTTTTTTGCAAGTAGGCAGAATAGCAAAGTAACCAACTTTTTATTTTATTTTTTGGCAAGGGCTAAGTAATCACTATAATTAATTTATTACTATCATTATTGTTGAGTTGACCAAAATATACTGCAGAAGATATTTGATATTTAATAAGACAAATAAATTAATATAAAAAATTGAGTGAATCTAATCGTGTAATTTTTTTGTAATTTAACTTTAAATATTATTTCGCCTCACGGATTTGGACTAACACAATATTTTCATCTACATATAAATATATAATATCCATACGACCACAAATTAAAAAATTAGATTTCAAATTACAATAATAATAATAATAATAATAATAATAATAATTTATTTTAGAAAAATGGGGATAAATTAGTTTATTTTAATATTAATAAATCCAATAAAAAAACTATACGGCCTAATCACAAGACAGTGGTGCAAGTCAACTCTTCCGACCTCATGCAACCAACTCCAAAACAAAACCCTCCCAAGAATTCCATTTCAGACGTCGGAGAACAAAATCATACGGCCTTCACCCTTCCGTCTCTCCTCCCAATTTCAGTTGTTCAAGTAAGATCATTCGTGAATTCTTTCATGTATAATTATTCCATGGATTCTAGAATCTACTTACGAGATTTTTGTGGTTGGATTTCTTACAGATATCACTCATGCAGCAATCTGATTGAAAGGTCAAGCGAAAAATCTTTCCGAGAAATCATTTTCTAGTTTCCGGGTTCTCCCAGTTCGTCAATTAGAAAATTGAGGAATCATAGGAATAATTAAATGGGTCGGAGGGGAAGTGAATTAGAACCCGCGAGATGGGGGTCAATGATCCTTCTGTTTATGGGTCTGGTGTCTTTCACCGTAGTTTACATTTTTATGTCGACTGTATGGAAACCATCTTCATCGCTATCGCCCACCAATTCGAAGATTGAGTCGTTGAGTAATAGTCAGAACTCTGAAAGTAATGGTGGAAATCCAGAATTGAAATCGGGTGGTTGTTGTAAAGGGATTCAGAATTTGGAGCTGTGGGGTTCTGCTGTGAAGTGGGGGACTGATTTCAAGTTCAATTCCTCCGAACAATGCTGTAAGGCTTGTAAGGATATGTGTACTGGGAAAGATGGGCCTTGTCTTTGTGATACATGGGTGTATTGTGGGAATAAGGAGGCTTGTGGGGAGAAATTTGGTGAGGTTAGTTTTTTTCTTTTGATTGAATTTTTCTAAGCCATGTGTGCTCGAATTATAGATTGGATCAAGTGCATGCCCACACACACACTATTGGCTATCTAAGAAGTTGGAGCCATTTGGAACTTTTGTGCTGCGCTTTTGTTGTTGATATTACAGAGTACAATTGTTCACCTTCTTACAGATTTTCCTTGGATTCTGTTATTGAAGGAAAATATGTACCGTATTTTATATATGTAAATAGATTTGATTGTCTAAGAGTTAGATTGCTAGTGTTGGTTTCCATTTGACATTGTGCAATCTTGTATGCATAGCTATGTGATTAACACAAATATTTTTGTGTTCTAGTGCTGGTTGAAGAAACAGAAGGATGTTCTGGCTCCTGATAAGCAGGAAACGGGAAATAAAATCATGTGGACATCAGGCATCATCTTTGGAAGAGGAGAGGTATATATCCTCCTTTCATGAAGTGACTAGATTCATAACAATTGTGTGTTACATGCAGTGATGGATGATATTCCATGGATCTTAGAACGACCTTGTATTATATGAGTCCCTGTGTTGATCATTGATGCACACTTGCAGTTGAGATAATTCTTCATGGCCTGTCCGTGTGTGTGTGTGTGTGTGTTTATATAATATTTTTTTTCTAGAAGTCAAATCTTATATGGAGTTTGTGATTTTCTTTTGATGCTTGGGTTAACACTTGCACTTCTTTTCTCTGTTTGAAGGGCATTGTTGGGTTAGAGACAGAATATGGAACTCTTCACATCAAGGTACATTTTGCGTCCCCTGTACATGGTAGAACCTGTACTTACTTTCATGAGACCTCTGTTTAAATGGACATGAATTCAAAACTTTGTGGTATAACATTACTTCAAGGAAAGTGGAGCTTTACGATTAATGATGACTTTATTCCTATGTTTTTCTATATAATGTTTATAATGTGTTTCCAAGAAAAGTTAAACTCAATTTGAGTCATTCACCTTCTTTTGAGAAAGCCCAACTTTAGGCCATAAACTATGCAAACATGAGACGCTATGTCTAGTATAAATGTGTCTTAAAGTTTCTCATAAACTGCCTTTAAAGGAGGAGAATGCAGGGGGTACAATAGAAATCAATTATCATAGTTTGAACTACTACCGTAATTTATATTTCATGCACCATGTTTATTCTAGTTTATGATGATTTTCCTTATTCTTTTCAGCTTTTGCCAGATTGCTCTCCATATTCAGTTGCCTATATACTAGAATTGTTGGATCTGCGCCATTGTGCAGGTTGCCATTTCTATCGAGCAGAAAGCCGAGGTCAATCTTGGGATATAAAGGGAAACCACATAAAAGATGTAAGGCCACAACTTTTCTTGGTCTTTGTACTTCCTCCTGCGACTTTTTTCTCATATATGTTTAAAAATAATTTACATATTATTTTGCTTCATTCATGAATAAATATTACTCTCTACCATTCACAGCTATACTCAATATATAAGCACAATCCAGTACCTTATGAATGCCGATGAGTATAGGCATATCTAAAATCTGTTGGACTCCCTGATCTTAGAGAAAAAAAGAAAGAAAGATTGTCAGAACCCCAAATTAGCCACTTCGGAAGGGGAAAAAAATCATTTTTAGCCACAACTTATACTTTATTATTTTCTTAGCTAAGACAAATTTATGATTGCCAGTTATTCCCTTTTGGGGTTTTGGTGGTCTGGGCTAGGGTGGAACGACTTATATGGTACAGGCTGGTGTAGGTGGAATGACCTAGGTTTTGATAGTACAGTCTTCTGTAGGTGGCATGGTCAAGAAGGGTAAAGATGTCTCCAAAAGAATTTCTCTCGACTATAAAAGAAGGAAACTTAAGTTGTGGCTACGGATGAATTTTCTTCCACAAGTGATTAAGGAAGAATTTGCTTCATTTTATTTTTCATGTTGAGACTTTTCAAATTGTCCCCACTTTTGGGCTTTACAGGCTTCGTTTGGCCCACCATTTGCTCTCATTCAAGGAACACTAGAAGCCCAAGCGCTAACGTTCAACAAGATTGAGTCGGAGTACTGTCCTAATATTAGGAGGGGTTCAGTGGCATGGGTTGGATCGGGCCCAGATTTCTTCATAAGCTTAGCAAATCATGAAGAGTGGAGAAACTCATACACTGTATTCGGTTCTGTGCTCCCTGAAGATATGGTGATTGCAGAGAAAATTGCTCAGCTTCCGACGAAATCAGATGTTTGGAATAACATTAATGTCTCAGTGTTAGAGAATACTGTACCATTGAAGTTTCGAAGGATCAACATTGGTCATGGTGACCTAAATCTCAATGCTGATTAGTAAGGTATATGAAATTGTCTTCTTTCTTCTGTAACTTTCTTACACATGTGTCTGCGGTTTTGTTGCAAAGTTACACCCCTCAAACTTCAACAACTACATAGTTATAGAAACATGACTCTTTTTGGGACGGAGAGCAGTTTTCTTCAGTTCAATTGGATTCATTAATCACAACAAGTTAGGTTTTTTTCCCTTTTCCGATTCTTTTTTGAGATAATATGAAATATGATTTAAGTTGAACACCTAAACAATAATCTGAAACTGCGTGGGGGATTTTGTGGCTTGCCGTTCAATCATCTTTCCAGGCCGATCAGAAGCCCTTTCTTGGATCAAGTCTGTTGGTTTCGAAAAAGTTATCTTTGAAGTAAGACTTGTAACTTGTTTGTGATGTTACCAAATGCAGTTGGAAGCAAATGTTCGAGTTGAGTTTAATGAATGTTCGCACTGGGTCGAGCCAACTTGTGGTGATTTTGTAGGTGGCTTTCCCGACAGCTTGTGTTGTTACTTTCCTCTTTAATGAAGTTTGGTTCTCGAGCAGCGCGACTTACATTTTGCGTAGTCGAGTCGGATAAGGCGACTATTGCAGAATGTATACAATCACAAGTCATTTCCTTAAGTTCGGACGACGTCCAACTTCAAGGGATGCATGTATTCAATTCCTTGATAATGGAATCAAGAATCGCACACAGATAAATCCAGTAGCCATTACATCTATTTTTTCAATCTGGTTAATATCAAAGCACACTTATCCTTTAATTGAAAGTCTGACCACCTGATATATTATTTCAACTGACTTTAAAAGTCAACGTTAACTTATAGAAGTCAATTTTCAACGTAAAATATTGTCTTGCCTTATTATTTGTACATAAATAATTTAAATCCTTAAAAAACTGTCACATCATTCGATTCATTAGTTGCTTATTAATGTTGGAAAATTGTGTGAATTACGATCAAGAATTATAAGCAGTGGTTACAGCCTGTGTTGTGCCGGCAACCCATGTTGATGGTCACATGTCCCCCACCTATTATTCATAGGCTGTACAACATCAAGACAAAATATTAATTTTCAATTCCATTAATGTTATATATTATGATCAAATATTAATGTAATGTGTATTCAATTTTCGATTGATTCATAATTAATATAATTACAACATGCTCGGTTGAGATTGATAGGACAAACGACATAAAAATTAAGGATCAAATTATTTTAAGGAAAAACTGAGTTTGTACAAGATGTGATCGTAACATGAGCGTATCAAACATAAATGGCCAACGTAACATGGGTGGATCAAATTAATTATCTCGTATCAATTCATATAACAATCATACCATATTTAAACATACAACATATTTAATAATGACATGCCATAAAAGGAACCTCACCTTTTACGTGACTTCTCGTAATATAAGGAAAATCTCATGCAAGTGATATGTTTCTAATACGTGCCTTATCTCCTCGCCTGAAGTTCTAAAATACTCGGATCATTCATATTGAAGGAATACTGAGTTGTATTTATAGGTTTGGTATCTTCTTAGTGAGAGAAAATCTGCATCTGTATCTAATCCTCTAACTAATTGAGAGAAAATATCTTCTTTACTAACAAAAAGCTAACCTTTGTAACCATATGATTCTAAGAAAATATACGGTATCTTGGCTGAAATATCTATTATATATATATATATATGGGCTTAGATAAAAATAATTTAAGGTCCAATAATCCTAATTGAAACAATAATAAGCCCACGTAAAAATAAAATAAAATTAATCAAGAAAATTAAATATTACGTGAAAATAATCAGGTATTACACAAATTATTTTAAGGAAAAACTGAGTTTGTACAAGATGTGACCGCCCATGCCATTTTAATTTATTTGGAGAAAAAAGAAGATCCGTCTCTTATCAAAATAGTCGACTAAAATCTTGTCGATTTATAAAAAGGGCGAAAAGATTGGAACATGGAGACATGAACATGAAAGCTGAAATCGACATGTCATAATGTTAATATAATTGTCAGAAATTTCCAAGAAAATCTTGGGACCAAATTATATCCCTAAATTGATACTTTAAGATCTTTATTTTATTTTTTATTTTTTTTGAATATATATTATTGAATTTGGAAGCTATTGATGTCCCTTTGACTGTCTCTAACCTTTGGGTCCATTCTGATTCCTGACATGGAAACAACTTCTCAAGTAAGTCCAAATTCTCCACTTCTGCACACATATTTTCTATTTTTTTTATTTGAAATTGAAGTGTTTAGTTTTTATTTGATTTATGTATCATATAATATGTTCGAATTAATTGAACATATATTAGAAAATTAGAACGATAAAATTTAATACAAAAAATAAAATTGAACAATAAAGTGTAATACAATAACGAAAGTTCGAATTTGAATTGATACCATTTGTTATTATCGTCGATAAATGAGATAGAGACATTGGAATCACATTCAATATTATCAAAATATTATTTTAGAGAAAAAATCTTAGTTAAACAAAAAATAAATTTATTTATATTATTTTTGTGGAAGACTTTCATTATTTTCTTCCAGAAGCATAATATTTATAGACTTTAAATCTAATTTATGTTACCAAGTACACTATTCATTATTATTATTATTATTATTATTATTATGATAATAATTAATACGGAATTATTGATGTATGGAATTAAAATCCAAAGTTTATTATATTTTATTTATTAATGATATAAGATGCTTTTTTTCCATAAAAACATACAAAAATAAACTGCCTTCTATTTCAATAGCAAGGTTGCCGAGACGAGCTTTGGACCCGTTCGAGTTTGTTTTTTTTCATATTTTTATTCAAGCTTCTCTCGTAAAAATATTAAGTGTTTGATTATGTTCGTCAATGTGAATAGTTGAACAAAAAAATAATAAGACTTTTAAATTAATAAAGATGCAATCATTATAAACTATTCCTTCATGAGTTCGAAAAATTTGTTCAAACTCTATTTATTATTAAATAAATAAATATAAACGAACCCTATTTATTTATTAAATAAATAAATATAAACGAACATAACTAATTTTTTTAACCAAAACTTGTACTCGTATTCATTATATCCCGACAATTTTGACAACCTTTAATTAAAAGAAATTTAATTTATAAGCTTTTACCATATTTATTTAAAAGAAATTATATTTATAATTTTATCCAATCTAATTTAATAAAATGTTCTTGTTTTGCCACAAAGTTTGAAGAGCAGTACGAAAATCTGCTGACAACTATTCAAACAGACAAAACAGTCCAAGAATGCAAAAAAGGTATTTCCTTTATTTCACAGAAAGTGATGGGAATGATCGGAGACGGCAGCTCAACTCAGGAGTTCAAGAATAAATGCATTTTTTTAATTTTTATTTTGAAAGGTTCTCCAAATCGTGCCGGCCACAATGTTGGAACTTTCACCATATCACTTTCTCACACACTGCACACAGTCCCTTTCCCACCTTCTCTCCCACTAAAACTGTCAACGTGAGAGAGAAATCTTTGTTTCTGCTGGTTTCTCACAGTCGACGTGCTGGTGTGTGAAAAAATGGCTTCTGTGGGCAATGTGGGAAGAGCTTTGCACAAGTCTGAGAGGCCCCCTTCGTCGTCTTCTTCTGCTTCCTTGAATTCTTTGAGTAATGCTTCTTCTTCTTTGAGAAACAATGGCGGTGGTGCACAAGGGCAGCAGCATTCTGTCCGCACGAAAGCTTCGATATCCAATTTGAGACGCTCTGTCACTCCCACTTCAAGAACTCGCTCGCTGCCTGTTGATTTTGACCCAGGTCTCTCTCTCTCTCTCTCTCTCTCTCTCTCTCTCTCTCCCTCCCTCCCTCCCTCCCTCCCTATATATGTATGTATGAATGAATGTATGTCGGTGTGCGTGTCCCTATGTATCTGTGTGTGTATCCTTACCGTGAGTGTCTGCCAATAGAACAGGGTATGATTGGTGTGATTTTCTTGCTGTTGTCTTGGTTTTAGATTACAAGAAACTTGAATGGTGGTTCAATTTACTAGATGAGACGGTAATTAGACCGAATGCTTGGCCATTTTCGGTGTTTTTTCGCTCTGAATTGATGAAAGATGAGATTTTGATAAACAATGATGAATCTTTTGGCAAAATGTGTACCTTGATTGGTGGTTCAATTTACTGGAATGAGACAGTAGTTAGACCAAATGGCTTGGCCATTTTCTGTGTGTTTTCTCTATGAATTGATGAAAGATGAGATTTTCATAAACAATGATGAATCTTTTGCCAAAAAGTTGTACCTTGAATGGTGGTTCAATTTACTGGGATGAGACGGTAGTTAGACCGAATGCTTGGCCATTTCCTGTGTTTCCTCTATAAATTGATGAAAGATAGATTTTGATAAGCAATGATGAATCTTTTCGCCAAAAGTAGCACCTGCATTGTTGATTTTAGATCTGGTATGAGAGCCAAAATTAGCAATGTTGAAATCCTTTTGGTTGAATGGTACAGTAATCAAGAATTTTAGCTGGATATAGATTATAGAAGCAGGAACAGCTGTTAAGAAGTTGATGCTTTGTAGTAGTTGTAGGATCACAAAATTTAATTATTCATTAATTTTGTATTCGTGTTTCGACATGATATGATTTGGTGTACTTTCCTTCTGTTATTATTCTTCTCATGTATAGTGCACCTACATAAATTGGTAATACTTGTAGTGCAGTAGGAAGAGGAAAGAATTTCAAATATTTTAACCTTTTGGGCATTTGCTGTATCTTTTGTTCTTTCTCTTTTCAGTTCCTACTTATAAGTAGATTCTATGCCATGCACTAATGTGGTTATACTTTCAACAGTAACCTTTATTTATTTATTTATTTATTTTCGTTTTAAGGTTTTAACTTTCCGACCTAAATAAATGCAGCGTACAGTTTTAATAGATATATTGACTGGTACGATCATGTTCTTTTGCAATTAGGAAGGCCTATATGTTGACTGGTTCATGTTGTCGAGACTTACCAAGCAATAATACAAAACAAATAAAAAATGAGTGAGAAAAAAATAAAAGAAACAGCAACACACCAGAGGCTGTCGTTGAACTGTTAAAAAATAGATACATTTTGACAAAAGGTAACATTTGATGTCAGTGGTAAAGACTGATTGGAATCAAATATAGCAAGCTATTATTGCATTAGCATTCTCCAAAAGATATAATTTGACTTTTATATATTTTGATATGCCTGTTTATTGCCATTAGAATCTGAAAGAGTTAGAGTTGCTGTCAGACTTCGACCTAGAAATGCTGAGGATCTCTCTGATGCCGATTATGCTGACTGTGTGGAACTTCAGCCTGAGGTATTTATGCATTTTGCTAAGTCTCTATTTTTCATTTGATAATCTTGATTACATTTCATTCTGTATACTGCAACAAGCCTTGCTGTTGGAATGGTATTTGCACTAATCTTTTTCATTAGTGGATTAATTAATATATATATATATATATATTTTGTAATTATGCAGCTCAAAAGATTGAAGTTGAGAAAGAACAACTGGACGTTTGAGCCTTACAGATTTGATGAAATATTTACTGAAAGTGCTTCTCAAAAGCGTGTTTATGAGGTTGTGGCGAAGCCTGTTGTTGAGGTAAGTTGGAAAAGCATTTATGGTGTAATTAAGATCTACACTTTTCAATCCTTCTATATATGTGCTGATTTCACATTACTCTAGTTCATCGGAATTTCACTGGATGAAACTCTACATTTTATTTATTTATTTGTCATGCATGTACCTAGATACTAGTCTACATCTGCTTGTCGAGAAAACAATGCTTCTTTCCATTCAATTTTGTTTGAATTAGATATGAAAACAAGAGATTTCAGAAGCAGGTTTTGATGGTGTGATCATTTTTAAAGGTGTTTTTATTTACACATGCAGAGTGTGCTTGATGGGTATAATGGCACAGTTATGGCTTATGGCCAAACGGGCACTGGAAAGACTTACACCCTTGGAAAGATGGGTAAAGAGGATGCATCTCAGCGTGGAATAATGGTTAGAGCTCTAGAGGACATATTAGCGGGTACTTCTGCATCAGACAGTGTCGAAGTTTCTTATTTGCAGGTAGTGACATAGTGCTTTGCGTCTTTACAAGTGAAAGATGGTCTAGATCACATTTAAAAAAAAAGGGGACATTCTATGCATACATAAGTTGAGAGGCTGTTTGTTTTATTTGCTCTTAGTTTTTTCATTTGTGTTTGATGAAGTTGACGTGTGTTGCAAACAGTTATACATGGAATCTATTCAAGATTTACTTTCCCCAGAGAAGATAAACATTCCAATTGTTGAGGATGCCAAGACAGGAGAAGTTTCAGTGCCTGGTGCTGAAATAGTTAAAATACGAAATCTTGATCACTTCTTAGAACTACTGCAAGTTGGAGAAGCTAATCGTCATGCAGCTAATACAAAGATGAATACAGAATCATCACGTAGCCACGCAATCCTCATGGTACGTATAGTAACATATTATAGCAAGATCTTAACCTGTCATTTTTCTCAGTATTGCATTATATAGATGGCTAAATACGTTTACATTTTCCTTGTACAAGGTTTATATCCGTAGATCTGCACGTGAGAAAGAAGAAATAGATCAACAAAAAGACGTTATAGTAGGTAGACAAGGACAACACGTGCCGACTATCCGGAAAAGCAAGCTGCTGATGGTTGATCTTGCAGGATCAGAGAGAATAGATAAATCAGGTTTGCCTTTGACAACTTGGGTATTGTTATTTCAGTTTCTTTTTCTTGAATCTCATCATTTGAGGTTCTTTCTTGTTGCAACCCCAAAGTAGAGCTATAGGCTACGTAGCATGCGACACAAAAATGTATGTTGGACTGAATTTTACTTGAGTTTTTGCCCATGATTTATCTTCATTCATTATGTTTAGATATTTCGTTTTCTACCTAAATGATGGTTTATTTTCTGTGTGAGTTTCTCTCTGTGTTATTAATTGTTTGTCCTCTTCTGATTGCAGGGAGCGAAGGCCACTTGCTTGAGGAGGCCAAATTCATCAATCTTTCTCTTACTTCTCTTGGGAAGTGCATCAATGCATTAGCTGAAAATAGTCCTCATATACCGACTAGAGATTCAAAATTGACAAGATTGCTTCGTGATTCATTTGGAGGTTATTTCTTGTCTTTGTTATTCCTTGTTCTCCTTCTGCATGATATCCTTCAAAACCCTCCTGATGCTGAATTGATAGGCTCCACGCAAAATCTTGAACTAATGTTACGATAGACTAGTTCTCTCAGTTTAATCTTTTCTTTATTGTACGTAACATGAATTGTACTGAGCGGGACTATATGCTATTACATTATACATAATACAAGTTCAATGCAACAGGTTCTGCAAGAACTTCACTCATAATAACAATTGGGCCGTCTTCTCGTCATCACGCTGAAACTGCAAGTACAATAATGTTTGGACAGCGGGTGAGTTAAATGTGTTTTTCTTCTTCCTGAAAACGTCATGTGTGTGTAAGAATTAAGAACTCATGAGATGTGATAACCTTAACATTAGACCAAAGACTATATATGACATTCTTTTAAAATCTTCACTCTTATCTTTTGGATGATTCATTATTTGTTGTTTGTTTCCTAATATGCTAGTGTAACTTGAAAGGCTTGTTATGTTTGACGTAGAAAGTGTAAGATTTAAGAAATTCTAATATTTGCAATATAAGCCTATTTCTCAATCTGAACTGTAATCAGAATCCAGGATTAAAGTAGATTGATCAACAGATCTTCTCTGAACAATTAAACTGCTACATCTTATTATATTTGATTCATTTCATCTCGAACCTAGCTGATGGCAGTTGTAATGCCGGTTATATTATTTATTTTCTGTCAAGTGATGGTGATAATTGGTTATCAGAAAGCTTTTTTATTTCGAAGTACTAATGCAGGTCACTTTGCATCCATATGACCCCAAATATCAAAATAAGTTTGTGATTGATTTCTGCAGGCCATGAAAGTTGTAAACATGGTAAAGCTGAAAGAAGAATTTGATTATGAAAGCTTATGCAGGAAGCTGGAAACCCAAGTCGATCATCTGTCTGCAGAGGTTGATCGACAACAAAAGTTGAGGGAGAATGAAAAAAATGAAATGAAGAAGTCGCTAAAAGAATTTGAATTATCTTCTTCTGAAGCAGAAAAGCGTTTTGCTGCTAGGTCTGAGGTATTTGTTTATGTCATTCTGTTTGTTTCTGAAGACTCTCTCTCTCTCTCTCACACACACACACACATGTTGCTTATTCTCAATATTGCCTTGTTACCCTGAACTTGCGATGTACCAGTTTGTTATGTGTGCCCTTAAGTTTTCATCATTAAATAAGTTGACACATGAAGGGAAAAAATAGATTTTTGTCCTTGTTTCATGTGCTGTACTCTTAATGACATATCTGGATTGCAGTTACTAGAGACGGAGAATGCTCAGTTGACATCAAAAATGAAAGATCTATTACAAGAATTGGACAACCTGAAAGACCAGAACAAATTATTGCTTGATGAGGTTGCACGCCTAGTTACTAGTGTAAAGGATGTCAAGGTACAGATTTTCTAGTACTAATAGAAAGTCAGCATCATTTTCATACACATAACAATTTTTGCTTATCCCATCTTATGGCTTTTATGATTCAGTGTTTGGAGGAGGAAAACTCTCATTTGGAATTGAAGTTGAATGATGCTATGAATGATCTCAAACACCAGAAAGATCAAAACATTATCATGCATACCGAGGTTACACGTCTAGAGATGACTTTAAAGCACACCAAGGTACAGAAAAACTTACGAACAAAATCGACAGCATTTCATCATGATGTCACACCTTATTTGGTGCCATATCTTGTTTAACTCAAAAGAAAAAAATAGAAAAATCTTCATCAACAAAATATCACCTGCGTTTTTTAAAATTTAGTTCTCTTTTTCTTCATATGATTTTGTACTTCCAAAGAGGTAATGCTATTTGTTTCATTGTTAGTAGCAAAAGCAGCTAGAGGACTCAACATATCAGAAAGTGCTTACGGATACAACCCAAATGTACGAGGCAAAAATTGCTGATTTGATGAAGCAAATAGAAGATGAGAATGCTCGAGGTTTCAGTGCCAAAGAAGAAACGCAGAGGATGAAGAAGAAAATAGCTGATATTCAAGTGTTGATGGAGGTGGATTATTTCATCTTAAGCACTGAATATTTGAAAAAAAAAAAAAAAAAGAGTTTGTTGTCGCCTCTTGATTTCCAATGTTGTTTCCTTGTGACTGAGCAATACATTGAAACTGATGATAAAACCACTATAAAGGCCATATTGTTTTCACCATTTTATTCAAAATGCTAGTACTAACAAATATTTAACTATTATCGTTCTAAATTTAGCAGATAACATAGAATCTGATAATGTCTTCTTTCCTGCAACAGCAAAATCAGGTTGAAATCTCCAGATATCGAAAAGTACTTGCAGACACCACTAAGATGTATGAAGAGAGAATCGAGTTATTAAATAAACAGCTTGAAGATGAGCATACACATGCTGGAGAAATTGAAGAAGAATTAAATTCTAGGAAAAAGCTTCAACATGAGTCTCAAAACTTATCACAGGTGAAGTGTGCTTAACAATTTCTGTAGCAGATAATGCTCCGCATCTGTTGCTGTAGGTTTTCATATTCTTTGATTCTTTTTCTCTTTTCATCTGTTAATATACTTCCATGCTATAGAAAAATTGGGAAGCAAAAGTGGAAAGAAAAAAAGAAAAGAATTTTGTTTGAAAAAATCTTTGCTTCAGAATCATGCCAGCATACTGTAACACCGGATTTGCTATTTAGGTGTTCCATATTCCAGCATGGCTTCTTTATGCGGTTAGAGATTAATCTGAAAAGGTTTTGAAAAAGAGAACTAAATATCCTGTCCTAAGCTTGATTTATCTACTAGTCTGCGTCATCCAAATAAGCTGATTACACGTGAACAGTTATAATTTGTCACCAGGATACTCTTGGACTCTCTTACAGGGTGTTCAGTCTTGGTTTAGAAACTATAATCATATAATGATGACACTATCTCATATCCAATTTTTCCTTTTTCCTTTTTCAACCATCATCCTAAGTTTTAAGGAAAGCCTCCGAATTTTGTTTATAGTGAATCTTTACCATATTTGTGTGCCTATTCAACCCAATGCAGTAAGTTGTCATACAACATTATGGAATTCATTTTCCATATTTTTCTAACGATAGTGATGAAGTAAAACAATAAAATAATATAAATAAATAAGATGCATCAATTATGACTGTTTTAATTTAGTCATGTATCCTTCACTAATCAGTTCTTTAATTATTGTTATTTTGGTACTTTAGAGTAGTGCTGAGAAAGACATGGATGAGCTTCAAATGAGATTGCAAGAACTGCATCAGCTGTATGAGACTGCTGCCGATGAACTTCAAAGATTAAGCATAGAAAATAAGAATCTAGAATCAGAAAAGGTATATCTGGCACACTATAATATGATAGGCCGCCTATTAATTTCCTTTTTCAACAAACATCACAAACATACAAACTTCCTAGGATTTTACTTTTTTACTGATCTGATAGTGGTAATTCGCTCATGTAACTAATGTTTGATCTACTAAAATTATCAGGGAACACTTAGAAACGAACTTCATGCTGTGAAACAACAACTTCAAGCAGAGGAAAGGCGAAGAAAGGAAGTTGAAACAGAGCTGCTTAACATAATGAAAGGCGTTCCAGAAAGTGATGATGGCTTTGAGGTGAATGAGGTTTCCTCTTATAACAATTTACTCAAACCATTCTCGGTATGAGATTTGTACATTAAATTGTTAAATCTTTTACAGGAAAAGGTACCTTACATGCATGAAAGTATAACTAAATCACCTTCAGCTTTATGCAATCCACAAAGTTCCCACAAGTCTAGCCGATCAAGAGAAACTATCCTCAGCCAAAGGAATACAATCTCGAAAATTTGTGAGGAAGGCAAGATCTTGATTTCTGGTTCTTTTTGTTCGATATGTTTTGCTAAGTCCAGAGCTATTACGATTCTATTTTTTTTTATGCACTTAAATGTGCACAGAAACATCATCAAGACTTGGTCAACCAAGCTCCTTTATGTACAATGCTGTCAAATCCTACCATTTATTCATTTTTTTATTCTTTTTGACCTTTTTTGTGTACTAACTGAACTTGTTTAATTCCACAGTTGGTCTCCAGAAGATATTATCATTGTTAGAGTCTGGAGATTTAGATGTCCAAACTCATGCTGTGAAAGTTGTGGCAAACCTTGCCGCAGAAGGTATTTCAAGATTTTCAGTTGAGCAGTATTTAAATTCCTGCTGCATTAATGTAGTTTTTATCCTTAAGAATTTTGGCTGATTTTCACGTGTAACATGAAATTTTAGTGTGCTTTCTGCGTTCACATTTTTGTACTTTGAATCGAAAATTGTTTCTGATTAAATATTTCTTAATTTCAGATATCAATCAGGAAAGAATTGTCCAGGAAGGTGGTTTGGATGCACTGCTCACATTAGTCGAATCATCGCAGAATACAACAATACTCAGGGTTGCTTCTGGTGCCATAGCTAACTTAGCAATGAATGGTACCCCTTTTTGCTTTTATATTTAGAGCATTGAATCCATTCATTTTTTAAATGTTCTCTTCAGTAATCTTAGAGCATACTTGTTTGTCTTTAGAAAAGAATCAAGGTTTAATTACAAATAAAGGAGGCGCCAAACTTCTTGCTTATGCTGCCTCCAAAACTGATGATCCTCAAACTCTTCGGATGGTTGCTGGTGCAATTGCAAACTTATGTGGAAATGGTGAGCTGTAGGCATTTTTTTTGTCCGATTACCTTGAAAAGTTATTTGACAACATTTTATCTATTTTTTTCTTAGATTCTTCTCATGTTGTCCCCTCTATCTATTCGGACAACAGACTCCATGTAGTCCTACATTTGCATTTGCCGTGATTTCCAGGACTATAGAATACATAACTACATATAATTCAAAGTATTGTGTCCAGGTCATATATTTCGAATTAGAAAACACAGGTAATAAATGTTTTGACCCTTTGGGTTACTGGAAAATAGGAACAACCTCTTTTTCTGAAAAAGGAAATGTCATTAGCCATTACAGCTAACATTACCTCTCATGATATGTGTAGTGAGTTAAAGGGATGAAAGTGGGAAAAAAATGTGATTTTTTTATGGTTTAGATCTGCAGAAACTTGAGTCATGAGTTTCTTGTGCTTTTACGGTCTTCAGCATGTTAAAATTTGAGGAAAACTGTTTCAAGATTCTATAGAGAGTTCCATTAGCTAATGGTAACAATGTCCTTTCATGCATATCATTTTGGCTCTTCCTCATTTTCCTTCAAAAATGTAGCTGAATCCCATTTTTCCATAACCTTAAATGACTAAAAGACTTTTGACCTCTTTCAAATATCGATCACAGAAAAGTTACACATGGTTCTGAAAGAAGAAGGAGCCATCAAAGCTCTCTTGAGAATGACAAGATCGGGAAACTCTGATGTTGTTGCTCAGGTTGCTAGGGGATTGGCCAACTTTGCCAAGTGTGAATCTAGGAGAATCATGAAAGGTATCTCACAAATCCCACATCGTCTTTTAGATATTAATCTCTAAATTTTCTTGAACACGATAATTTATATAATTTTTACTTCAGGCCATGGGAGAAGCCGTTCGCTTCTGATGGATGATGGAGCTCTGTCATGGTTGATTGCTAACTTGAACACCACTTCTGCTTCAACAAGACGACATCTTGAACTTGCCATTTGCCATTTAGCTCAAAATGGTAAACTTTCTCCCTCTTTTTCTCCATTTTGTTATACTTACATGGATGGTTCAAGCAAGCCCAATTCTTGTTAGTGTAATTAGTTTGGGATAGTTACAAAACCCACCCCTGAAGTTTGACCTATTGCATAAAAAAACCAGTCATCTTTCGAACATTAAAACTCTTAGTTTTATGTTGGTCTTACATTTTGCACCTTGGAGTACTGTTCGTACAAGGTAACAAGATTTCGAATACCCTTTGGGGGTATTAGTAAAAAATTATATGAGCATTACATCCTTGTGCTTCTAAAAATATGACAAATACCCCTAAGGGATATTCTTGTCTCTTTATATTACGTGAACAGTACTCCAAGTTGAAATTTGGATTTTCACGATGATAGCATCATTAGTAGCCATAGTTTTGTTGTGTATATGTATATACTACGCGTAGTTTAGAATTTTTAAGTTTACTAAACAAGTTAAACAACACAAATGACTGATATTGCAGAAGACAATGCTAGAGATTTCATAAGCAGTGGTGGTCTGAAAGAACTGATAGAAATATCAGACGAGTCGACTAGAGAAGATATTCGGAACTTGGCAAAGAAGACACTAAGGTTGAGCTCATTTTTTCGGGGGGAACTGCGTGCAGAATGATGATGTTCATGTTCGTACGAGGTTACATGATCCTGCCTTGTTTTAGCTTTGCTGGTTTATACAGCCTCATTTTTATTAACTTGGTAATTTCTTTTGTTGACATGCTTTCCTGAATGTATATAGAAATTCGATTTATTACCATTTGTTATAGCAAATGAAATATTTTAATTGTAGCAAAATTCGAGCTCTGTCCACTGAAATATTTCGTGCATTGCATGTAAAGTATACGATTTAGAACAGAGAATTTAATCATTTATTACACACATAAAAAACGCTACATTGAATATTTATATATATATATATATGTATATGTATGTATGTATTAACTGTATAGATTACGATTGCAACTAACTCCTTACATTAGGTTCTTTTTTATTCCATCCATTCCGTTTAACCAGTTATTTTACAAATATTATTTGTTAGTTTCACAAAGAATAGTTATCTTTCAACAAAAAACCCAACACCCCCCCCCCCCCCCAAAAGGAGAGATTTCAGAGATTGGAAAAAGAACCACTCTTTATCGTCAATGTTGTAAACAATAAATACACTACCTGCTCTAAACAGGTAGCTGTCATAGCTTGTTATACTAAACAAAATCCACATCGATAACAACCATAAGCCCATGGATACAAAATTGAATGTACATAAGACGAGTAGAGCAAGGGTTCCCCACATTCATTGTCTAAAGAATTACTCACAAAATATACGCGAACTAGGCAATATATACTGAAACTTCAGGAGATCTGGATTCGTAAATTTGCTTCACACTTCGTTTTCATGCAGAGTTTTAGTGCAAAATATCAGCACTCACAGATAAAAAAGGGTTGAGAGCCTCCATGCTTCTTCAAAAATTTCATTTGCAACCACAACCATACCAGCACTCTGCTCTAGGCAAAAACAATAAGTAAGATTGCTTATAACCTTCAACGGGGCAATATCTCTGTCACACGATCCCGAGCATCATCAGGGATTTCCCTTCCTGGGACTTGGATCTTCAAAAGATTCCCATACCTACAAGCAAAGAGGTTGAGTTAGGAGATGTGGTGGGAGGGGGGGAGGGGGTGAGAGAATCGTTTTATAAAAAATAATTTAAAAGGCGTCAGATAACTCACTCTGAAGCTGTGAAAAGATACTCATGCTCTTGAATAAATGCAAGCAAAGCCTGAAAATGCAACACAATTGTCATCAACTGACCAAAAATGTTATACCAGAAGTAAGGGGAAAGAGATGGGGTAAGGGAGGAAGAGAGAATTTAACAGTTGAATTGTTATGAAATGGCAGTTTGAGACAGTTTACCTCAAAGGGCATGTTCAATAATTCATAATATGTCCGGACACGATCTAATCTCGTCTGTACAACTTCACTATCGATTGAAGAGATAGCAGCCAAAGCCTAAAAAAGCTCATAGAAAACGCATCAGTTGTTCCATTTCATGGTAACCATAAGCAATGCATTTGAGAGCTAAAAAGTGGTGTGAATTCTATTAGAACCTATAAGGTGTACTGCATAAGAGAGCTGATATTCATTTGTTGATCAAGTTCTCGCTACCTTATCACATCTCACAAAAAAGAAAGAAAAAGAACAAGTTCTCACAACTTTATCTCTTATATAGTCTTTAAGAAAAAAGGCATGGTTAAGCCTCATTGAGAAATCCCCATACCAGACCACAGCTGGAAACATTTCCACTCTTCACTTCAGTTTGCATACTAAAAAACTAAAAATTGATCATGAAAGGACAGGTCACATATATCATCCTTGACGCAAATTGTCATCATTTGCTATAAAAAAAAAAATTCTCCTATCTCAGCATCTGAGCAGGAAATGAATTAATAAAGTGGTTGAAAAAAAGAGGCGCCATCTTGGCCTTTAATTAGATTAACGTGATATATATCTGGGAGCCAATGGGATGTTATCAATGCATATGAGACGGTCCTGACACAATTACGTCTTTTTGTAAAGATATATAACGGCTGATCAAGTAGCTTGAATATAAATATACTCATGAAAAGACAGAAAAGTAAAACTCATTCTAATTTATCTGAGCCATGTTTTCAGGATTTGTTTCCATCGCAATCTGAGAATTTAGACATCGTGTGCAGACTTGTCAACAGAAATTCTAAGTGTTCCCAGGATCAGCGGGAGAGTAGGAAAGAAGGGAAAGAGAGAGAAAGTGTGAGACAAACAAACCTGTTCCAGTGCAATTGAATTACGACAAATCTGCTGTACGCCAAAGAGGTTTATAGACTTCATTTCAGCCAAAGCCTAAAAGTGAATAATGATTTTTCTCATAAGCATAAAAGTCTTTCCACACAATTTCTCAATGCCCCAGCAGAATTTGAATGCAAGCAAACCTTTATAGACAAATTAGCGGCAATAGGGCAGATTCCTCCAAATATGTAGTTTCGTTTCACATCCGCAACAAATGGTGTCATTTGTTCATCTCGACGTGTGATCTGTGTTATATAAATCAAAATTGCAATTGTGTAAGGTTATTTTAGAAGAAGACAGTCACAAATAGCGGCACAAAAGAAATCCCAAAGAAGATCAATTTTTCTTATGCACAATGCATGAAGACTATTACATTATTTCCCTTCTAAATGCCATTCAACTTAAATAGTTTTCTCTTCTGATTAGGATTCCCTTGGCTAACAGCTACTCACCCGGCATAGAATTAACATATTTGTCTTGGAATAGAAGACAATGCAAGAAAGAAGTTAGGTTTGCATACTAATCTGTAATTTTTTGCAAGACAATAACCCATAGTTTGGATAACTAGCACAAAGCTCCACATATGAGACCTCACCTGGGAAGTTAATGATATAACAAAATCATCCGGCTCTTCTGCATCTTGGTCATCCAAATACTCCCTCTTTGTCATTTCCTATAACATTTCAAATTAACAGTAGCAGAAATTATTTCATGTGAGGAATAATTTCCTTGTCAAGGTACATTAACTTCTGATGGAAGATTGGGAGGGTACATATGTCACACATACCTGCATATGAAAAATTGTCTCCAACTGCATCTCTATTCGTAGAACTTTAAGGCAGTCAATTGCCAATTTTCTATACTCTTCAGCAAATGAAGCAAGGTCTTTTGGGGGTACACTGCTTGCTCTAGTATGATGCAATGATTTCTTTGTTCCATTTTCCTTCGCATGATCATAAGCTTTTGAAGATGAATTCCCCAGTCTAATGTACAGAACAAGTAGAATATAAGTTTTGGATATAAGTTCCAAAAGAGGGATGCAAAAATATGTGGGGATTAATCACAAGAAGTCAAACAACTTCATATGCCCCAATTTCTTTCAACATACTTCACTTTGCACATACCCAATTGCATATTCACTATATATACTTAAGACAAAACCAATCATTACACTACTTAAGAGTCAAATCCATTAGGATATCTTTCAATTCAGACCCCGCATAGTATAAGTTTTCAAACAGCTGTCTTGAAACATTTGAGAAAAGAAAACTACCAGGTCAAATCTTTGTTATCACTGAAAACTACTTCAGCTTTTTATGTAGAAAATTTTGCAATCATAGCTACCGGAAGTCCTGATCTAATACTTGACAACCTAGACAAATTTGGCTTAAAAACATTTACTACAGAAAAACTGACTCAAAACTACCTCTAAGATCCCATTTTATTATAATCAACATCTACATAAATGTCAACCATGAATAGAGATAAAATAATTAGGATGGACACAATATCTTTGCCCATCAAATCATCAAGTCATAATCTAATAATTAAAAAAGATGATTGCTACAAGAATAACCCAAATTATATACTAACAAGTATGTGATATTAGAAAGCCAACAGCTACTAATTACGCATGGCTGAAGTGAGAACGACAAAAAAAAAAAAACAGACCTCATACAGCACAGGCCACATGCCAAAATGTTTACGAAAATGAAATATGGTTCATTAATACCAAAAGCTAACAACAAATGCAAATTTATGAGCAAAACAAAAGGGAATAATTGCCTTTCTATTGAATCTGCAACATATTCCAGTGAATCACTCAATGAAGCCAACAAGATAAGTTTGTTATCATCACGAATCAGGTTTTCCTGCAGAAAATTAAGCCAAAGGGGAATTAAGGTATACATACTATTACACTCTAAGACCGTCAAAAAAGATTTTGATTGTGAGTTAACATGTCATTCTGTTTTCAATATGTAGTGACTGCACCCTACAAGCACATGGATACCTGCTTGATAGGCCTTAAATTCAGTAGTACATCACTCAATTGTGTTTCTACTTCAGTTGACTCATCATCTAAAGCATTGGTTTCTTTGGTTCTTTGATCCAGTGAATTTGGAAAACATGTACTGGCTGGATCAAGACGCAACAGATTATCAACGTCATGTCTCCCAATGAGCATATAGCTTTGCTTCTCAAGAACTGCCTGATATTTCAACCAAAAAGTGATTAGTATATTAAACTGAAATCATAAAAATTAATGCCTGAAGATCACATATCAAGCTTCATAGTGAAGAAGGTTACACTGACCCTTTTATAACAAATTTCTAGCATACCTACTATTCACTTCATTTTCAATCATCAAATAATTTCAAAGACATAGAATAGAAGGTATCTACCTATGAATTTTTAGGAGAGGGTTAAAAAATAGCATCTTCCATCTCATCTAAGAAATAATTATGGTTGGTGGCTACTGACTCACAAGAATAGTAGCTCACCAAGCATACGTCCAAGAAGGAAGTTTAATAATCTCCTGAATGAAACATAGAAACTTGAATTTCTTCTCATGTTGTCAACTCCTTTCAAAGAAAAGCATGATTTATACAAAAGTTTTTTGAACATAAGCTCCCAGCCTAACTAGGCATACATTCAAGTGTGATAAAGTTGCAGAAAGCCACAGACCCTTTAATAGAAACAAAAATACCATATTAAAATGTTTTTTAGGTTGACAAGTCAAAAGGTTAAAGAATGTTTATTATATATGACAAATAAGTTTCTGCAATGTGAAAGACCAGGGATAAAGAAAAGCTCATACCTCCATATATGATGTTCGACATCTTTCATATGCTCTTTCTAGAAAAGTTTGCACATAGTTTATGAGATCAGCAGCAAACTTTGGCATCGCTTGAGCCCACCCAAGTACCTAAAAATTAGCATAAGAGAATGAACTTAAGGAAAAATGACTAGTTTCTCTTATTATAGAATATATATGCAGTGATGTGAAGAATACCTCTTTTGCTAAATAATCTATCGCCAATAGTCCTTGTAAAACGGGCCGTCCCTTCTCAATTGAAGGGGTGTATGAAGCAGCTGCATTAGCTCGCGGGCGAAATGCAGCTGGACCTGTTTAGGGGAAAAATCTAAAATCAGATTTTAAGGAGTATTGATCAAATTATCTGTGAGTATATCTTCTTGATTAGAAATCTTCATCACAGCCACAGGGACGAAAACATGAAAACCACAATATTTATCAATGAGTTTTTATGTTTAACCTCATTGATGCTGCAATGATGTATGACAATTTATTATCATTATACATATTGACACTTTCTGTGGGAATATAGTTTTTTGTTTATTTTTAATGCCAATTTGAAGTATTCTGAGTCTGATTCAAACTATGTACACTTTGGTTTAAACGAGCCAAACTTCTCATGCAAAGAGCAAACTAACTTAAAATATACCTCATGCTTAGCTTGGACTGACAAACCTTTCTACGCTTATGCAACAAACATCCCTAGATATATGTGTATGTGTGTGTGCACGCGTGTGTGTATCAAGATGTGTGCCTGATGGGAGACACATACACACATTTGTGACATTTAAAGAAAATGAAACAGACACTAGGATGAACCACATTGGATTTGACAAATCTAAGATTTGAAGCATTCAGATCTCAGGACAACAGGTTAGATCTGCAAAACCTTCTCCATTTCCATGATGACAAGAGTGCAATGTGGAGGGAGAGGGGAAGTCCAGAAGAAGCGAATAGACCACACATGAGAGGGACCAATAAGTAAATGCTTTATAGGAAGGCTAAGAATGTTTTGGTAAACAAAGTAATATAAAGGAATGAGCTATCATTCATATAACGGATAAGTGTATCAGCACGGACACCATTTGTCTTTTTTTATCAGAAACAAGAAGGAATTATTAATAGTTATAAGATGATCCAAAGGGACAAGACGTCCCCTGCTTACACTCAGTTACATTATATAAGTTACACCTTTATAAGTGTGAACTTTTATCAAAACTGTACATGACGCTACTGACATGCATATTACATATGTTTCAATCAGTCACTGCATGCAAGCATGATGCACCTGAACTAAGCCTCAGACTATTCCTGAAGCTTTAGAAATTTTAAATAATAATTAAGTTAGAGCTCCAGCTTTCACCCTCTAGAAGTCTAGATTATGAAGGAATAGGTTTTTCAAGACTACATCCTCAAAGTACTTCATGTACTGTTTAACTATTGATAACAACAGCAAGAAACTTAAAGCATGTATTATCCAATGCAAGACATGCAAATCAACATACGATGTATGGAAATAATGGAACTTAAAACCATTCATCAACATTTAGCAGAAAAGAAAACAGTTCATAGACTTGCTTGATATGGCTTGCTGTACACTTTTCCGATAATCTACGAACATTGTTGGTAAGAAGTGATCCTTCACAAAGTTCTCCGTAAATGCAAGCAATCCATCGTTGCTGCAAATTTTTGTTCACAGTAGGTATTGGTCAGCATGAAGATGCATTAATACAGATTGACAGAAATAATAGGAGTAGGGCACTAGAAATAAGAACACCTTGCGCAATATTTTAGCCATGAAAATCATTTTTAAGGCACAAAATCACACAATTTACTTAAGGAAATAGGCAAATATTTGAGGGAAGATGAATGATTTCATGAAACAGAAAAGAATCGGAAACTGTTCTGTTGCCAATCAAGACTTGTTACAGGCTGAAACAATTCTGGTCGCCTACAACTAAAAGCTTCATCAGCTATGTGGATTTTAATTTCTCTCAACCATCTGTTTCTTGAAGACATGTCTCCTTTAACCTGCTAAAAAATTTCAGGAGTCCAGAAGCAGACTCCTGCTGCACATTGATCTCTTGCGATGATTTTGATACAACTATAGACACCTATGTCTCAACTGGACCGAAAAAACAATTGTACCATGTCTTTATCTGCATATCATGAATGATTTCAGTCTAATGATCTGCTTGATGACTGAGCGACTATTTGATGAAGATCCCAGTTGTACATGAGATATCAAAAGATCAACAAGGGGCAAGGATCTTCTAAGGTGGCAGAATATGATAATTAAGAACTGTCTTGTCAATACTGATCATGTGATTGAATGGGTCTCGCAAAAATTAGCAGCCAGAACATCTCAGTCATCAAGCAACAATGTTCCCCACCCACAGACATGACTCAAAACCAAGTAAAAGAAACCATCATATCAGTAAAAGCTCTTCGAAGTAAGCTAGAATCACTAAATCTACCTTGAGGTTATTCAAAATGTAAATCCCTCCCATTCGGTCTGTCAAATTGCATCCCTACTATGTGTGGTTGGGGTGAAAATAAAGGTGTAAAAGGAAAGGAAGTATAAGCTAGTGTATAAGAAATATTTGGTCATTCTGTTTTAGAATGATTGGGTGCTAAGTTAAAAGGAAGGTCAAGAACCTGTCTTAATTTATTTCCGGTCAAAATTCAGCAGCAAAATTGGTCATGAAAATCCTCATTGCTTGGCATCTCAGTCCTCATCCACAAAAAGCAGAATTTCCATAAAAGGTAAATGGAGAAAAAAAATATATAAATATTTCCTTTCAACTCTTGATGTCATCATTCCAGAAAAGTGGTGGTAGTTTTCTGTTACTTTCATGGTAATCCAAGCAAACTGACAGAAATATATCCTATCCATAAGCAAAGCAAGTTCCACAAGCCTGCCCCTTACCTTCTAATCCCTCACCGAGCCAAACAAAGCCAGCTCTTTCTTGGTTCTTCAATTACTGACTACCCAATTATTTTAGAAGGAACAAAAGAAACTGATATCAACAAAACAATACTTTATAGGAATGGCACGTCTTCAACCCCCCTGATGACTGCCAAAATATACACAAACCGCCCTGAGCTTTGTAGAATATAAACATCTCCCTTTGGGTTGTATAGTTTATATTTACCATATAAATAAGGTCATAAATGCTATCTTTAATGGCATGTCATTAAAATGTAAAGGGGACTGTAGACAGGTCATTTGTATACTGATAAAAATCCAAGCCATCATACACATCAAGTTTTAACTGAATGTGCTCACCCAAGTTGGGAAAACTTTTGAGGAAGCATTGATGCAACTTTGTCTGTAAACTGCACATTCAAGGAGGGAAAAAAGAAATTAAATGAGGTGTACTAGTTATAGCGCCCGAGAGAATGGATGAGCGCACACTTCACTTTCTTTTTTGCTAACCATACCTGAACTACTGGCCTGTACACTGATGCTGCTAAATATATCCCTTGCTCAGGTAAAACAGCTCCAGTCCCATAACCTTCTTGGAGTGCATTTGGTCCCCTTCTCCGAAAAAGGTCAGCCCCTGAGTAAAATTTAATTGTAAAATTACATGCTGGAGAAAATTGGTGATAGCTGAAAGTGGTTCAGAAAGTAAAGATTACAGAGAAAGAACAACAAATCGGCTTTATTTTCTACTAATACAATGACACGTAAATTTATTTACTCATTATTTGTTTTCGATCTTTACTTGATCAAAGAATCTACCATACTTAAAGTCTATGTTGGGGTCACAGAAAATGCTCAAGCGTATATCTAAATGCATTATAAACCGGCGAATACTTATCCTGGCCAACTTCAAGACAAGCCATCTGAAAGTAGAGGCCAATTCAAGCGGATAGCACCACAAGGACAATTATGACAAGAACTATGCAAACCATTTCATATCTAAACTGTCAGCACAGCTCGTGACTAGCCAACTGAACCAAATGTATAGGAGTAAACAATCAAGGTGAGAGGAATCAAGATGTTCATGTTCATGCTTTCTTCTGACAATCAAGGTGAGAGGAAACATTCAAACCTAAAACAACATACTTCCCTAATCACCTTGATGCAGCCAACGACACTCGAATGATACCAATCCTAGATTTTTCACATGAGTATCCCTGATGGATGTATTTCAAACTTTCACCAGACACCAGTGCTTACAATAGTAAGTCCATAAAAAAGCTCAAGCCTAGGACATATCTCAAAAAACAAAATTAGGACTCAAACATTCAACTTACTGATCCAGGATGTTCAGCTTTACACATTTTTGTTAATGAATTCCAGAGACCAAGGGCATCTTTTGGAATTCCAGAGACCAAGGGCATCATTTGGAATTCCAGAGACCAAAAGCCTTTTTTTGGGACTTCCTAAGGAACTAGACCTCCTTATAGCTCCTTACCTCGTCCCAAGCATGTTTAGCATAAGTGAACCATAAAGCCACCATTATGAACTCAAGAAAAGTAGCATTAATAGGAATCCTTGTCATGCTGTTCAATCAGCGGTGTCATGAAGGAAAAGCTACAAGCTGCTTCAGGAGCTCTTCTTGCATATTGTAAGAGGCAGGATGCTATATGAGAACCTGTTTTATAAACTCTAGGTTGTATCGTACTCCTCTAAAGGACTTAGAATTTTCATTTTGATGCTACAATGTATATTTTTTAATCAACCAGAAAAGAGCTTATACCAAACTACGTTCTTTAGGAACATATACTTCATATCCTGTTGGTTGTTATCATTTTAGCAAAATGATTAATGCTATCATAGAGAGAACCAGCATCCCCAATTGTATATATGGAGAAGATAATAATTGTTTATACAGAGGGATATATAATCATGTAAAACCATCAATAGTAATGCTACTGATGACCTATGGGTAATGAAAGAAGCAAAACAGCCCCTTGGCTAACCACAAAGATGAGGTATGGAAAATTTAAAAAGCGAAAAATTATTGCATCAGTAAGTAATCCTCCTACCCTGGTTAGGAATGGAAGCGCTGGCATCTGTGAAGCGAAATGCGAACGTAAGACCATCTTCTGATCCATCTCTGCAAGCAGCATTGACTGACAAAGAGTCATTACACTATTGGTATACACAGAGAGCTTGACTTTGCAAAATTGAGTCAGACTACAATGCGTTCAAGCAACAAAAACAACCACAAATGTACATCACGCCAATCACAATGATGCAGGGAATGCTAACATTCCAAGGGAATAATGCCTCCCAGCCAAGAGACATAAAATGTTAAAAATAAAAAGAAAAGAAAATGAAACCAAGAAAATGAAAAATCAGTAAGATGCATGAAAATGAATGAATATGATTAAGTTCACTTGCCTCTTATCTTTAGATGGGGCCTTATTAGCAAGTCTAGCTGTTTGTACAGCCGCATCTGCTGATGCAGCTTCTGGAGTAGCTCGTAGGATCTCACATATAAGTTGTTGGCATTCACTCTACAATCATGCATGGGAATATAATATCAATAACAAATATGTATGGTTGCAATTTCTTCCGTAACACGAGTTTGGAACACAAAACGGCAATTACAGGTATGAAAGAAAAACCTGTAGAACAGTTAAAGAAAAGCCAATTGTATAGCCTCCAGTGTCTTGAGAACCATCAGAGTCATTATTCCAACTGATATCAGCAGCCATTGCTTTTGGTGTATTCAAGTTAACTTGTTGTGAAGATTTTGATTCAAGTAGCTCTCCAACAATAACATGATTTTCTGGATAATTGTACCCTCATCAAGAAAATGGAGATAACAGACTATGTGATGTATAAGTTACAAAAAAAACTTAATTGCAATATCCTACCAAATATCCGAACAACAGTGTCAAGTACAGAATCAAGCAGGTCCTTCGCTGAAAGTTGGGCTGTTCCAGAAGGAGACATTACATGAGAGACAGGGCTCACAGCAGATAAAGCTCCAGTGAGCGATACCCCATTCTGACGTTTTTGTTTTGCTAATTGGTGACTATCCAGCCGCCCTTTTAGAAAGTGTAGGCCTATGACCCTAGGCAAGGCAGCATGGCTAATGCCAGCCCTTGCCCCATTGATGCGTTCTGCTTGCGCTTTGATCTTGGTAGTTATAATATCATGGATCGTAGGACGTAATCGTTGGCTATGAACACAAAGACATAAGAATAGCATCAGAATATAAGTAGGAGAATTAACACAGTACTATTAAATTGAATTGTAAATTAACTAAATGCTTTTGAATTCCAATGTGAGTCAGAATGGATAATTTGCAATGCATAAGTACACCAAAAGAAATGTATTAATATAACATTTGTACTCTGATACACTTAAATATCAAAACCTTTGATTACCAAGCATTAGAGTATCCTGGATTTTCATGGTACAATATTAGTAGATGATTTTGAATAAATGAAATAACGTCAGTAGCTATGGTTTCTAATACGAATACCACAACCTTTTGCAATAACGGTTGTCAAATGAACCCACTGTTTGCCTACTATCAAAAGTTGCAAAACAGTTAAGGCACTAATGACAGAAAAATCCTGATGTAAAAGTACTATACTTCTGCTTATATCAACAAGGGGAGAAAACTGGATTAACAACTGGCAGGCATATAATATTAGTATATTACTGGGAATAAAAGCACTGAACCAGAAAATAGAAACAAAGAAAGCAAAGATGCTAAATCTTGATGAGACCCTTGCATAGGTTATCACAGGAAAATTCATAATTAAATCCCATCTCCAATCAAATCATTAATCCTCACCAAAGAAAATACAAATTAAGTATCAACAGACATTCTCCTCTCAAATTAATAGAAATTGGAAGGACTTCATTTGAGTTTCAGAGTAACAATGAGTCTGTAGCCACAATTTATGTACAGGTAACTGGGTGCTCAAGGGAAATGCTACCACAGAGAATATGTGGGCTACTCAGCACATTCATGTTCCTGTAGTTATCAAAATACAATCTAATCTTTTGCTCGAAAAGGAGAAACTTTCCACAATAGTGTCTGATGTACATTAATTTCACATGTTTGCTCAAATTAAAGATGAAACTTATGCTCTAGAAAATCATCCATTTGATCATGCACTCAGTCATTTAACAATTGTTTAGGAAAAGATCGGTAAGGAAAATGTGATTATCAAGCATATTGTTTTGAGTTTTTGCCCTCAGCTTTAATATTCTATAATCCTCACAATTTTTTCGAGTGAAAAGTTATAGATAACTTGAGAATTTCAGTTCAAAGCCAACAACTTTCCAAAAAAAGGGACATCATTTCTTTCAATCTGATATCTGATATGAGGACAGATGTTGAGTTCATTTTTTTACTTTGCTAGTATGCATTTTAGTTGTAGTTTATTTTGATCAAATATCTTCCTTCAGTTTCCTTTTCAGTTTATATCACAAAATTGTCATTGCATTCATGAAAAGATCAACAAAAAGGAAAGAGCATGCCCCTGTTAGACACGTAGGTTGGCATATGCAGCTTTCATTCCATTACTATTTTGTTTGTAAATTCAACTATTTACCTTGGTACCCTAGATATCATTCAAGTATCCAAACATACAACCCAGTGTACTTAAACTAATCTGAAGTTGCAAATCAATTAAGAGAGAGCATACCCATTCTTCAAGTATCAAACTTGACAACATACCATATTATAGCACCAGCAGCAGCAACTTTTCCAAGCATGCACAGGCACTCGACCAAAGTCTGCAAATACTTTACATGCAAGGGAGCATCACTCTTCCTCATTACTTCCTGAATTAAATTTGCATACACAATTCAGCCCAGGGGACATGATAAACAAATTTTAACTTCATTAACTACAACATATGTTAGCAGCATACAAAAAATTCATCAGGGGTAGAATCTGATAGCCACATGGGAATTTGACGAGCGAGCATTTTTGCATCCCTTGAACCAGTTTCACCGCTATTTGCCTTCATTGTAGGAGTATACCCATTAGATGTAGCATCATCATGCATATCCAAGGTTCCATCCTCATTGTGGCCATCAAATGATGAACTGGCATGTTGGAAAGAGACAAAAATCTCAGAAAAGAGTGATTATCAAAGAAATTTGATATCTATCTCCAAGATCAGATTTTACTTTACCGTGGATGGCCGAACAAGGAAAAGGAAAGGGCTGGTGGCATTGACCAAATACAAAAGCCTGGGTCACATGAAATGTCCTATGGCATTTTATGTCTAAATTTTTTCTTTGAAATTTTATCAAGACAAACTAGATGATCGAACAAAACGGGGATCTGAGTCTCCGTGTTTTTGGATATCTCACCAAGTAATTTTTTTTTTTCAAAGATCAAATTTGTTGGCTGATATGATAAAGGTAAAAGAAATATAATAAACAAATTCAAAACCAAACCAGACTTTCCAATTCATCCATTTTGAGATTGAGAAAACCAACTATATTCCAGGATGTAAATTAAAGGATGATATTCACATATTGAAAGAATGACTTGAAGGTATGAAGTTTTCCCCACCTTGAAGAGGAAGGGAGCTCATTTCAATAGCTTTAGACAAGAAACAGTGAAAAGAATAATGAAGTCAATTTCAGAGATGAGACAATTCTTAGAAACCTCAGAGAGACGGTAAAAAATAATCCACTAGGCCTATGATCCTACACAGATAATTCAGAAGAATTGCATTGAAAATAAGATTATCTTACCCTCCATCAACTGAACTGGGTCTGCCATCCCCTTTCAGCAACCTGGTTCTTCGAGAGAGAGAGTGTGAATAGTTCATGGAATATGTAACAGCCGTGGAAGTTGGAATTGCATCATCACTTTCATTTATACTTGAGACAACTGAGCTGCCACAAAGAAAGGTGGAAATAAGGAGCGATCATCTTAGCCAAACAAAGAGAAGATAATAGAATCTTCCAAGAAAAAGCAGAGTTAGTAAAAGCAAAATGAACAGAAGCTTTAAAAATGAGATCTCAAGTCTTGCTGAATGTCACGAGTCTCCACAAAATGACTGCATTAAGCATTATGATATGCTTTCAAACATGGATGGTTGTGTGATTAAATAGATCCTCAGGAAAAAGACTTCTCACAGATGTGAGCAGTATATCATCAGCCTCCACTCCTAAATTTTGTCAGTACACTGACGTATTGAAATATTTAAAAAAAAAAAGCATGTGTAAGGGTTAATTGACTGGGAGTAGACTAAGTAATCACCTGTATTCACCCTTATTGTACAGATGAGCATGTAAATCCTCCAAAACTTTGTAGAAAATTGTTCCTCGCAGTTTTGTCAATTCAGACCGGACATCTTGAAGAGCACCAACCTAAGCCAGGTAGATCATCATCCAACAGAAACTGCCTGATTAGAGATACCATCTTTTGTTTTCACTTGAGCTAGAAAGTGAAATTGTATAATCCAAAGTCAAAGATAGTATGTTCCCACATTAAAAAACAAATTATATTAGTGTCCTAAGGTTTGCATTCTGAAGACTGAATAACCATGTTTAAGAGGATGGGCTTTGGGCAAATTGTAATGGTTTGGCAACTTCCAAGGTCCTGAAGTAATGAATGAATTAGCATAGATATATCTGATGAAAAAATTGAGAAGAAATTAACAGGTGAAAGCTCATTCTAAATCCGTTACTCCACTTCTGCATACCTTTTAAGAGGTTTCACCTATTCCAAAAATTTCAAGATGAATGGGCATCATTTCAACAGATATCAATGAGTTCAATATAGATTTTGGGCAAAATTCAAAGCAAAGCAAAAAATATCTAACAAACTCAAAAGTCATTATCCAGACGCACATTTATGAGCATATCAAGAGGTCACAATGCATAGTTATAAATCAGATACACTGTGAGGGGGGAAACATGTTTGCCCTAAAGTCCTACATCAACTAACAAGAAAGGCTTGTTAATAGGATTCTTTAGTAGCCTGATGTGATACAACAAACAATAACAAATTAAGCCTTTATCACACTATGGGTCAATTATATGGACAATATCTCCCTAATGTGTTCGTTCTCTCATCAATATTCAAATATAACATGTCTTTTAAATACTTCAATTCCGAGTCTTTTTAGGTCTACACCTTCCCCTTATAATTTGTGTTAAAGATTCTCTACTTTCTGCCCGTTGTGCTGGTGCATATAGAGGTATATTATGTACATGTCCAAACAATCTTAAGGGTATTTCCCTATGTTCCTCCTCGATTGGGGCTGCACCCACCTTCTTCATAATGCACTCATTACGTTAATTCTATATAATTTAGTGTGTCCTCATCCATCTCAATGTTCTCATTTCTGCTACCCTCAATGTTGTTCATGATCACATTTAGATGTTGTGATGGTGTCAGATTTCTCCAAATGATAAAACTCATTTGAAAGTTAACATAGTCTCCCATAAAAAAGAGATAAAGAAACCAACTAACCGTTTGGAGGCCCTCTCTCTCAAGCATTAGAGTTGACTGGACATGTAATTGTACTGCTGCATAAAATTGCTTTTCAGCAATGAGCTTTTCAATACGAGCTGGTACCTATGCATGTTAGAAAAGCGTTAAGTAAGTAAGAACAAAAGCGTCACCTGCAGACAATTGAAATGTTTGCATGCAGAAAAGAACCATTAAACATAAAAAGTACTTCTGGCCACTATGCTCTTTTTTTTTTTTTTTTTTTTTGGATAACAAACAACAATTTTTATAAATAAAAGAACAAGTACAAAGTACAAAAGAAGAAAAGGAGCATCAAAGGGATGAGGAATCCCTAAATGTGAATAATGAGGTCTACAACTTTCACATAGCTCTGTTCGTGGTTCTGCTTCTGTAGGCATTTCAGTTAGCTACCAATCATCAACTACATAAAGGATCACAGATATTGGTCAAATTGGAAAGAATTGGTATTGCAATTCCAAAAAGTTACTTTCCATACATAACAATGAATCTTCCACAAGTATCCTTCACCAATTGACACTATTATCAGGCGCAGCACGAACAGCCAAACAAATAGAACCATCAAACAAGCAAGTTGTCTGCTCAAACATATTCTTGTAATTAGACAGGATGCAGCAACAAGAACTACATATGCAACAAGTATCACAGGATAGATCAGCTAGCATATTTAGCCACAAACTTCTATCCAAACTAGAGAATATGCATGAAATCTACTATCCTTTTGATTCTCTATTTCTTAAGCTCCTAGTTCCCCTGTTCACCCATAGAAGTTTCAAACCATAGCTAGCCCGAACTCAGCGATTCAGGTCGGCGAATGGGCATGGGTACGTGAAGCGACACTTTGGCCACTACGCGGTATTAAGGATTAGGCTTATTTGGTACAAAATTCCGGGTCATTGTACGGTTGAAAAGCACATTTGGATCAATAGTACATAAACCCATGAAATAGTATACCTTTATTATGACTTTGAGAAAAATAATACTATCTTGTGAATTCATAACAATTAAAGAACAAAATAAACACAAATATATAAAGAAGTATATAATAGATCTAAAGTTGACTAAAGTCATATCTCAGTATTCTTAGAAGTTGTACAAAATTACATAATCTTATGACTTAAAAGAGCCTTCTCATTAAAAAAGCCTTTATGTATCCCAAAGAACCCTTATAATTCACAGAAAATCTTATTCTTATGTTTTGAAAATGGGTTGCCAGTTCAAGCGATCCAGATCACGTAGCCAACCAATCTGGTTCGAAGGTGTCCTGCAAATCGGTGCGCAAACTGGATCACAGATCATGGGGGGTCACATGAATCAGGAAACTATGTTACAAACCAGTCCACATCAGAAAACACAAGAGATTGTCTGATGAGGACAACACAAAGCGACAGCATAAACAACAAAGGGAGACTCATTAATGTATATGAAAAACATCTGAGCAGTCATCAACATTTACTTTTTTTTTTTTTTCAGGCTCCAATTAATCAGCAGAAGAACAGTAGAAATAGCGTTCGTAAATCAGCAGTAATTACTAAAATCTAGGACAAGTTGCTGCTTCATTCTTTATCCCACTTCAAAGTGGAGCTTACAGCACAAAAATATGAACAAGAATTTGTATAAGGAACAAACTGACCTTGGCTATGCCTTCAATTTGGTCTAATAAAGAGATGATATGCCGCAAAGTAACAGACCGGTACCATAACTGATGCAACTGCTTATTATGAGCACCTAGAAGTTTCTTAGCCTGAGCTAAATCAACCTTCAACTCCCCAATGCTTTGAGCAGACTCACTGAATAACCGCAAAATCTGAAGAAAAGAACTTTCTTAATGATTTTTTGGCACATATAGGACAAAAGAGGCCAAATATCCAATATCTTATAGAAGGAAATTGTCTTTCAACTCAGAATGATCTAATTGCATTAAATGAATAGAATGTAAATCTCATCAAACAATATTTATTCTATAACCCATTTCCACTGTAAAAAGGAGCTGTAATGTCTTGAGCTATTAGGATGCAGCAGCATCCCAGATCTAATGAGAGAGAGTACCAGCAGCAATAAGTTGCATAAATGAGGGATACATTCTTAAGTAATTTCATACCCATTAAATTTTCAATATCTTACGAACGAATAAGACACAATCAGAATTATTCTTGTAAAACCCACCACAGCACACTGTCATACAGCTTTACTTCCTTAGGGCCATAGAAGTAATAAACATAGATGAATTCCTGATTACCTAAAAGCTAAAATTGGTAGGGAGGAGCATCATTTTAACAATTAGTTTAATCCCTGCAATACCCCCCTCGTGCACGTGTTACTTGTACTAAAGCCCGGCACATGGATTTTTTTTATGAACAGGTGGGTGTAACATTTGAACACAACACAGTTCAATTGGCTCGATTCTGGTACCATGTTGAATGACCATCTCATCTCATCTGAAATCTTAAACTGTTCGACAGGAGTATCGTTTTAACAATTAATTTAATATCTTCAATTGAAACAATTTTAGCAAAAGGTCAGCAATTGGGCTATCTCTCTTACAGGCCAATGTATTGCAATTGAACACTGCAATCTTGATCTAATTTCCTTGGAATATATGCTGCTCCATCCTTACTGCACGAGCCTTCTTCATTTATAACGACTTTAAAGTATTAACTGTTTTTACTTACCCTATAAAGCTAAAGCTGATTGCTTCACCACCTATTCACATATTAATGAAATTTCATTTCTTTGAAATGTTTAAATAGCAATGCTAGTCAAATTTTCCATTAATCAAAAAGTGGACACACAAAATTGATCCAGTAAAAAAAGATATAGCATCTAGTTTTTCTTCAAATATACCTAAAATCCTTAAATTTCAGTGTTCAATTTTTAATTTTTATCATTATTATGTAGCCAAATGTCAACCTACACCTCAGGTCTTATCTCTTGGTCCAGAAAATGTACAGCACACTTCGCACCTATGCTTCCTAACGCTGAAACCTTTGTAGGCCTACTCATATATATATATATATATATATATATATATATCCAAATAAGAAACTATAAATCAAACTCAAGTTAGAAAGAGTAGCTCTTGATATTCTAGTTTAAGAAAGAAAATATAATAATAATAATAATAAGAAGAAGAAGAAGAAGAATAATAATAATAATAATAATAATAATAATAATAATAATCAACAAAATAAGTGAAAGCATCTCAAACAGTCTCTCACTCTCTAGCAGACATGGACACAAATTGAAAGCATTTCTACCAGAGAATTCATGCATCACACAAAGGGAACTCAGATAAGTAACTACTGAGAAACCTGAGAATAATTTTGAATTGCTTTGTTAAAGCCACCATGATAAGCATGAACAACTTCATCAACTACTTCTTCAATGATATCACTTTGCTCCTTCAGGACCTGCACTTCCCCTTCACGATTTTTTGATGTCAAAATATGCACAACATGAGGCAAAGAATCAAAGCGCGCTGCAGCCCAACTTTCATCTATTCTGGAAAGTTCCTCCCTTAAAAACTGCAAATACAATGAAGGATGCTAAGAAATATGACTTTCAACAATCCAAACTTCAACAGTTGATAGAAAACTGATACGCCATCATTAGGTATCACCAAATGTCTCAAATGACAGAAACACAGAAAATAGAACGCTGCAAAAGAGAAAAATGGGCAATCGCAGAGAAAATGAGTAAAATTAGAATTTGGGTTTAGCCTGATCTATCTATGCTTATAAAATAGGGATTGCTGCAGTGCTAGCTCACTGATGGGCATATGAGATCTTCACCATTCTAAAACAAAGAGGAATAATTAAATATGATTGTAAGTGGTGAGGAAAAATAGCATGTCAGCCCCTCTGAACCTTAAACTTTCCCTGATAATTAAACAGTTGACATAAAAATAAAAAATAAAATAACCATAAAAGAGCAACTTTGAAATAATTCTAAAATGTTTCATCAAGTTTCCATATTCTGCCTAGAACTCAATTAGAAAGTTCAGACATAGTTACTTGTGTTGTTTACAAGAATTGCGAGCATGCAAGTAAACCCCAAAATCTATGCAATACAGATCGAAGTTAAGGTGTCTATTGCCTTAATATTGCAAAAGCATCCTATTTCATTAGAATATGACGAAGAGTCCTCTAAATTTCATTAAACATTCCAGACACCTATTTCATTCAGCCATTCGGAAGCAGGAGCACCCTTTCCCTGGATCAGTATCGTCAGCGCACAAGTAAACGATAAAGCAAGGAAGGCAATCTTCTTAACGTACTAGATTCCCAGATGGGAAATTTCGCATTGGATTCCCCAGGTATTTATTAGGCCATAAGGCTATACTATCTACTGCTACATATAGGAACCCAAGAAATCTTACACATGTAACGCATCTAATATAAGCCTCTTGAATAAAATCTAGAAATTTGAGTTACAGGGTTTCAGGAAATAAACAGAAATCGACCATTGAGCGGCACAATTTAGCCCATAACAAAATCTAAAATTTAATTAGAGACAACATACGATTCTAACTTTGAGCTGAAGCAACAAGGTCAAAAATGACCACCTTAAGGGTTTCCTTGAGATCAACTTAAGAGACAACTTCAAATAAAAAACTGAAGCCAAATATGTAGATTGAATCAAAACCCCAATCAAGCAAGCAGTACCAAAGTAACCAAACCAACAAAATCTACACCATTATCCAAAATACTTCACTTCTCTGAAACAATTATGGCAATTTGAACGCAGAAGTTTCCTGCCTACATTAAATTATCATAAAATATATTTCTGCATCCAATTTAATCCAGCTTACTTATTAAAAAAGAAAACAATATATATAATAGAGAACGGAATGGCAACTCAATAAAACTTAAAAATACACCAAAATAACAAGTTAATTAAACTGGAAGAAAAGACAGAAACTCACCGATTTATCTTTCGGAATTGGAAGTCCGTCGAATATTGACATCTCATCCAATCAGCTTAATCCCAAGTTCTTTACAGCAGAGTTATGCACAAATTAAGGAGAATCAGAATCTAATTCATGAGATAAGGCAATTATCAGAAGAATTGTTGGATTGAACCGACAGATACAACTGGGTATATGCATACTAATACACACTGTCACACACACACAATAATGAAAGCGAAAACATGCTTACTGGATCTGTCAAATTATGGATTGAAGAAAATGGATCAGATAATTGATTTAATTCCGTAAACAAATGTTTTCGGACGATTAATTCTAAAAACAATAAGACTTTTATTAGATGACTGGAAAAGAGTTTGTGTGAGCTGGGAACGTTGAGTGGATTCGTGAGTTAGGGCTATAGAGGTCAATAGACTCGGTTTCGCAGATCGCTGCATGGTGTTGTACCTTGTGCAATATGAGTTTCCGCTGCGCAAATTTTCTCTTTTGGCATCATAATTTATATTTCGTTGCAAAAGATCCACAAATCAACAAGGTATTATTTTTTCCCAAAATAATAAATAAATAACTTCAAAAAAATAATTGAAATAAAATAATGTTAGAAACTAATAAATTGAATCCTTCAAAATATAAAAATAAAATAAAAAATCTTCAAAAGAAAACAAAAATAATAATAAATTCACAAATTGAAATGGGGTTTGACCAAATTGAAAAGGTGTTTGACCAGATTTTTTAACTCATTTACATTGTCTTTGTTAAGTGTTAGTTAATTAATAAAATGTTTTTCACATTTCTCTTGAATAAGATTCGGCAAAAATTTATATGCACCAGATGCATGAATTTTTTTATACACAGTGCATTGAAATTTAATTTAAAAATAGCACAACGTGTAGATCTTAATTGATTTTAACCAAATTCACACACCGATACGTGAATTCGATATTTATTGTGCACATGCAATTTTTTATAGGTGTATATATTTGGATCTGATACTTTTTCGAATAAAATGTAACATTGTTTGATAAAAATTATATATTTCTAGATTATTCAAAAAAATTAGTATTTATCGATAATAATATAATATTTTCACCCCACTAATGATGATAGTCTAATTATGTTGATTAAATATGAATACACCACTTAAAAAAATATATATATATATATATAATTTGTTTTCAACATCCTCTTTACAAATATGTTGTTTAAATTATTTATGAATAAAAAAAATTGTTCTTAAAAAAGATATGCTCGTGTTCATAAATATCAAATAAGTCGACTTTAGTCATTTTGGGAACTATAATATGTTTTGGAGCTAAAAAAAACAATCCAAACAAATCAACAAAATTGTCAGTAGAACCCTAACATTGTCTCGTTTCTGACACGATGGACCACTATCAATCATATATTCATGTAAGTTATAGTATCTTGTAATTATTAAGTTTTAAAATCAAATCACATACAATAATTAAATGGAACATGTGATGGTTTTTAAGTTAAAAATGATCAACTATAACAAATCAAAAACTTTGGGCACAAAAAAATTATTCAAGATTTTGACTTAGTTGTAATTTTCATATCACCGTCAAAACTCTAATTGTTCAAAATTATAAACTATAAAGAAACGTGATCGGGTAAAACGTATAAAGAAACATTTAAGTGATACATCATCTATGTTATAGTTCCAAATCTACACTTTAGTTAATTGTTAAAATTTAATGTAAGTCTAAAACAAGACTTATAATTCCACTTAAATGATAACATTTAAGTATAAATTATAGTATTTTAAGCTCAATTTTATATTTATTTTGTAGATTCAAATACTATAACTTAGATTTTAATATTTAAGGTTTGAGACAAATATCAAATAAATAAATAAACCAATATGTGTTATATCAAACAAAGTAATTATATTCTTAATTATTAATTGGGTTGATACATTTTTTTTATCCATACATTTGTACATATACATTATATTTATTATATATCTTCATTATATTATATTTTCTTAAATCTAAGAACATGAAAGTAATGTATAATAAAAAAATATTATCTCTAATTTTGTTATTATTCTAAAAATCACATTGATAGATTATAAAAAAATAAATTGAAAAAATATATTGTTTATTTGACACCTATCATATATTATATCATATAAATTTATTAATTAGTAATATTTCAACAACATTAGAGTTTTGTTATACCAATGGTGTACACTTGTACTTAGCCAGGAGGAGTAGGGTGGCACACTCATCAAGAACAGGGGCATAAATATAATATTGGAAAATTGTTGGGCCAAATTTATAAATTTATTCGGTGATCCTACCTGTGCCCCAAATGCTCCACTTCCCCCTTTTGACCTTTTTCCAATACAAGCACTCTGATGGCCTGCTCTAAATTTGATTTCTTGATTAATTCGACTTGAAACGATCCGATGGATTCATCAGATCAAAACCATAGTCCTCCAATCTCTAATCAGCTCAATAATCCTGTTGAATTCGCCATTGACCTTGCCCATTCTTCAAGCCATAATCCAAATGTCGTTCAAAACTCTATTTTGAATCCGAATACTGGCGAAAACATTAATTCATATGCCAATTCAGTGCAAGATTACTTCCTTTCTGCGCCAATTCCTAAAGGGAGAAGACGCGGCAGGCCCCGGAATCCGTCTTCGTCTCTAAACCATGTAAGGGATTTATCCTCCCTGTCAATTAATGATGGTTCGAGTCATGTAGGGGTTTCTTCAGTAGATTACGGCAATGGACAGGTCATCAAGGCCCAGATGCAAAATCGAGGCAATTTAGTATCTAAAAAACATGGGTCTAGTTCTAATTTTGGTAGTTTTGCTAAGAAAACTGTTGATGACATGTCGGATGAGATAATAGTAATTAATAAGGAGGCCACAGCTGAGGCCTTGATTGCACTGACTGCAGGTTTCCCAGCTGATTCTCTCACTGATGAGGAAATAGATTATGGGGTGGTGTCTGTTGTTGGAGGAATCGAGCAGGTTAACTACATCTTGATTAGGAATCATATAATTACGAAGTGGCGTGAGAATGTGTCCAGTTGGATAACAAAGGAGATGTTTGTCGACATTGTTCCAAAGCATTGTTCGGCACTATTGGACACTGCGTATGGTTACTTGGTTTCACATGGGTATATTAACTTTGGGGTGGCGCCTGGAATAAAAGAGAGGATTTTGGTGGAGCCTAGACAGCTGAATGTGATAATAATTGGGGCTGGACTCGCTGGGTTGGCAGCTGCGAGGCAGTTGATGGCCTTTGGTTTTAAGGTGATGGTTCTGGAGGGGAGAAAGCGTGCTGGAGGGAGAGTGTATACAAAGAAATTGGAAGGCAACAATAGGACTGCAGCAGTGGATTTGGGAGGGAGTGTGTTAACAGGTACTTTGGGGAATCCACTTGGGATTTTGGCTCGTCAGTTGTCATTTACACTTCATAAGGTGAGGGATAAGTGCCCCCTTTATAGAGTGGATGGGAAACCTGTGGACCCTGATTTGGATCGGAAAGTGGAGGCTTCTTTTAATCAACTTTTAGATAAATTAAGTAAAACCAGGCAGTCAATGGGAGAGGTTTCACAGGATGTGTCTCTTGGGGCTGCACTAGAGACATTTCGAGAGGCCTTCAATGAAGAGGAGTTGAACTTGTTTAATTGGCATCTAGCTAACTTGGAATATGCAAATGCCAGTTTGCTTTCGAGGCTTTCACTAGCATTTTGGGATCAAGATGATCCATATGATATGGGAGGGGACCACTGCTTTCTGCCCGGTGGAAATGGTAGACTGGTTCAGGCGCTGGTGGAGAATGTTCCTATAAATTTTGAGAAAACTGTACAGACGATTCGTTATGGTGGTGATGGGGTACAGGTTGTTGTTGGTGGGGGCCAGACTTATGAAGCTGATATGGTTCTTTGTACTGTTCCGCTGGGGGTTTTGAAAAATCGTTCTATCGAGTTTATCCCTGAGTTGCCTCAGAGGAAGCTTGATGCGATAAAGAGGTTGGGATTTGGCTTGTTAAACAAGGTTGCCTTGCTTTTTCCCCATGCATTTTGGGGAACTGATCTTGATACATTTGGCCATCTCTGTAACCATTCTAGCTGTCGTGGGGAGTTCTTTCTTTTCTATAGCTATGCAACTGTAGCTGGTGGTCCACTGTTGATTGCTTTAGTAGCAGGAGAGGCTGCTTACAGGTTTGAGAAGGCAGATCCTACTGATTCAGTGCGAAGGGTGCTTCGGATTCTTAGAGGTTCATACTGTTTGCCTTTCTTTACCTTATGTTGAATGTTCATGATTTTTTTTCTTCACATTTTTGAAAACTATGTAGCTTTCACTTGCATGATTATATATGGGAGAGCACTACATGAATTTGACTTGCAGATATAATAATGGCCATGGAAGCAGGACTCTTTTATGCTTCTTGTTGTTTTATATGCTCATGTCACTGTATAATTTAATTTCATCTACTCTGTCAATCTACTGCTAGTGTTGTTGCCCGTCTTTTACATTTTCACCAAGCACTTGACCTGGTCAAGATCATCCATCACTTTTTGACGCTTGATCTTTCTTTTACATTAAATGTGCTAGTTTGGTGTGATCCGAGGGTTTCAGGGACTTTTAATCATCTAAACATGGTCCACTAAAATATAGCTTTTGTTTATTTTCTTGTCCAGTTTGTGCACAACTGGTAAGAAGTACAGTAAATTATGTTTATGGTACTACAGAAACATGGATGAGAAAATTTTATCATAAAGACTGATGTGATGAGATTTGCTTTATTGGTAAAGCTTAAATGTGATCTTCAGGTCTTATATATTTTGTATTAGTTGTATGATGTAACAAAGTGAGTTCTGAGCTGGTCTAACGTGATGTCTAGCTTCATTAATGCAGATATATATGAACCCAAAGGCATTGAAGTCCCAGATCCTATTCAAACTGTCTGTACAAGATGGGGCAGTGACCCCTTAAGTTGCGGTTCTTACTCGAATGTTGCAGTTGGGGCATCAGGAGATGACTATGATATTTTAGCTGAAAGTGTAGGAGATGGGAGACTTTTCTTTGCTGGCGAGGCTACCAATAGGCGCTATCCAGCAACCATGCATGGTGCTTTGCTTAGTGGGTTCAGAGAAGCTTCTAATATGGCTCATTATAATAGAGTTAGAGATTCGAAGTTACAGGTTGAGAAAAGTCCATCACAAAATGCATACACTTGCGCTTCTATTCTTGCCGATTTATTCAGGCAGCCTGACGTGGAGTTCGGCAGCTTTGCTGTGCTTTTTGGAAGGAGCAGTGCTGATTCAATGGCACTTTTGAGGGTCACATTTGGTGGACAACGAAAGAAACAAGATCAGCAATATTCTAACAAGTTACTTTTTGAGCAGCTTCACTCCCATTTCAATCAGCAGCAGGAGTTTCATGTTTATACATTACTATCTAAGCAACAAGCCCTGGAGCTGAGAGAGGTGAGAGGGGGTGATGAGGGTAGATTGGATTACTTAGAAAAAGTTGGAGTGAAGCTGATTGGAAGAAAGGGTTTGGGGCCATCTGCAGATTCCGCAATTGCTTCAATTAAGGCTGAAAGGAGCAGCCGCAGGCGCAGTCGCAACAACAAGCCACCATCATCCGGTGGGTGCTCTCAATAATAGCATACACAAACATAAGCCTAACCATGAGTGAATGCATAAACCTAAGGATAAGCATATGCAACACATGGATTGGGATGATTCTTGCTGAACATTTTATTTAGTTCGTGTGAAACAGATATTGGTACAGAACTCTGTGTTCTCATTTCGCTAGATTAAAAACATTTTCTTGTTTTTTGTCTTGCTGTAGATTGGGAACATTAAACATGATTTTCCTGAGTAACAATAAGATGAAGCTGGCGGGCTTACCCTTCTCGTAGCGCATGTTTAGGGATGTACAGAGCATAAAATAGTAAGGGCTTAGGTTGTTAGAGTTTGGACGAACTATACCATATGTTGGCCCAGTGCTTATAGATTAGATACATATAACTGGATAAGCTTGGAAGTATAGAAGGTGGATTGTAGGCAGATCTAGTTAATACACCAGTTGGAATGACCTGGAGCATGAAAAATCTGAGATTCTGGATGTATCATAGTCCGGAAGCCTCTGATGCTCCAGTTGGCAGTAAGGTGAGTCCTAAACAAGAAGTGGGGAATATGGGCTAATAAATGGCTAACTAAGGCGAGCGGTTGAGAATTATGTGTACTTCTGTTTTTGCATCTTAGTTCTCTGCTGTTCTGTCATGATTGCTGGGATATCTCCATATCTCACACCTGTCAAGATTATGGAACTATATTTGAAGGCTAGTTTGATTCTCGGATGCAAAAGCAGTGTCATTTATGTCCCTAACTTGAGTATGTCAGAAATACTAGGAAAGCATGCTTGCCCATAAGGAAACTATTATCTCACATAAGCAAGGTGGCTTAAACATTTCCTGCTGTTGTTTTTTTGCCTTGCATCAAAGTGCAGTTTTTTGATAAATTGTTCTGCTGGCCTAGAAACTTGAGTGTCTAATTTTAGAACTGATTATACACCAGAATGAGGATTTCTCATCCCTATGTAATTCACCCTTTCTTCAATAAAATTTAATTTCTTATAAAAAAAGAAAAGAAAAGAAAAAGGAAGCAACCAAGAATTTGTGACAATTCTTGGAAGTAAGACTAATATTTAAATGCTAGGGATCTAATCTAGAATAAAAGTTTGTTGTTGGTCAATTGTCAATATCATACAGAGCCATTCAGCTTAAGCATTATTCCCTTGTCTAGTTAACCCCTAGCCACCCCAAAACCAGTTTGAACATCTCAAGATCTTTACATTGTAGCTATTCAAGTCTTTAGGTAAACTGAACTCCTCTGATATTTCATTTCAATAAAAAGTTAGTCATAGATTCTATATATGGACATAATTATTTTTTTTTTTTTTGGCATACCAATTCCTGTGTCTTTGGGAAAGCATTTTGTGATTATTGACATTACTGTTAATAAATCTGAAACAGAAGAACAACAATTACCCAAGATTGATGCAGGACATGGTTAAAGGTAGAAATGAGAAATGAAAAAGTTACTCTGAATTTTACTCGATACTTATATTATTAAATTCATGCATCTTCTCACACTTTAAAATCTACAAAAAAGATGACTGTATCATAATTTTTCCTATTATTGAACAATCTTTGTATCCATAATGTAGGAACTTGATAATATAAATATATGCTCCGAGTTCCACTGGTATCGTTACATACAATGGGATTGCTAAAGTGAAAAATTAAAGAAGAAGCTATTGCTGCATAAGAAAGTTTGCTCTGCTAGCGACGGTTTATGAGTTATATTGGGCAAATATTTGGCTAGTGAGATGTGATCGTTGAATGGCTGAAGGAAATGTATGACTAAGCAAACTTTTAAAAACACCAAACATGATTAGAGGCATTTGTTAGTGCATTTTGGTCTTTCATTTGATATTCATGAGAAATATCTTAATCGTCATGATGTTGCTATAAAGTGTAATCATTATGTAAAGGTAAGAAGTAACCTAATTGAGAAATGGAAAAAAGTTGAGAACTATTTTTTGTCATACCTAATCATAACTGAATTATTGGCTCAAGAAAGGTGTATTTCCTTAATGTGGAAGTGAGAGAATTAAAAGGAATAATGAATAAAGATGCTCAACGTCAGGACAACTTTGAGATCCACAAAGTTTTATGTTTGATTGGAAAAAGAAAATTTCTATGTGGAATTAATGCATTTGGTAGGATATACACTATGTTGGCTAGAAATGTATTTATTAATTGCTGAGGTAAGAGAGGTTAATTTTATGTAGGTCATTCATGTGCGCTACCTTTTCTTTTTGTTTTTTGTTTTTTGTTTTTTACAATTTATGTGAGATTAAAAGTGTAAAATCAAAGCTAACTATTTGTTGCCTCTTTTATAAGCAGTCTTAAAGCCGCAAGCAGCCCCTGCGAAGCAAAGGCAAATTAGGTATGTGCAGCCAAATTTTATTTATTTTAATCTTCGATAATTTTGATTTCCTTCATGTGATGTATGAGTTCTCTTTTCTACACAGAAAAGCTAAAATTGTACGCAACAACAGCAGATTTTCCAGTCCTTCCAGTCCTAGCACAATTCTCGAAAGTAAAGTCAGCAGCAGTGGTATTAATGTGGTGTCTAAGACACTGGTCAGTAGTAGTGGCTCGAACTATCCAGGTACAGAAATTGGGGTAAGAGCTGTCAGCAGTAATAAGAACCAACATCCACTAAATTCACATGATGGTCCTGACCTCATGAGTGATATTAGATCTCGTATACCTCAAAAGTTAGGCAATAATAATAGCTTAACAACTCCTTTGGGTCAAAATGTTTGGCCAACAGCATCAAGCAGCAATATCAGCCTGGCACCTTCATATTCAAATGTTGGTATGATGACGCTGGGAGACAAGCAAGGTTCTGGCCCTCTGAATTTTCTTTCCAGCAGCCTGATACCAGCTACATCAAATAGTTCAGGAGGAGTTTTCAGCATTACAGAAAGTCTATCTTTATCAGATATGGATGTTCGTATGGATTTACTGGGTGATACCAATGGTTCTAACACTCCGAACTTTATCAGATGTAGTGACTCGACTGGTCCTCAGAGTTCTGAAACTGGGATCATAGCAGTAAGCAGTGATAACAGCGTGGTGCCTTTAAATTCAATTGTTGGCAGCTTCAGCTCTCAAAACTATGCTGGGGATATTTCAGATAGCATTAGCTGTATGTCTAATCAAGAAAACATATTTGATGACATTTTGAATGATCTGCTTCCCCCTTCTAGTGCAAACTCTGGTACTTGGCAGTTCACAGAAAAATTGTAAAAGATGAAAATAGGTTCAAGCAATCTCCTTTATCTGGTAACTTTCTGACTGTACCTTTTTTCATATGCTTGATTTTACAACTTCCAAATGCAGTGTCATGGTTATGGTAAAGCCTTAGGTTTACGCTTGTTGGCTCTGTATGCTGTTTGATAATATCAGTTTCCTTTTATTGAATGGTCTGGTGTTAGCCTGTAATCTGTTTAATCTGCATCTTATTGCGTCCAACAGCATAGCAATTTTCTACAATTAATTAATCAGGAGTCTAGCCACGGCTCTATGAATACACTCTATAGTTGATAGCCCCCCCCCCCCCCCCAAAAAAATATATATATAGAATAAAAAAAAATTCAATGTAAGTAAATGAAGTAAAGAAAACAAGGGATTACTTGTATGTATTTGTTTCTGTATATAAATGAATGCTGGAGATAGTAGTTCCAGTAAGTTTACTTTTCAATATGTGATTTTGGGAAAGTATTCCTTTCATCTTCTTAAGTTTTGTCTCAAGGTTGATAGCTAATTCCTTACATCCTTTTGCTTTGTGACGTAATACTTTATTATCTTTTCTTTGCTGCAATTTATGATTTTATCCCAAGTAGTGATGGGATTCATTTATTGTTGTTGCAGTGAATGCTTTACTTTTTTGTTCAGGATTGTGGGTTCTCTTCTAGATATGGACCAATCAAGAGGCAGTGGGTCACTTATGCAATGCTGAACCCACTGGAACTCACAAGCATTAGTCTATTATACGGTCAATTGATTAATGTGCTCAAGTTTATCTGTCCTGCGCTAATCAATATGTATTTTGAAGATTATATGGGTTATCAGAAGTCTGTCCATGTTCTTTGGTAGTTTTCAAGCACCTTTTCAGTGAGTCAAGTGCACTTCAACTTTGGATTTAGTAAATGGGAACTGGGAAATTTTTAGCTAGAGGAAAATCATGTAAAAATAGATGCCTTTTCTGGTTTAAGGGTGATACCTTATTTTTGGTTTACAAATACTCGAAGGTTGCATTTGGTTTGAAGGATTGAGGAATAGATATGGTGGTTGTTTGGAGGAGCTTATCCTATAATGGATTTGGGATGCATCACTTTCATTTTCAACTATTATTGGAGTGATTCTGATGGCTTTGAAATCCACTCAATATAGAGTAATTTGACATCCTTCCTTGAAATCCTCTCTTAGAATCAACTTGTTCAATTCAAATGCAACCTAACATTCTGTAACATATGGGTTAGAGCCAGGGGTTCCTAAATTGCACTAGCTATATTGACTCACATCAGGCAGCTTAATAGAACGAAGTTAAAAAGAAACACACAGAGACAAACTCATCAGCAATGAATGTCGAAGGTATATGAAGAACTTTCCATATCTGATTTGGACAAACTTTTCCCTTAAATCTTCATATGGTCAATTATGATATTGATGATTAGATTGCTCTTTTATATCCTTTTGCTTTCATGACCAAATAATTTGCCTCATGTCATTTGCTGCAAGTAATGATTTTATCCTCTGTTGGGATTTCTTTATTTTTGCAGTAAATGGTTAGATTTGCAGGCTTGTCCACAGATTTTTCTTGTAGATATCTCCTGATTGAGGAGACAACTCCAGAGTTTACTTATGCTGAACTGAACCTTTGAAAATTTGGGCGCTGATTTGTCGTGAATGGATTACAGACCGAGTCTTACCTGTCCTGGGCTAATTGTGTGTTCTAAGGGTTGTGTGTGGATTACTTGAAATCTACATCTTGTTCTTCTACAGTTGCCTAGCACCTTTTTAGGTTAGTGAACTGCACTCTTTAACTCCACTCGGGTTTTTTTGTTGAATAGCTGGAATTCCCTTTAGGTTTTTTATTGGTTCTTTTTTTTTTTTTTGGTTTGTGTTTGTGTGTGTGTGTTGGGGGGGGGGGGGGGGGGCTCGTGTCTTGGCTGCCTTTCTGATAAAAAATTTCATATATGGGACGATAGGTTTGTAGGGGTGTCTCAGTCCAAGTGCAAGACTTGGTTTGCAATTCTATGTACTATTTGTCGTCTAACCATTATATGTGCTACATATTCTTAACATTTTTTTTTTCAAATTTGTGTACTTTATAGCTCTATTGCTCGTATGGCACTTTGTTTCTTGAGCAGTGGATCCCTTACTTGAAATACTCCTTATGTAACAAGTTTTCATTATTCCTAGAACCTGAAAGAACTTGCTCTGGAATTTTATGCAGAACCTTAGTTGGAGACAAGGCTCTTCGAATAGGATGTGGAAGGGGATTTGATGCTCGGGATTGCTTAGGGTTAATGAGAGAGTTTCTTGTTGATCAAAGAATGCGGCTTATTCAGAGAACTATTTGCTGCTATTCACATACATCACATGCTGAGATATCAAGGACTTAAAAAGAAAAGATTGATGTGTGTATGGAGTTCTTGTAGATTGATGTGAAAATTTTGTACTTATTTTTACATTAATAAAAATGCAATTTATTGTACTGCCCTTTGTCTTGCAACATAAGTATTGTCTTGTTTAGAAGCTGTAGTAGAGTAGGCTGATCTATTTCCCATAATTTGTTTATTAAAATGCTAGATATATCAATTCCATGAATTTGGGTCAGTGTGAAATGGAATCGGGTCAGAATTGTGTTTAAACGAGTAATCGAATAATTGAAAAGTCAATCATAGGTCAATTTGATGGATTCATTTAACCCATTTGTAAATTTTAAAATTAATTAAGGCCATGGTTGTCTAAAACCATAACATTCTAAACATTCAAATGATGGTACACAGTTGTGATGGTTGATTTTTTATTATAATTTTTTTATATATATTTGTTTTGTTTTATTTTAATTTCAGGTCAGAATGACGTATATAACACATACATGTTATTGCAAGTTGGCCCTTTATTTTATCTCAACTGGAGTGACGTTTATAAAATTACAAACATATGCTCATTTTTGGGACGGATGAAGTATTATAGTTTGAAATAATCGTGCTCCCTTAAGACAAAATCCTGGAAAATGCCACAAATCAACAAGAAATCTCTAAAAAAAAAAATTAACAGTTACAAAGATTCACATAATACGGTATTATGATTTATAAGCAAACGTATCTTCTTCCATCTTTCTTTTTCTCCCTCACAATACAAAGTTTCAGACATCACCAGATAACCGAGTCATGGAGCCAAGTCCTTTTCACCCAAACCTCCTCTCTCCACTTTCTTCCCCACTCTGTCATCCGGATTGCCTGTCCCTCGCAACCAATCTTCCAGTTTTGCTTCTCGATCAGCCTTAAACTCGTCATAATTCTCATACAAAGACAGAAACTGTTGATGAGACAAACTTTTACTTAGTTGCGATTCTTCTTGTAGCTCCCTCCCAACCTCGTCGGACAATGGTAAATCTTCTCTCCCTCCCTCTGCTACAACAGCATGACTGTCAGATGTACTTGCAAATGCAGGGTTAAAATTGAACTTTATCTTCTCATTCTTGGATTCACTTGCTTCAACTGAATCCACTTGGGCTCGACTGAAGCTGTTGGACCGTTGCTTGCCCAACTTAAACACACTGGATAGATAACCAGTGCTCCGTTCACTATCCTGCTGTGAGTAAACCGTACTACGACCCCACGTGGTTGGGGCCCACGAGCTCGTTCTTCCAAGAAAACCTGAGCTGGAGTTGTATATCAATCCTCGTTTTGGCTGCTTTGAAGATATGATGGATAGAGATTTCTTGATATCTTTGATCATTTCATCTGCAACTGGGAGGCCACATTCTTTCATTGACCTCACCATGGTAATGGAATCTTCTAGATCTTCTGTGTGCAAAGATGTCTCATGTGATTTTTCGGTGATGTTGTTCTTGAGATTAATGAGGTTTGGGGTTGCATTGTGGGTGTGCTGCTGGACATAGAAAAGCCCCACAGAGGGCTCATTTGCCACGAATTTTATCATGTCTGCTAAGTTTTCGGTTATCTCCACAAAACCATCGACTGTGGAAATGTCATGCATCTTTTTGAAGTCAATTGGCTCCTCATCACTGGATAAAGTACGGAAATTCAACACACGGCATCAAATTTTTGAAATTCCAGAACTCATGATGATACTATGAGTTTTCATGTTAGGTAATTCTGAATATATAATGTGACACAAGTAGTAATTCACAAAAGAGAAAGGAAAAAACTACGATATCAGTGAAGATAGCATATGAAAGGCAGAAAGAGAGTTCCCATATAGTTGGAATGGCACCATATGCATATTTTCTCAGCACATCTTCATTATAGATACAAACCACCAACATTTCAGATGATCCAATTTTAGGTACCCCGCCCCGTGCCCCATTTGTGTTCAGCGAACAAACCAACAGAAGTAATGTCATCATCCATGTTAATGATCAACGTACAAAAAGTTCAAAATTATTTACGGTTGCATTTGGAATGAAGGATTTGATGATGGACTTGAAACTCATAGCACAAAATCCATTAGTGGTTGTTTGGATTAATATGAATTTGAAATCCATCACTTTCATTTAGAACTAATTGTCGAGGGATTTGGGCGAATTTAAACTCCACTATTATTTGGGTGGGAACTTGAAATCAACTGATTTCAAAACCCTACATTTCCAAAATCCCTCAATCCAACCTAAGGGTGATATATATTCAGAATAAACATGCATATGAAAGTTGGTCAATATAAACAGTTAATGCACGAGTTCCTCAAAAGAGGAGAAATATACCATACTGTTGTTCACTAGCTCATACGGTAGTTGTGATAAACTAATGCGAAGATCACAAACAACTATATGCTACGAAATAACCCTGAATTGGATTAGCTTATACCATCACAAAGTAACTTCCTAGCTTCCCGACAACTCCAGCTGATGCAATGACATTATTTTGAATTAGGCAATACACAACAGGTGAGAACTTGATATCATTAAAGGCAATATTGGATTCATAGCATAAAAATCAACTGAAAAGTCGATAATTTCTCCAGGAAAGACCAAGTTTATGCTACATCTTACTTGAACATAGATCATGCATCCAGTGATGATCTTATTTTGCAGAGTTACATCCAATCTAAAACAGCGAAAAACCTGCAACGCCAAGCCAGAAAGAAGTCTCCAGTTAGCTTTAGGATACTCATTTCCCAAACAAAAGATTGACAAATCAACTCAGCACTGAAAGCTTGTAGATTTCAATTCTTTACCAAACCATTCAGCAAACACCTCCTCAGTTTGACCGAATTATTTTTTAATTTCCATGTATTTAGAAACATAATTTGGGGTTTGATTTGAAATCGTGGAGACAAATCAAGATCAGAAATAACTGCAAATGTCCAAATTCAAGCGACTTGATTCATCACTCAAAGTAAAAAAAAGCTCATTTAATTTCAGAACAAGAAGCTTATATCAGATTAAAAAAGTATGTTAATATCAATGATAATTTACGAATGTATTAAAAAAAAAAAAAAAAAAAGAGTTTGTTGCTGGTTCAACCAGTCATAAGAGGGGAACCCACAATTTCACAAGAAAATCTTTGCAACAGCTATAACAAGGCCCCCAATCAAAATTCAGAAGGAACCCAATTCTCAAAATGCAATCTTTATCTCATTAGCAATCAAAGAACGGATCAAGAAGCACACACAGATGTACAATTGCTGATAATATTGGTATAAACAATGTAAAAATCTAGAATTGAAGAACTTACAATGTTTTGCCCAACTGAATTGGGTTTTCTTGTGCTGTCTATTCAGAAGGATATTATTAGATTTTGGGTTTACTTCGTGTATACGTATATATATGTGCGTAATATATATAGAGATGGATGTGTTGATACCCGCAGCGTATTTTTATTTTTGTCCCTTCTCGTCTGAGATGAGTTTTCTTTCGGAAGATAGATGTGTTCATCTGTAATACTAATTGCTAATGCCAGAAGAATCTTTTGGATATGACCTGTTTACCCTTAGAAGATATATACATACAAATTTATGAGATATAATCTTATAATAAAAAAATAATACAAGTAAATTCCTTTCAATAATTGATGGAAAAATTTGATATTGTCGATAAATAATCCTATTATTTTCTACACAACCAAATCCACTCACAAGAGAAAAATCTATTTTTCTATACATGTTATATTTGACATGAACGACTACTTTCATTTTACTTTATACAATATTATTTAATATTTATTGAAGAATTAAATGAACAAATATATGCAAGTCGTAATCAATCCCCCTCCCTCAATTTTCTAGACGAGCAATATATGTTTTCTACTCTGCAACCTCCTAGTTTGCTCGTCTTCTTACTTGCTATCATCTTCTTTGTTCTAATATTCTTCTTCTAAATTTTAACGATTGAATATCTTCAGTTCTTCACAATATTATATAGCAATCCTACTCTATCTTTAAGTCATGCATACTTTAATTGTTGTTGCAACTAGAGATCTACATTTATTCTTTAACTTCTTTTAAAAAACTATAAAATCAAACTACGACATGATACAATTCTTTATTTCCTAATTTTATAAGAACAAAAATTGTAAAAAAATTCAGTATAATTAAGTGAAAATTGATTGATTTGATGAATATAAATTAGGTTTAAACAATTAATTTTGATGTATATTATTGCAAAAGATTAATCACTAAAAAAATACAAATGGGTAAAATGGTAACAAAGCCTAAATGGTAATTAGGTCAACCTAGATTAGTAATATTCCCTAGAATTGGTGTGGCAACAGCATTTTGTGATCTGTTCATAGAAATATGATAGATAGAGACAAAATGATTAGGTTCTCCACACTCCACAGTGTCTCGCTTAAATTATTTATTTTTATTTTAGGTTTATTTTTAAGGGACATTATTTCTTTTTATTTTAGGTTTATTTTTAAAAGAAATTATTTATTTTTATTTTAGGACTGGCTAAACATTCTTGCTGAATCACTTCCTCTTTTTTTTTTTTTTAGACAAAAATATTTTTTTATTCATAATGTTCGATCATAATCGATCAAGTATTTTACAAATATTTGAGAATTGATCGAATACTCTTAAAATGTTTAATATGTAACTATCGAACATGGTTAAATTTAAATATTAAATTATAATTTAAGATATTTTGTATATAAATACAGAATATACCAATAAAAATAAAAATAAAAATAAAAAGCTACAAAACTATAATAGTTATATACTTTATATTTGGAAATTATTTAAAACAAAAATCTAAAATAGCTAAACAATAAGAAAATTCTTAAACTAACATAATAATTTTAAAAATCCATCTACATATTATTGGAAAATTGAAAACTATTTAACTGAATTTTAAAATAAAATATTAAAATTAATAAAAACCTGTAAATACATATAAATAAATAAAAATATGGTTAAAAATAATTTTTTTTTACAAATTCTAGTTGAACATTTCAAGATCGTTTGATCGATATTAGTTGAGCATTTCAAGAATGCTCGATGATTTTAACGGAATATTTGTACAATATTCAATCGTTCATCATCAAACACAATAGTTGAAAAATTAAGAATTTTATGAAAAGAACATACTTGTCCGTATAAATAAAGAAACGTGTACGCAGCAAAAATGGGGTATTTGTTAACATAGGTAGACTGTTGGACTGATAATATTTTAGACTTGTTTTTCGTACATAAATTGAGATAAAATTTTGTACTATTTGTCAAGGATTTATCCACACACACACACACTTATATATATATATATATTTACATATATTTCCCCTTAAAATTAATTTCAGTTCAGCTCCTGCAAGATATCTGCAAGGATAAAGAAGATAGGACGGAGAAAACAGGAAATGGTTATGGCTTCTTCACTACTCTCCAATCAAATTTTGGTTTTCCAAGTTCCCGCTGTTTCTCTCGACCAGCCAAAAACACCATATTCTGCCAATATTTGCAGTCCAAGTTTTTCTTCATCACCCAAAAGTGTTTATCATTTGAACCTCAAACTCAAGTACAGAATTTCAAGAACTTCTTCTGAAGGTCTCTCTCCCTCTCTCTCTCTCTCTCTCTCTCTCGTGCTTTACTTGTATTTTCAATAATTCTTAAGTGATTTGGGCATATGGGCTTCCAAGAATTGAACTAATTTATCATAAAATTACTGTGAATGTTGGATGTAGTTGTAGTCATAAAATTACACACTCTCTCTCTCTCTCTCTCTCTCTCTCATGTTGAATTCTTTCTCTTGGGCTATCTTGATCATGTCCAGTAAAGTTCCAATTTTTATTAATGTTTGATAATTGGGTTTATCTTTCTGTTTAGTACATCTTTAAGGAACTCAATACAGATTGTGAAGCCTGATTGGGCCTCATTAGGCAGATGCAATAGGCATAATTTATACTATGGGACATCCTTATAAGATCTATGGACATATCATAGCTTGTAATCTCAGAAAACTAGTGTGAAAAGAATTTAAATTCTTTGCTTTAAATACTTATGATTCACAGTTTGCTTTCAATTTCATATTACAGAAGTTTCTTCTGAATTGACCGACGATTCCAAGTTTGTCCCTTTAAATTCTGAGGATCCGAAATATGGTCCACCTGTAAGTTCTGGTTAGTTCTATGCCATCTGTTGTTTACATTGCTTACAGAGAGAGAGAGAGAGAGAGAGAGAGAGATGAAAGATGAAGAAATGGAGTTTCACACTTGTGCATTTTTTTCAGGCTTTATTGTTACTCGGTTTCCAGGTTGAAGAAGCTGGAAAGGTTAGATTCACATTCCTTGTATCAATCTGAACTATCTCTAGATTTTGTATATTTAATCAAAATCTCCTTTTCTTTGTTAGTATCATCTTTGAATCTCATTGGATAAACTGCAGTGATTTTTACCCCTCTTTAACCTTCCTACAGATACAACAATTTCTGAAAGAGTTGGATGGCGAATTTCTCGAGGTAAATTTGAGGTATCTGTGATATACGAATGACGTTATAACTAAAAATTTTACCCATGCAACTTGATACCAGCAGCCTTAAATGCATCAGAAATGTTGATATTTCACCAATGTTCCCGTTCTGTAACGAAATGCTTTCTTAATGGAATCACATTCTCCAAAGAATCTAAATTTGCATAGTTTTTTCCCCTTCTCTTTCATTTTGGTCTATTTGATGTTATCATACTTTATATTGTTCATACCTCCAAACGAGGAGAGCTACAATCTACTATGCTATATTACTTTGCATGCTTTAGACAGCTCAAAGTAAAATGTACTAAATCATATGAAACCAATTTTCAATTGTTTTTTAATATATATACAGGTGATTTTTTGTACTGAAGATATGATCAACCGTTCACTTTGGGAAGCAATGAACACGAAGCAATCAAATCTTGAAGCATCAATGGTTAGATTTCTTTATGGTTGGGTTTTGCTTTCTTTAATCTTTTAAATGACTTAAAATTCACACACTATAATCTAAACTCAGTTTCGCCTAGATAAGGAATAATGTTTGAAGTCTAGACGTCCAAATTTGTTGCTTGGAATTCAGCCAATTGATGCACTTTGCTTACTTTTCAGGCTCTCGTTTTGAATGTTAATTAATTCTTGAGAAACCCCTTTTTCAGAGTGTTCGGAAGCTCTAAACACTAGAAAACCAGTACAGGGAAGCTTTCACGTGCACTTCTACCACCTGTAGAAATTACTTTTCCCAATAAACACTAGTTACTCTAGCTGTTGCATGACTTGTTGTAGTGTTCGGAAGCTCTAAACACTAGAAAACCAGTACAGGGAAGCTTTCACGTGCACTTCTACCACCTGTAGAAATTACTTTTCCCAATAAACACTAGTTACTCTAGCTGTTGCATGACTTGTTGTAGTGTTCGGAAGCTCTAAACACTAGAAAACCAGTACAGGGAAGCTTTCACGTGCACTTCTACCACCTGTAGAAATTACTTTTCCCAATAAACACTAGTTACTCTAGCTGTTCCATGACTTGTTAGACGAACGGGGCATTGCACCTATATAGTATTTTTTGTTTGATGTAATACCTGAATATGATCTCTCTGTAGTCTTCATCATCATCATCATCATGATATCTACTACTAACTTGCTTGATGTTGTGATTTGAGCTGTTCCATTTTTTCAGGTTGCAAAATCAGTTCCACGAATTTGCTTCCTATCTGGTATGACAGGAGAGCAGATGATGATGTTCATAGATGCCTTCCCAGAAAGTGGTAATCAGTATTCAAACACTATTATTATCATAACTAGATAAAAAGAAAGTAAATAAACAAGAACAAAAGGCATAATAATTTCCACTTAAATATTCCAAATATGTGTTTGTATATTTTTCAAAACATCATTTTTAGTTAAACGTCATTTGATTCTAATGTTCTAATTAAGTTAGTGATCAAGTTTCGATTATTTTCTTGGGCTGATGTGTGTATATATATTTGCATATTTCAAGATTCGTCATTCTACTATCTCTTTCATGCATTCGTATGCAGGTTTGGAACCTCCAATCTTTGCAGCTCTCGTTCCAAATAGTGCTGACAAACCTTTATCAGAGTTGATCGAAGAGATTATGGGCGACCATGAAATGCTAGTAGGTTTACTTGATCAACTGAAAAAAAAAAAAAAAAAGTCTCAAAATGTATTTTCCCTTTGTTCAATTTCATCTTTGTCTATTGCTTCTCTTGAGTTAATCCAATGTCTTATTTCATGCAGTCTACACGGCAAATAATCTAAAAGTTACGACGCAATTCCTGGAAGCTTGATCAACACTATCTTTCAGTATTTTGAATTCGAGCTGAGATTCAGTATTTTGAATCCGAGTTGAGATAGAAGCATTCGCCTCTGGTTTTTCTAGTTGAATTAGATTTTGACAGACGTTGGCTTTTAGCATAATCTTTCATTAGTAGTATTCATTAGTGGTTGCAACTGTTGAAGGAATTGTGTACCATTTTCAAGTTAAAGTTTGGAACATGAAAGTGCATATATAAAATATGAAATAAATTCAGAAAATTATAAAAATGAATATTAAAGATTACAAATAAATTTGAAAATACAAATTAATCCATTGTGTAAATTATTTAAATAGAAAATATTTTTCTAAAAATTGAAAAATATAATTAAGAAATCTTAAATAATTGATCTAAATTACAAAAGAAATCAGAAAGCTACAAATAATTTCTACTAATCCCAAATAAACTACTAACTTATAATATTTTCTTAATTTGTTTTCCTTTTTTTTTTTTTCTTTTTTCATTTTTGATATTTTTTTTATTCTTTTTTAATTTCAAAAGTTTTGTAATCTCTATAATCTATATTTTATATTTTTCAAAATTATTTTTTAATTTTCATGGTTAATGTTCATCCCACTGAAAAGTGAGAGGGACATACCAAAACAACTATTTTTATAAAAAATACTGTTATTTTTATTTTTCATATATTTGTGTCTTTTTTTGGAAGGGAAATTTTGTGTCTATGTTGTTGTTCGATTGAGGAAGATTGGCGGTTAGTATCTTCATATTTTTAATGTCTTATGGGGATGTATTTTATCCAACTTGCTCTTTCATCCTATGAACTCAATTTACATTTTGCTTGTTATTTCTTTTTCTTGTTTTGTGGGATGAATCTTGTAAATCATTCGTTTATATATTTTTATATGTGAATATTTAATTTAATTTATGATATAAAATGGAATGTGTTAATTAAAATATACTAAGATAACATGTGAAAATTATATATTATTTTAATCGTAAATTTTACTGATGGAACGTCAAAGCTGACAAACTGCAAATATTGCATATTTGAGCTATCAACTAAGAACAACTTATATTCCATATGCTTTAGTTCAAATTTACAAAAAAAATTGCAATCACATTTATATCTTTCTATTGTAATGATTTTGATATAGTATATAAATTTTAAGTCAAAGTTCGCGGAATAAAGGTAAGTGGGGTTTTTATATTCTCATTATTTTAATTTTTTTCTAAAAAATATTATATAAAAATTAGAATAAAGAAGCTATTATATCTACTTTTCAAAAGCATTTGATTACAATAGAAACATCATGGACCATACAGATTCAATTAATCCTAAACTAGGAGTTTGAATTATAAATTTCTCTAAATATGTTTTATTGGAATTTTTTTTATAGAAATTTCATGAAGATTTTCACTAAAGTATAATATATATCTATAATTCAATGAGAAAATCTTAGATATTTAATTAATTAAATTTATAAAAATAATTATGTTTTTAAATTAGAAAATATCATAAATTATTCATATATATATATGTGTGTGTGTGTGTGTGTGTAATCAGAACTCTTGATTCAAACAAATAATTTGGTACTATTCAAAATGTCAACGGTCATGCGATTTTATTTTACTAATTAATACTTATGTATCATAGTCATAATAATTATTCAGGGATAATTTATATAGATTCTTATGGGCTTACATGGGCCTCTACAGCTACTGGGCTTATATTATTCTAACCAGACTATTTAAATAAGCTGAAATATTTAGAAAGGCCCAATAGGTTTTATTTCCACGTATATGGACTGGGCTCAAGTATTCATCAATTACTATGATCAATGGGCTTTATTATCATTGGCCCAATGGGGTTTGATCACTCTTATAGAGATTGGGTTTAAAATTCTTTTAACATTGAATTATAGGTAGGGAATATTTCCATGTACCCTTCCATAATTTGATGATTATGAATCAATTGAAAATATACTCGAATTAAAGTGAAATATTAAACTAATTTAAAATGAAAGGGATGTATTTCAAACTTATATTAACTCAAATTATTATTTACGGCTTTTTATATAACTTTTTGTAAAAGAACTGAATTTCTAAATATAATTTTTGAGTAATATCTTGTAACAATCAATGCTAGTTGAATATTTATAAATAAATTTCGAGTAACATCTTGTAATAACTTCATGTAAACAATCGATGTTGGTTGAATATCCGTATATACTTTTCGAACAAGTTCTTATAACATTTAATGTTGGTTGAGCATCTATATGTCATTTTCAACTTCTTGAAATATTTGATGTTGGTTGAACATCTGCATATAATTTTCGAGCAGTTTCTTGTAATTCAGTGTTGGTTGACCATACGTATATAATTTTCAACAACTTCTTGCAATATTCGATATTGATTGAATATTCATACATAATTTTCTCCGTATATACTTTTCGAATAACTTCTTGTAACATTTAATGTTGGTTGAGCATCTATATATTATTTTCAACTTCTTGAAATATTTGATGTTGGTTGAACATTTGCACATAATTTTCGAGCAATTTCTTGTAATTCAATGTTGGTTGAACATCCATATATAATTTTCAACAACTTCTTGCAACATTCGATGTTGGTTGAATATTCGTACATAATTTTCGAGCAATATTTTCTAACAACTTTTGGAACAATCTTGATTGAACTCAAGTAACACTTAGTAAGTTTACTAAAAAAGTATTTGAATTGTGAATCTAAATTGTAGTTATGAACTCACTTACTAACTAAAAACAAGAAGAAGAAAAGAAACAACAAATTCAGCCACAAAAGAGTTTAGACCATCAAATTTCACTACTTAACATCAACAAAACCAAAATTATTGACCAAATCAGTTTCCTTTGGCTGATGAACAATCTTCTCTATCATGCTCCCAACGCTCTCCAACCCAACCATGGCTTCCAACACTTTATCCTCCCAAACACCCTCGCCGGAAAACCTCCCCCCGCCGCCTCCCTGAAATACCAGCTCCGATATCCGCTCCTTCTCCGCCTGCCTCTCGTACCTCTTCACCTCCATTGGCGTCACCAAATGATAAACATAAACCATCCTCTCTTGCCCAATCCTGTAAGCTCTGCAAATCGCCTGTCGTTCCACCGACGGATTCCACGCCACGTCGAGCAACACCACCCTCGAAGCTCCGACCAGGTTTATACCTTCTGAGCAGGCTCTCTGAGACGCCAGCATCACCCGGGCCCCGCCTTTCCTGTCGTTGAATGAATCGATCGAATGCTGCCGTACCTTCGATCCGATTTCTCCATCCATGTACATAATCTCCCGACCTTGGTTCCATTTGAAATGCGATCTTATCAGGCTTCTGATGTGGAGCAAAGGCGGGATGAATTCGCTGAAGATCAACACTTTCTCGTTTAGTCGGGCCGAGAGCTGGATTAGATTGACGAGGAACCGGGTTTTGGCGCTCGCGTTTGGGTCGGATTTCAAGGCCTTGAGAGTTCGGGCTTGATCGGCGAATTCGGGCCGCAACGCTACAAGCGAAGGGTGGATTTGGATAAGCGAAGCTAAATTTGCTTGCTCCAGATATTTCTCCACTTTATTAATCTTCTGCAGTAATTTTTTCTGCAAATCGGTTGGTTTCAGTATGATCAAGCAGTCCTTCATCCCTGGAAGAGTTTTCTGAAGTATACTGCCTTTGTGTATATGAACAAACGGTTCGATCATCGATCGAAGCTTCTTCAACGCATCGTCATTGCTGCTGTTTCTGCTGATCGAATTAGTGAGAATATTCCACTCATCCCTGCCCCTTCCCTTCCTCCCCGGCTTTCTGGAAAATTGATGAGAAAATCTAGGGTTTACCAGGCACAATGTGTTGTAAAGCTCTGAGAAATTGTTCTGAAACGGCGTCCCTGATAGAATCACCCGCCTCCGCGTTCTCACCTTCGTCAACGCCTTCCACATCAGGCTCTGATTGTTGCGAGGCGTATGACCTTCATCCATCACCAACAAGCCCGGTAACTCTAGCAGCACCTTCTTGAATTTGTTGTTCTCCCTGTTTTCCCCTGCTAGTTCTTCAAACATACGGTACCCTATTCCTAATATACTCCCACCCTTCATCCAACAAGCCAATTTTACAAACCGAATGTAATCTTTATCCTTCCGATGACACCGCGTTTGATCAGAAACAGCGGCAAAGGTCTCGTTTTCTTGATCGGACAGCTTCGACTCGTTCAAGTTGTGGAAATTAATGCCAATTTTCCAGTTCTTGAGTTCCTGCTCCCATGTCAGGAGCATGCCACGTGGAGCTATGATCACGGGCCGACAAGTCGGGTAGAGCTTTAGGAATGTTTGGAGAAACACCATCGTCAGACGGGTTTTGCCTGTACCCGGAGCGTGTGAGATTATGCAGCCTCGGCCTGCGTTTGAATGCAGCCTTTGGAGATTCTTGATGCGGGTTTCTCCGGCTACGTTTCTCCACAAGAATTCGAATCCCTCCAGTTGATGCTGGTACAGTTCCTTGCTGTTTGATTCAGGTATCAAATCAAAAACTGTGCCTGTAGAATGAACTGATGATTCCAAATTGCCTGAATTTGAGTTCTGAAACTGAATTTGATCCATGAAGCTTTTCTTCGATTCTTCGAACCCATCTTTCTTTTCGTGTTTTTCAGAGGTTACTACATGCTGCAATATAATGATTTTATTAATTTAAACTCTGTATGCATGGAAGTTTCAATTCATTCGTCAAAATGCCGTATTTATATCTATATCTATATCTATACTTACGAATGATGGTAATACGTGCTTAATATCCAGTAGAACTGATAAACAACATCTGCATACAATGCCTATCTGTTCATCAAGAACATCATCATGCTCTCCTCGTCTGCATCGAGCCGTCGGGCTTTCATCAGCATCTTTTGATCCTAAAGATTCATCATCCTCCTGCAGAAAATCAAATCATGTTTCTATATGTATATATGTTTTTCAATTTAATGCAGTTTTAGTGAAATATTCGATGAACTTACATTAGAAGAATTTCTGCATTCACCTAGTTCTGATTCCCACAATCCCATTTCTAAATCATTGAAAAGAGCTTCAATCTCCTCCGAAAATTTGTTCTTTACCAAACATGACTTATCATCATTTAAACTGAACTTCAATGGCGGCGTATAGCCTTCATTACTGTCTCTAACAGAAACTGGATTTTCTCTGACCAAATCTTTTTCCTCCAATCTCCAATCCTCCAACATACTATCGAAATCGGGCTGAGGAAGTAATCTGGCCTTCTTTGCGGGCCGTCCAGCTTTTCTCGGTCCTTTCTTCCCCACATGCTCGTAGTGCCAATCAGAATCACCATCACTGCTTCTCTCGGAATCTTCATCAGCCGCTAAAACTCCAAAACCCTGGTTTTTTGTTTCAGTGTTTTGATGAGGTTTTGCATCATTGCTTTTCTCAGAATCATCAGCCACTGAAACTTCAATAAAACCCTGATTTTCAGTTTCAAAGTTCTGAAGAGTTTTTGTACGGGCCTTTTTCTTTGCCTTCGCGGGCCGACCAACTCTTCTTGATCCTTTCTTCACCACGACATGTTCATTGTGCCAATCAGAATCATCACCATCTTCATTATCATCGTCATCACTGTTTTTTCCAGAATCTTTATCAGCCAATCTTGAAACTCCAAAACTGTTAGGTTTTGCAGTAGCTTCTTCATCCCCATAGCTTTCTCGATCGGGCTTTTTCTTGATTTCATTGTAGCGTCGTCGGTAAAACTCGTCCCAGTATGCTTCCGACTGCCTTCTCGTTCGCCTCGATATCGAACCTTCAAACTCCATAACTGATAAAAGTATTCACGCACCGAGAGAGAGAGAGAGAGAGGAAGAAGGAGGTTGGAGAGAAACTAGGAGAGATAATGATTGGGATTATACGATGATTTAAAAAACAACTTTGTTGTAGATACTGTATAATTCTATCCAAAATTTGAAAAAATGATTGTCCATATATATAATATAAGTTGTGTTATATTAATGGAAGAAATATTATTACGGGGTGGAAAGATAATTGGCAAAAAATATATCCTTGCCAAATTTTATATATTAAGGGTGAATTAAAGGTGTTAATGAGATGAGTCGACCCGTACATTGTTTGAAATTAAGGTAGAAACAAGATTGATAAGTTCTGCTCATTAGGTTTATTTGTCGGATCAATGTAACTATTTAAGGTATACTATTTACATATTTTTACTTTAATAGATTAATTAATTTGAGCATAGTTACCTATTAAAACTATATTTATGTTTGTATTTGTATTATACTATTGACATATAATGCACAATGAGTAATTTTAAAATAATTAATTCTATTTTTTTTCCACTTTTAATTTTTCTTATGTTCTTGAATTTCTAGAAAATACACATGAACTCATTTAAATGGCTTCTCAACCACACCATTTTAACAAAAGTCCATAGCTAAACTATGTTTTTTATTTTCTTTTTACTTCATTTTACACTTATATTTTAATTGATAGGTATAATTTAAATAAATTAATATTTTTTTAATGGCTTAGAAATCGAACTTCTAACAAACACCTTTATTTGGTGAAGCGATACCACTATACTATTAAAATTGGGACAACAAATTAATATTCTTAAGTTTGTGGTGAGTAATCACTAAGACCAACTAGATTGATTCAAATGTTATAATTGACACACTCTTAAAGATTTTTTGAGCAAAATATATGTTAAAGATAGGAAACCACAAATGGTTTATTATTGGGCTTTTGGATTTCAAGATCCAATTAAACCCATTAACTAGACCTAACAACAAATAAATGAATTCCGTAACATTTAATTGAAATTGCTAAATATCTGTTTATCAAGAGTAAAGACGCGCCATGAAAGTATTACCTATGTTGACAACAAAAGCATTGAAGTTTGGACGAATCGATCGCCATTCTTTGTCGAAAAACACTTGGGGTCGACCAATGTCGTCTTGGATCACAATGTGCTTAGGGTTTGGTCTGGTTTCTGGCATGGTGGGTAGTAGTTTAGTCTCATAATTGACTCGTTTTCTTTGACGAACTCCTTGAAATGAGTATGGTTTACACATGGGCTCATGGTCAAGTGTTCCATAATCCCTATTGAAAGTGTGCTCATTGCATAACAGTAGTCTTGATAGACTCGCCTGCACATGGATTGAAATGATATTATGTACGAACAATAATAAAAAGTACAAGACTTAAACACGATATGAAGTAGAAGATCCTGATTGACGAAATTACTTAAGTACCAAACCAAATAGTAACATGTTCTATACACCAAGTGTGCAAAATCTTGACCCACACTCGTGCAAAAGTAGTCTTCAACAATATGATTAGAGCCCTTTTCTGCAGAATACTCAAAGGAAAGAGTTTCCTTTCATGGCAGTTTGGAGGAGAATTTTCCGATGAAGCTGCTGGCATAACCACAATGCTCATCTCCAGCTTTCCTCTCAGCCCTTTTTTTACTCTTCAATTGGCTGCTCAACGAAATCATCCATATAACCATGAGCAAGAAGCCGCGCTTCCTGCAGGCCTGGCCGATCAGTTCCGCTGCCTCATCAGCTGCAGCAGGTTCTCCGGCGAGGAAGCCGCCAAGGCCAACGATCGGAGCTTGGAGATCCGGTGGATCGAGGAAGGGCTTTTCGTGATGATCTGTGGGGGTATGTTGTTGGATTGATCAAAAAAGAACTTGTGCTTTGAATTGAGAAGTTTTTGTTGAGGGGTTTTCGCTTTGTGGATTGGTTCCTTGATCATGCAATGGATCGTCATTTGATGAGTGTTTTTTGGTGGAATTAGTGTAAGAAATGTTTGGTAACATGTCATAATTAATGTGAAGTGTAAGGCCACCATTTATATATAGGATCGACTTGGGTTAGTAGTGCTAAGACAAGGGATGAAATACTTTGGGGGATATTATAATTATGGTTCTTTAAAATGTAGTTATTTGGAACGTGGTTACTGTTTTGTACATGAACTTTCAGTTTTGCACAATTTAATAATAAAGTTCACGGAATCCAAAATTTTATGTTAGAATATAATTTTTTGATAGAATTAAGTTTCCGATAGAAAAATGAAATTCCCCAAATTTATTCTTAAGTTGTGCAAAAGTTGAGAACTGTTGCAGAATTGTTGTGTATTTGGTGGAACATAAATACTCCCCCTTTGTGTCTAACCAAAGATTTTATTTAAAAAAAAAAAAAATTGTAATGAAAACATCTAACAAGTTGATGGGGCCGTAAGATATTTCAAAGTCTTTATTTCCGTACACATTTTAATCTCGTCTATCATTTTATTAACGTGTTACAGAAAAAAAAGAAATGTGTTTGTCAATAAATAAAATATAAAATTAAAACATAAAATAAAATCTCTCAATGGTTGGAGGAGATAATTAATGATGTTTTGCCATATATTCCTCAATGTCAAAAAAACGATTTCCGTGCAATTTGTAGATCACCGAGTAAATGCATGAAACAACTAGTCCACTAATCAAGTATTTCAAATCGATTATGAATCCGAGCTGGCAGCCACATGCAATAATAAAACAAATTCGACGCCCTCTACTTTCTACTACCCATTCTTAAAATAAAAAAGAAAAAAAATGGAGCAAAGCTATAATATAATCCCTACGTCCTACCAAAAAATAAAAAAAGAAGAAGTATGCGTGTAATTTGCATAACTGAATTTAGAAGCCTAAAACAGTACACAAACAAAACTCTCCTTGTGAGACGGATAGAGTACAATGATAGGAGGGGTGAAATAACCAACACTGTAACATACTAACATGTGTGTTGGTGCTGAATAACAGTCGATTCGGTAGATTATCAAAACTAAGATAACAATGCATTGAATACCCTCCACTCCAATCTTTTAATTAAGATTAAGATATTTGCAAACTAAATAAATCCACGTTATAAGTGTGTATTTATCACCGCATTAATTAATAATGTATTCTCAAACCACTTTATATATATGAATATAATTGTTAAGTAAATAATAATTGATCTCACGTGGAAATATAAAGCTGTGAGAATCAAAGCCTAAAACTGCATGTTCCAAGTAGATAAGTGAATTTTCAATTTAGGATCTAACACATATAAACGCTACCTATTCATTTGTTAATTAAAAACTTCCCAACAAATTTGTAATAATGTAACGCCATGCAATGATCCATAATCATGGGGATTCATCATTAATTGCTCTTATTGTCCAATCACTGTATATAATTATATCCCAGACTCCTCTCTTCATTCAAACAATTTCAAATTAAAATATTAAAAGGGAAGAAAAAGAAGAAGTTCTTTTGTCATCTATGAGAGTTCTTGAACCATGCCATTCTGAGGCCTCCAATATATCGGCCACATAGGAGGAATCACCCATCAAGAACAACAAGATGAAGGAGGATGCAGAAGGATCTGCCTCGAAATATGGGACATTGTCTCGTATCGAGATAGATCTCAAGCTCTCTAACGACAAATTGATGAGTAAGGGTACTTACCCTAATTCAAAGCTCGAACTCAATCTTTTCAACTCTTCCGATGCTAACGAAAACTCAAACGAGGGCAATCCCAAACCCTTGGAGCCAAAAACTTTCACATGCAATTTTTGTAGGAGAGAATTTTCGAATTCTCAAGCCTTGGGTGGCCATCAAAACGCCCACAAACAAGAGCGGGGACTGGCCAAGCAGCGTCATAGTGCAGTTGATATGACAGCTGCTGGTGCTCCTCTGACCTACAGCCAACCGGGGTACCTCTACTCATCGTACCATCAAGTACCTTTTTATGGCTCTTTCAATAGGTTACCTAGGGTTAGGCCGAACCCATGACTAACAAACCCTACTACCACACTCCGTGGTCATCATCGTCACCTTACGCCTATCGTTTTGGCTGTGAAAAGATGTCTAGATCTTACTTGATAAGCCCACCATCATCAACACTATATGATGGATTAAGGATGGACAGTTTTCATTCAACATAAAACCAGAGGCAGTGGAATAGGCCTTGATAAGTTTGGTGGAACCCTTAATTTAGGAGTGAACTCAAACCCCAACCCTACCATAGTCAAAAGTGTGTGTAATGAAGCAACAACCAAGGGTAGTGAAGGCGATAACAATCAAGGGCTGAGGTTGGGAAGTGTCGATGATGACAACAACCAAACAGAAGATGCTCCAGGACTTGATTTGAATCTTAAGCTTTAGTGTTGTAATGCCTTGTGATATATATAGTCCCAGATCTCCATAATTATCAATTATATTGTGTCTTGGAACAAAATCTTTTCACATCTCTCAGTTAATCTTTTGAAGCCCGACTCCATTTGACTCATTTATACCCCACTGAACGAACTACTGAGCTAAATTAAAGAGGGGGAGAAGACTAATATACAGCTAACTGGAATGAAAATAATCAAGCATGTCCACAACTATTCATTCTATTTTAAAAAAACCACTGATAAAGAGAACTACTTATAAGTAATCTTTGACAAATTCTGAAAATGATCCGTTCTCTCTCAATTTAGGAAGAGTGACTAATTATCACACAATTTTAGAGCATGCCCATAAAAATCTACCGACCATACAACCATAAGCTACAGATCCATCTCGATGACTAAAAAGAGCATCATTGTCATGATAATTTCTCATTTGAATGTAAGATGGCAATAAACTGCTTAATAAAAGGGCAGCCATGCAGGTACATAACTCAGAACAAGCTTCATTATTTGTGGAGCATCCATCATTTCCCTTCATATAATTCGTCAGCCATTACTTGTCCTATGAAAAGAAACTATCAAGAAGCCATAACATGTCTATCAGTCATTGCTTACTTACAGGTAATTTCAGTGTCATATTGAAGAAACCAGGTCCTCTGGTCCAGCGGCTGATTTCGAGAGGGAACCCCCCATCCACCTCTTCAGCATCTCTAACGAAGCTTTAGGCTGGTCCATGGGAACCATGTGCCCAGCATCATGTACCTGTTTTTCATAATTAATTAATAATGAAAGATTACAGTGTGTAATTGAAATCAGCTCAGCAATTTTAATGACGTAAAAGCATCAACAAAGGAAACCTTTAAGAAACTGAGAGGTCCATAGCTTGTCAACAATCCTGCTTCAGAACCATCGACTTCAAAAGGAACTTCAGGAGATGATGTGAACTCTTTCTGACTACTCCACTCCATTGCATGGACCCACCTTGAATTACCTGCTCGATTAAAATGATAACAGAGTTTTCGATATTATAGACCTTGATTAAGTTTAATTTGGATATTGAAGCTGCTTCCTGAGACAAATATAATATACTAAGGTGCAGTAAGGAAAGTACTTACCAAGCCAGTTGCAGATCAAGTCATATTCTCCAGCATATACCAGGAGCTTTACTCCATCCTCGAGAAGAGCAGGAATACCAGCTTCAAGATTCCTCATCCAATCCATAAGCATTGCCTGGTAAACAGTAGGACTACACGACACAAACTCTATATCACCAACCCCAAGTGCAGCCCTCACTGACTTCTGGTTGAGGAATTTCTCTAAGTCAGAGAAGTCATAGCATAGACTGCCTACACACTTCTTTCTAATATCATAATACTGCAAGGAGAAAAAGAGAAACCCATCATAAGGGATAGCTCAAACTCTGATGAGCCAGTCACCTATCAGGATATAATCCAGAATCGAAATTTCAAATTGGTTTGGTGTGTCTTGGCCATAAACAGACAAGTTAAATAATTTTCTTACATTCACATCGCCAGCATGGGAAATAATAGAACTGAATATCGTATTGCAAACAAAATAGGCTGCCATGCAAGATAATGTCCCATCAGTGCCTGAAACAAGTCAAATGAAGAAACATTAAAGCCAACTGGCAGATACAGGAAAGTATACTGGCAATTTCTTACTAATAGTGACCAACAACAAATGTCATAAACATGTGTACATAATGAATAGACGGGACAGAAACTCAAAATAATGAAAAAGCAAGAGATGTAAAGTTACCACAAAGCTTTACTGCAGTTTCACAAAGGGGCAACACCTTGTTGATACGATCATGCACAGTTTGTGTAATTATTCCCATATCAAGAGCGTAATCAGCATATGCACCATACTGGATTGCTGGATCTGTGAGCCCATTTCCAATAGCAAATCCCTGTGCATTTACATCATGTAAGGAAATAAACATAGCCACCAAACGACCCTTAACATTATGCACTGGGATTCTGGGATACCTTTAGATTTACATGAATTCCTTCGTTGACTTTGTTTCCTTGGTGGACACGAGCAGCAAAAGCAGGAATGTAATGTCCAGCATATGACTCTCCAGTAATGTAAAAATCATTCTTAGCCATTTCAGGGTGCTCCTTAAAGAAAGCCTATAATAGAAATATTGGCAGTGAGAAATTATTATATTTTAATATTTGAAGTTCTCCTATTATATCTTTTTAACTTTCCACATGCCTAATCTGATCTCACCGCAATATGAAAAAAGAATGCAATTGTATAAAAGATTGATATGGATTGCAAGCAACAAAAAAACAATTAATTAAAGACACATGACAAGCAGATACACACATCTAAATATACATATGTATATACATATATAAATAATTGTGTTATTGGTTTCCTTTTTTTTTTTTTTTGTTTCTTTAAGCCATTTGGTTCTGCCATTTTCTTCATACAACAGAAATCAAATCAGAGTGAGCTTCAAAGATTAATAAATCCCATACAATAATTCAAATTAAGTTGTTATAGAAACTAGCTAGATTCCCACTTGTGTACTCATTTCTGCACAAAACATTTATGGAAGCATGCCAACCACACACAGAAAGACATAAATTGGGGAACAAAACTGACCTGGATGAAATCATATAAGTCATCACTGACACCCTTCTCATTATGGCGAATGTCACGCCTATCAGTACTATAGCTAAAGCCAGTTCCAACCGGTTGGTCAACAAATAAAATATTTGAAACCTGCAAACTCACAAAAGAATGATATGAGGCTTCAAACTAAAAACACCAAATGCCACAAAGTAACTCAAACACCAAAAGTTTTAGACCACAATGCCTCTTATTAATAGAGCGCAGCAAAAAACCTAATGATATGAGCATTGATAAAATGTTAGCAGTGTAAGACTTTGATAAAAAAAAAAACCCAGGGCATTCCAAGCCTTTTACCAACCAGAATGAACAGCTTATTTTTATTCGAATAGATTACCTGGTCCCATCCATACTCATTCCACACAAGAGATAGATTACTAGCAACAGTGAAAGGCCCATTTTCATAGAAAAGAGCCATCTCACTGCTACAACCCGGTCCGCCAGTCAACCAGATGACAACAGGGTCGCTGGAGCTATTGCGTGATTCAAAGAAAAAGTAAAACATCCTGCAATAATGAACACCAGCATAACCTCAATTAAAACGATAGGTACAGTAGACTATCAAAGGCTAAGAAAAACAAGATGTTTCAATAACAAACTCCTGGACTTCAAGACTATATATTCTTAGATTATCATTCATTCACTGAATGAAGAGCGAACATTTTAGTAAAGGGTATGCATGTCACCTACATCTGTAAGTTGGAATAATAAAACTCGTTGATATATATAGAGTCATATGTACCTTAATTGTTTTTAATTGTAAACTTTCAGGTTCAACCAGTTGGTAGCAATAAAAGAAGTAAGTTGTCCAACTTTACATTGAGAGGAAGTTCGCATTAAATAAAAATATTTAGGCCAACAAAATAGGACAAGCTAGTCAGATTTATAGCTACAAAATTAGCAGCGTTACAGGATTATCTATACCAACATATTTAGTTAGTGAAAATCCACTATAAACATGAGCAGCAGTAGAACATTATGAAGATAGTCCGTGCCCTAGCTTTATAAAAACGCACATGCATTTCAGACAGAGTGCAGGACTCCGAAAACACAAAACAGGACACGATAAGTCAGTGAACGAGGTACATAAATTTGAATTTCAGATAATTTCCCAATATCAGACAAACGGAGCATCTATAAAAAGGAAAAGAAAAAATCATTGAATCCTGTAATACGGTCATGGATCTATTAATTCACCAATTAATTATTAAACACTCAACGAGCAAGAACTCTTAGCCATATATTATACGAAATTAACCTTGCGCCATGAGAATGCTGAATCTTATAGTAACCGGCATGGTGACCTAATTCCTCAGCTGAGACTCCGCTAGGATCGACCAAATTCGGGAACTTAAATCGCCTCTCGACAATTTTCGGAGAGTCGGAGAAGGAATCATCACCATCGACAATGTTAATCGGATGGTTGGGGAACAAGTTGAGTTCGCGAATCAGGTTCTCAGCCGAAATGAACGGCAGATTCGGCGGCGCCCGGAGCAAAGCAACGACGGAAGCGATTGGCGAGAGAGTGAAGAAAAGAAGAAAGAGAGAGAGAATACTTGGGGATGAAGACTTCATTTCGCTCAATTTAGTGATCTTCCTTTTCCGTTTGTTTGATATTTATATATTGCTAAGAGCAAATATACAATTCATCTACAGATAAAAATCTGCGGAAATGAAATCGGTGGGGTGACGTGGTTTGTTGTATACGTTCGTGGATCCAAGTTCGTGGGCAAATGGGTCGGGGCCCAATTAAGTGAAGTTCCGGGAGACGACACGTGGCTAGATAAGTACCATTTGTAGTTTATAAAACTCAAAAATTACTTAATTTGGTTGTTGTGAATGTTGAATACGGTAGTTTAATTATTTTTAAATTTAAATATTTATTTTGGATTAAAATATATTTTATTATAACAAATATACAGTTTTTACATAAAAATAATATTTTTCTTAATCTAAAACTACATAACAATAAAAGATTAAATATGTAGGGTTTGTATATAATTAAAGATATTGTATGTATTAATTTTTATTTTTATTTTAAGTGTTTTGATGTAACGAACAAGTGGCCGGATTTAGATTGAATTTGAAAGAAATTTAGAATTTTGTATGGTTTGACTTGAATGTCGTTTTTTTTCCTAATGTTCAATCAACTAGGTCGAACAACTTTTTTTTTTTTTGTGGTCAAATATTGTTCGACCGATGCATTCAACCAAGCTTGGTGATAATCGGGCACATGTGTTGAAAAACTTTTTTTTGTGGCCAAATATTGTTTGACCAATGTTCGGACATGTGTGTTGAACAATGAACATATTCAGTATGTTGAACATTGCAATTTTTATGTTACAAATTGAATTGTTCGATATAACAATAAAGTATGTATGATTTACTCGTGATGAGATTGAAAACACTTATACTAGAATCTTCTTGATTAAGTTTTATTGTTCGATCGATTAAAACATGTGTACTATTCTACCTATTAATTATAAATGCCTAAAATCTCTTAAGGAATTGTCAAATATCAGTAAGTTACTAAGCTATTAATGAACTTTTATATGAAATTTCATAAGATTTAATTGCCTCTTAATTGCAAATTACCAAAAATCTGTTAATTAATTGTCAAATTTCACCAAAAAAGTACATATTTTGTTATATACATACTTCTTTATTTTGCATTACAATTTCATATCCTTTTTTAAAATGTGCCGACTCCAATCTTCTGCTTCATTAAATTTTCCAAAAAATAAAAAAATTACAAAAATTATCGATTACTAATTTACTCAAATTCTTATAACTAATTATATTTCTACGCGGGTTCATCCTCGAATTCTTTGATTCCGATTCATAAATAACTGTCAATCGCCCTCAAACTTCGCCATTTTAGCGTACATAGTATGACAATCATAGGAACACAATTCACATACTAATACTATACTAATACTACCTTCATCACAACAACTATGACTAGAAAAACACTATCAATGAACATTTGTGATTCTTCTTATTCAACTTTGAGAACTGAGTTATACATGCATACGTGCGGCGCGTAATTATTTTTGTATGTATAATAGATTGAAGTTACAACAATTACTATGGCTGAAAAAAATACGTATATTGAACCGACTTCAATAAGATTATCTAATCGAAAAGCCCCTCATCGTGCCATATATCAACCAAAAAATCTACCATCTCCTGCAAAAAGTTCATAAATTCATATCTAAAGAACACAATCGCCCGTATCTGTGTGTATGTATGTTGATGTCTAAATTGCTAACAACGTAAACAGCCCAGAGTTAACTTACAGATAAAGGAATTGGCTTGGGAAAAGGATCATTAGTCGAGAGCAGGTCTTCATACGTCATTGACCAACTGTACGAGCAGGTAATGCAGCATCAGAATTCAATGTATGAAACTACAACAAGCTAAAGCAAGAGGTGGCAAATTGGGCTGCCCCGGCCTGGCTTCAGGCCAGCATTGTTTTGAACCAGAAAAATACACAGCCTGGAAATTTTTCAGGCATGACTTATATTGTCACCTCTAGTAAAAAACAATGACCAATAGAAGATAATATCAACCAACTTATCGTTTTTTAACTACATTAGCAACAAAAATACTCGCACTTGCTTTCCCTTTTTTCTTTTTTTAGCTCCATTAAGCATTTTATGGGATTTTTTAGCAACATCCTCTAGCACAAGAACCGAGCTTTGTGTATCTGTACCTTCAGATTAGGCACATGGGAGTGGTTTGACTTTCATATTCGAGCATAAAAACAAAGTCAAAAGAAATAAATCAAAATGTTACAAGTATGCTGGCATCAAGTGCAACATAAGATTCCTACAGTACCTTATAATTGGATCCTTTTGTATTCTGTGAGACCTCTTAGATAAATCTGCAATCCATTTTCTTCGGCTCTCTTCCCATGCGATTGCAGCTACACAACACATTTACGCACATTATAGAGCTAGAATATATTTCTCATTATTTTTTTATATATTAGTTAAGGATCCAAAGCAAATATATTCGTGTACTCAGATATCATTATATTCTGCTCCTTGAACAGACGAAGAGTATTAGCAAGGTTTACCGTGATTGATAAATTCTGAAGTGCCCGTGCTATTCTCTGCAGTCTTTTTCTGCTCCTTTTTATGTTGGTTGAGCGGTATAGAAGTTTCTGTAGGCCTGTTCTCATTGAGACGGGAAGTTATACCATCAACTTCCATCATGCCTTGAGTAGAGGACCACTAGGTTTAGTATCTTTTTGGCATCTTGTATGCCTCAACTGTTCTTCCAATGCTGTGTCAGGAAGTATACCTGAACAAAAAACAGGATAGGTCTGGTAAATGAACACCGATTAATATGATTATAAAACAGCAAGTTCGTGGAAAATGAAATGATATATATAGCAGGAATTCTAGCAAAGAAAAATCATAAAGTCAACCTTCATTCTGAGTGCAAGTATTCCAACTTACATTTAGCTTGCAAAAATAAATTTCTTGAAATACTAAGTGCACTGAATCAAGATTGGAGCAACATTAGTAAGAAATTGAAAACCATCAGCCTAAAACTTCATTATTTATTGGCCTCATATGCTCATTGAAAAACGGTGCAACATTCCTGAAACTTTGTTCTTGTCTAGCAAATTTGATCGTCAGAACAGAAAATATAAAGCAAGGATACAAATAAAACCAACGCGTAGTAGAATCAGATGCCATAAAAATTTCCCATAACATTGGTAAAATATCCAAAAAAGAAAAAGAAAAAGTTTGCATGAGATAAGCAGCCTTCTCCAGAAGCAAATAACAGAGAAATTGTTCAAATCCACCCAAACTAGATCAACTGAAGATAAGTAAAGTTGAATAGGGTTGCCAAAATCAGCCAATACACTAACTAATTCAAGGCAAGGGAATCGATGATTCAATATAATCTTGAAACACAAGCAAAAGTGTTCGATCAAAGTCTAGTAAAATGATCATTTTTAACTCTTCAAATCACTGGTTTGTTTAATTTAAATACTCCAGATGTTTTAGATAGAGAGCTGTGTTTTCAGATGCAAGTTCTATAATCCTACTAAAATGCTCGAATTGTGCTCGAAAAATTACAAGTTAACTACATAAAAAAATCCCCCTTGTAGCCTAAACTTGCTCCTCTTTATCAAAGAGACTACAACATAGGATGGATTGTGAAAAATATAATAAGGAAAATAAATGTAGAAACCAAAACCGACTCAAAGAAGTTTATCTTGGCGAGCAAACCAAACTTCATAACACTCACAGGCAATGGGCTATCCATAAAAAGTGTTACATATAGGTATATGCAGGGATGAACGCAATTCACACACACAACACAAAAACTATGTTTCCCTTACAAATTTCAGTCACAGCAAATTCATTAAACTGTGCTTCAACAAAAATACACCCACAAAGCTAGATCAGTACATGAGAACAGCATGGGCATGATAATTATAACTCAAGATCCAAAAAAAAAAAAGGCAAACATAAAACCCCATTAATCTTTTTCTACAAGTTACAGTCTTTTCGACCCCCATTAAAGATTCACGTGGATCACGCCCCCAACAAACAAACAAAATATAATAATAATAGTAACTCCAAAACAGGAGCAATTATATATTTTTTAAACAGAAGGCTAAAAACCAAAACTTCAAAACAAACCAAATGCAGTCAGAAAGGAACACAGGAAGCACAAATACAAACAAAAATTAAGAAATAGAATACCTTTAGCGGGGTTTTGCTCAACCGGAAGCCAAGCAGGAAGGGAATATAAAGAAGGAATCGAGAGGGGAAAGAGAGCGTATATATAGGGAGAAAAAGAAGCATGGTGTGGCCTCAAGAATATACACAGTCGTTTTCTGGGTTTGGTGGCATCCTGTAAACAGTTTCTCCAGTTTCCTGATTCTCTCTCTCTCTCTCTCTCTCTCTCTCGATGTCTCTCTCCAGCCGATGTGGAATTGGATCCATTGTTTGATAATACTACAAATGCTCTGTCATCATGATTAATGTGATACCTGAGAATACCCTTGAGTTCCTCCAAAAGACACGCATGAGATACGTGTACCGTGAGGGTATTATGGACATTCACATAGTAGCACAACAAAGAATAAAAAACACAATGTTCTCGTGTGAAGTAGCGCGAGGTGCACGATATTTAACTAAAAATATTATTTATTTATTTTAAAAATATTATTATTAATTTATTCTTATAAAAATATTAATATTTTTAAATTTATAGTTAAACAAATAATATTATAAATCACATTATAATTAATTTATTTTTTTAAAAAAAATTTCTTTGATTTTTTTTAACTTTCACTGCATATATTTTTATTCACCCAAAATAAATTTGCCCCTAAAATACGCACATGCTAACCAAATGCTCAAATGTTGGATGAAAAATAATGTGATAGTCGAAAATATGCTACAGTCCCATACTCATGTATTTCGTATGCTAAAAAAATATGAAAAAAATAATACAATAAAGTATCGAATTGCCTATAGAGGTTTTTTTTTTATAGGTGCAGAAAAGACTTATTTCTACATATTTTATACTTATTTCATATCAATATATTTTAATTAATTAACACTATTAAATAGTCAACTTCAAAAACTATGGATGACTGCTTTTAAATATTTAATATTTCACAAATTATTATATCAGATTTACAATAAACATTCATTTAATGCTTATACTAAAAAATTTGAAGTTTTTAGGCAAGATTTTATTTTATATATTAAAAAATATATATTGTTGAAATTTTTCAGGTAGCAGGGATGGCTATATTTCTGAGGTATTAATAAATATTATTCCAGGAATGCCCACAAGCCGACCTTAGCTCAGTTGGTAGAGCGGAGGACTGTAGTGTCATCATGGCTATCCTTAGGTCGCTGGTTCGAATCCGGCAGGTCGGATTTGTTTTTTTTTTTTTTCACTTTTTTAAATATATTTATATTTCCTGGCATATTTTGGACAACTCACATTGTAACAGTTGGGATGAAGCATAAAAAATATGGGATTAACTTTTGTAGAATCTTAAAGCCTCTGTGCTGGTGATGGTCAGTATTATACAAGCAAATACAAACCAATATACGAAAGAGATTGATCGACCAACCTACCTTAATTTTTATCGATACTCGAAAGAACCCAAAATTATCCTAAGAAAGTTCAAGAACTAAAATAAAAACTCGTACATGTCCGCAGTAATTATATGTATAAACAGGACAAGAAAACAGGAAAACATTGTGATCAAAGCTTTTAGCTACATTACTTCATATTACACGATAACGAACCTACGAACACAGGTACTGGCTATCCAGAAGGAAAATTACTAAGAGGTCTGTGTCATCACAGCAGAAACCATTGTGTTCATCCCACACATGCCGTGCCCCCTACAAAGCCGGTAGTACCCGTGTTCTCCCCATCGCTTCCCCCACGAGTTCTTGATGATCCAATACGGTTTGTACCCTAGTCGCAAGATAGAGTACCCTCTCGACCCGTAGCCTACTAGAAGAACACCATGGTTGATCCACTTCTTTCCACAAATAAGCGGACATGAAACACCACCGATGTAGGTTTGCATAAACACAGCATTGAGCCCAACTGCATTTCCACATTTCAAATACCGTCTTGTTAGAAACTGCATTGTCTAGCCATTCGTCCCAAAACGACACATTTGAAAGCAGATAACCATAAACCTGGAATCTTTTTTTTTTATCTAAATAATATAATCATTTTAAAGCGAATACCAGGAGTTTCATCTATCTTTCGAGGTATTAGATCTCATATTATTGGGAGCTATACTTATGTCTATGTTTCGGGATATCAGATCTTATATTATAATGTCTACAAAAGCAAATAAATTTAACAACTCCATTTTCTTAACACGAACGTGTTTATGTGCTACACGACATATGGTGCAACACAAAATATACAAAGCAAACACCCATTTGCCGTGTGTAGAAGAATCTAATTTACGCATAACTGACTAAAAAATAAATATCAACGCTCGGCTCGCATTCATATCAAATATCTATGTTTGGACTAAACAGGGGCTAGGTGCAAAGGGAACATGATTGGAAGAATGATCATACAAGATTATATACCTGCAAGAGGGCCCTGGTGGACTAAATAAGCAGCAATTTGATCCTCATTGATAGGAATCGTGGTGAAATTCGAGACTTCAACAGCCACTTTATCCACACTGAATTTGCATTCACCACGTTTTCCTGTATAAGGATACGAATCCTCTTCCTCGATACCTCCAGCCTTGATCAAGTACTTGTAGGCGTTCGTCATTAACCCACCTGAACATCCATCATCACAAGCTTTCTTCTCCACCGCGTCACACTTCATGTATAACACACACTCACGCCCACAGTCAATAATTATACAACTTAATAAATATTGCACAAAGTTATTGTAGCATTGTCCAAACAAGCACCGGTGCAATTTGATTGTGACATACCGCGTGATCACAATCGACGAGCTGCTGCTCGCTGAGATTCAGTAGCTTCCCAGTTGCAATGAAATTCGCTCCTTCGATGGCGCCGGTTGTGCTAAATGCCCAACAAGACCCACATGTGCCCTGCATTTGTTGAATAATAAGATATCTCTTACAAATTGTGAAATTATTTTTTGCCAACTTCTCAGGCAACACAAACTTTGTCCAATGATCTCTATTTGGGACGTTAATTCGCCCGATGATTTCGTTGCATCCACATATATAATACCGATCACCTACATTCTAAACTTATTGCTCGTGTTTTCCTCTTTCCACGCGTGTAAAAGTAGGTCGATATCCATTTCTTGAAATGGAAATTTTGTTTTTACAATATCAAATGATGTTTTCTTTTGTATTTCGAGTTTCATTACATTATGGTCCGATGTAAATTTGTTCTGAAGTACTTCCAAATTCATATCCTCTGGTGCAAATGTAATATGATATATCAATTAGGGAAGATTAAAGGAGACAGATTGGGAAACGTAGAAAATATATAAGATATTTCTTGCAATTTTTAAAAAATATCCAATCCATATTTTTTGGTAAAAATAAATACCAAAAACATATATTATAAAGGATAAAATTTTGGGTGTTTCTAAAGCCACCGCTAAATTTGCTCTGCACACCACATTAATTTTACTCACAAAATTATATATGATGTAAATGACATAAATGCCCTTATTTAAAAATTAAAAACATACACAAATTTTAATATTTAATAAATAAATATTTATTTCATCCACACACAAAAACCCTAATTTTCTATTATTATTCCATTTATTAAAAATTAAAATTTATATATGTTTTTAATTTTTAAATAAAGGTATTTATGTCATTTACATTATATCTAATTTTGTAAATAAAATTAATGTGGTGTGCAGAGCAAATTTAGTGGTGGCTTTAGAAGCACCCTAAAATTTTACTGAATTGAATGAACAATTAGGTAAATAAAAGGATCCTAGGGTCTGCCAAAATAATAATAATAATAATAATAATAATAATAATAATAAACATTAAAAATTATGTTTAAAAAGCATTCTTGAAAAATATGAAAATAAAATAATTTGACCTGCATCTTGACGTCAGTAACAGCACCTTTCTCCCTCCAATCAAAGCTCTCCGGCAAATTCCCCACCTCCATCTCCTCCGCCACCGCTGCACTCTCCCACGGCGCCGCTGCGGCGACGCCGGCACCGCCTTTCACACCCATGTACATACCCTCAAACTCCTCCGCCGAAAGATCAGAAAACTGAGTAACACCATGGACGGCGGTGGGGTCCATGGCCTGGTGCTCCGCCGCCCTCATTAAGTTCTTGGCGAAGATTACGAGGCGGTGTAGGTACTCCTCACGCGTGCCGTATTCTTTGCCGTAGTCCTGCATGAAATTCTTGAACCGGAGCTCCGCCGCCGTGCCGAGGAGGTGCTGGTGGTGGTTATCGGTAACTTGGAGGATTTTTGGGTCGTCGTCGGGGTATGCGTGGAGGGCCAGTGCGCAGGTTAAGAGCGTCAGCGCGGTTGCGAAACCCACTGCGCAGGCTAGACCTCCTCCTTTCATTATGTGATGTTGGTTGTGGATGCGTTTCGTCTGAAGAAATGGTGCTAACCGATGCATGGTAAAGGTTGGGGATGAATGTTTAATTTGCTTTATTGCATTTATGCCCCTCTATCTTTTGTCAATTACGTTTTGATCCACTTAAAAGAAAGTAAATGGGATTATCTTTATTTGTTTTATTTGTTTCGTTTTATAATAAAACCATACTCAGAGCATTTAAATTCTTAAATTAAGGAATTTGATTTTCTTATTGGTCCTCCAAATTTTATTATTTTAATTCTGCTACTTTCTTCTCACCCCAATGTGGAGTAGGGTTTAAATTTTAAATATATATATATATAATGAGAATATAATAAAAAAGTTATTTGTAATCATAGAATGATAATGAAATTTAGGGGTGTAGATGAGTTGAATCGTGTCGAATGTATCATTATTCAAGATTGTTCAAAAAATTATCGAATTTTTAATATTTTGTTTGACATTGATTTTATTATTAATCGAGTCGAGTTTTATCGATCTTTAATCGACCCGAACACGAGTCGAGCTCCAGTAGTTTAATATTTTACACTTATTTTAATAAATTTTGCTTAACGAGTTCGAGCTCAAATTAAGCTTTAGATTTTATCAAACGTAAAAATGTGTTCCAACTTGTTTGATATTATCATCAAATCGAATAAAAGCAAGTTTTAAACTAACAAATTCAAGCTTATTTGATATTATCATCAAATCGAATTCAAGCAAGCTTTAAACTAACGAGCTCGAATTAAATATCGAATTGCTTAATTTGATTTTCAGCCGTAATGATATTTATTGAAATTTACAAGATTACGAGGAACAAATATCTAAATATATATAAAAACTAAATTCATAATGTTGTATAATTTTATTAATCAGAGGCAAATATTATAGCAAAATAAAAGGGTATGAGGGCAATTAGTGGAAGTTTGCTTTCATAGTTGTGGGTCAAGGTTTCATCTAAGAGTCAGCTCTTCATGCAAAGTGGGTTTGTAAAAATGCGACACGTGTATTCCGGTTTTCTCCACGTATTATGTAATTTCATTTTGCTATTTTTATCCAAAACAATCTATAAATTTATTTTTATCTTAATTCTTTTTTATTTTTTTCTATAACAACTAAAAATACAAAAGGTTTTCTTGCACCTTTTTAATGCATATTATAATAAAGTAACTACTTGACTCAAGACACAAATTACATATATAAAAAATATAAAATATTAATAATTTATAAGTGTGGTGTTAACGTGTATCTTTAATCAATAAGATGAATAACTACTAGTTGGTTAGGTGAATAACTAACTCTCAAGTTGTAGCTGATGGGAGTTGGATCAAGAGTGCTCGGTGAAGAGAGGTTGAGAGCTAGTGTGAATTATACAAGAATTAATTAGTGATTTAGAGAGAGTTTGAGAGATTGTAAACGCTTGTGAATCAATAAGAAGGTGATCATTTATGCCGTGTGGATGTAGATCAAATACAACGTTTGATTGAACCACGTAATTACTTGAGTGTTGTTTGCCATTGTTGATGTTTCTTTGTTCTTGTTGTTTGGGATCATGTTTCTGAGTTATTTTCACAATAATAATAATTTATTAATTATTTGTAATGCTGAGTAATGTTTGCTCTTCTATTGAACTGATGATGATGAAGAATAATTATTGCATTGAAGGAGAACTACCGGTTGGAAAATTTCTTTCACGGGAAAATAATTTTCTGCGGCGCGGTATTGGAATGTATATGGACGCAGGTGATATTGGGCTTCTTGTCTCTTTTGTCTTTAGTGGGCCATGAACGAAATTGAATACAAACAAATGTGGAAACTATCTTTATTGGGCCGTTGTTGCAATTTGGTTGAGGCCCACAGATCGGAGTGTGAATATTGGGCCCAAGTGTAAAATTATACTGTGTTTTGTAATTTTATATATATATCCTGAATAAGGCCCACTAAACATTATTTGTACTTCATCTATCTGCAAAGTTTCAAACAGTTTAGGTTGACGAATAACAATTGACATGTGTGCGTGTGTGAGAGAGAGAGGGTAGAAAAAATTGAACGAGAAAAATGAAAAGGGAGGAACATGAGGAAGCAGGGAGAGAGAGAGAGAGTAGAAAAAATTGAACGAGAAAGTATTTACCGGTTCTCCAGGAAAATATGTTGGTCTAACATAAACCATTAGAGGGTTTCAATTGATCCTTTTCGGAGAATTAGATGGCCTTCCTGAGCAGGCCTTTTATTTAGTAGGTAATATCGATGAAGCTACCGCGAAGGCTATGAACTTAGAAATGGAGAGCAATTTGAATAAATAACTTTAAATCTTTGTGTACTGACCCTTAATCGAATTGTTTGGAATTTCGAAGTGAAAGAAATTATTTTATCTACAAATAATGGTCAAATTGGCGTATTACCAAACCATGCTTCTATTGCTAGAGAGAGAGAGAGAGTAGAAAAAATTGAACGAGAAAAATGAAAAGGGATGGACATGAGAGAGAGAGAGAGAGAGAGTATAAAAAATTGAACGAGAAAAATGAAAAGGGAGAGACATGAGGGAGCAGGTGGTTCGTATTCCTCTCTCTTTTTTTCTAAAATCTAAAATTATAATTTAATCCTCAAAAAAAGTAAAACTTAATAATGTTCCATTATTGTTATTTAAGAAAATAGGAGTCTACGTCGAGTTAATACTACATGTGCATCATTATGTTTGTGTAATTCATTCTATATGTATTACATTTATTCTCATAATAAATATATTATATTATATATATTTTTATAATATGTGCACTTGTATAGTTATTTATATACAATATAACTCAATATTATATACAATTAAAATAAAATATATATAAACAGATATAACTGGAAACATCGTTTTCAATGAAAAATATATAAATAGATATAACTGGAGATATCGTTTCCACTGAACTGTTATATTCTCATAATAAATTTATTATATTATATATATTTTTATAATATGTGCACTTGTATAATTATTTTTATACAATATAACTCAATATTATATACAATTAAAATAAAAAATATATAAACAGATATAACTAGAGAGATCGTTTTCAGTGAAAAATATATAAACAGATATAGCTGAAGAGATCGTTTCCAGTGAACTGTTATATTCTCATAATAAATATATTATATTATATATATTTTCATGATATGTGCACTTGTATAATTATTTTTATACAATATAACTCAATATTATATACAATTAAAATAAAAAATATATAAACAGATATAACTGGAAACATCGCTTTCAATGAAAAATATATAGATAAATATAACTGGAGATATCGTTTCCGCTGAACTGTTATATTCTCATAATAAATATATTATATTTTTTCATATCATGTGCACTTGTATAATTATTTTTATACAATACAACTCAATATTATATCTAATTAAAATAAAAAATATATAAACAGATATAACTGGAGCGATCGTTTCCAGTGAACTGTTATGTTCAATAATTTACTTATTAAAATATTAAATAATTATTTATTATACTTTTTTAATAGGTTTATACTAGTTGTAATATATAATAGCAAACCCTAGACCATCCTACTGGTAGTCTCTTTCATAATTCAGAATTCGCACGTTCGAGACGCAACTGGCTACGCACGTGTGAATACAATGTTGTCTGTGTTCTACTTTTGACTAAATCTGTTAGTCTCTTATTAGACTTATCCAATTTGCAAGGGAAAAAAACAAAGCTTTTGAAATAAGTGACAGTGCCTTAATTTCTTGGTCATTGACTTGAGATTGTGCCCTTAGAATGCTCAGTTGAAATTTGGGACTATAAAGTTACACATGTGACAATACACCAACTTGGACTTTCGATATTTTCCCCAACATTGCTTAACTATACATATATATATATATTATGTAATTTGCTAGTTAGGTCAAAATTTGGGGAGAATTTAAATGAAATTGCTAAGGGGATGTTTGGAGTAAGGTGGAGGTCTTCGTAGCACAACCGGTTGTGGGTTGTAAGGTTGTGTTACAATCAAATACATAGTAAAAGGTAGTGTTTGTTTTGGGTTGTGATAAGGTAAATTGTTATTGATATGTCAAATCAATAGGTTTAGTAGAGTTTTGTTTGTATTATTATATTATGAGAGATAAATATTTGAAAATTTAATAATTGGTGATGGATTTATGCTAAATGGATGTCAAAATAAAGATCTTAAGAAGAGAATTAATATGATATAATTTTTATAAAAAATGGATTTGAAATAAAAAAGTTATAAAAATTTTGGGTGAAAAAATATATATTGAATAGTTTTCTTGGGAATGATGAGAGAAGAGGGAGAAAAAAGAGGTGTAGAGTGGGTAGAGTTGTGGATGGAACAACCACAACCCACAACCTCCTAGACAAATACGAGCTGAGTTGTGGCACAACCCACAACCGGTTGTGTATATATATATATATTATAATGAGATATACGACAAAATATAAATTTGAAGTAAAAAATGAACGCAAAGATATACGTGATTCACAAAAAATGTGTTGGTTGCATCCATAGACATAGGAAATAAAAAATTTGTTACTTATAGTAGAAATTATATATTAAGAGTACAAAATTGCAACTATATTAGAGAGCAGATAGTGCTATATATACTATTATGTAGAAGAAGAGACGAGAATGATTTGGACATTCAGACTCCTTTACCCGATACAACATAAGCCGAAAGAGACTCCTTCACCCAATATTTCACAAAGACAAGATATATCAAATTCACCATACACAATATCAGATGTACAAACGGTTTAAATTCAAAATATATTCCAACATAAAAAATATATGAATATATATATTTAACATAAATATTATGACTACTATTAATATCGATTAATAATTTTTATGTCTAATATAAAATTAATATACCTTATATAAATAATGATGTCTAAATCAAGAATGACATATAATTTTTTTTTTATTAAATAAATATAATTGTTTGTCTCTAGTTTTGTCTATTTAATACACCTGTTGGCCCTATTAGTAATATATTTAGATTAATTGTATAAAAAGTGTGAACGAACAAATAAATTTTATTTATGAAAAGTAAATCACTCTTTGGATGTGGTAAAACGTCATTTCATTTTTAGAATCCACGTGCATTGGACAAAGGGTATAGTCTGACAACTTAATCTTGTTTACTTTAATCTTAATTATTTCATAATTGCTGGTCATTATGATCGTTGAAACCATCAATAGATTCAAACTATACATAATATATATATATATATGTGGGTGAATCTATTGCATCGAAAATACTGTATATTCGATCTACAAAATTATTTATTTAAAAATATTAATTTTTAAGATAATAAATTAAGATTAATAATTTTTAAGTAAATAAGTAATATTTTTTTACTTAAACAATAATATTGTAAATTGAGTTGTACGATTCATCCACTAAAGTTTTTATGTTTGCACACATAAATTAATTTCAGGTTTTTTATAATAAATAAGACTATTTGTCCTTTTCAAAAAAAAATGATTGATTAGGGTTTATAGAGGATAAATTCTTGTCAACTTTCATATTGTGTAACAGTATTCAATCAACAAGATCTTTTTAATCTCAAATCAAATCATGATTCGAATGCAAAAACTCCTATAAAATGATTGCACGTGTGATACGATGTAAGATATTTACTTGTTGAACTATAAAGTATTACTATTTTTTAAGTGTATTACTATTAATTAGTTACTTTAAAAATATTAATATTTTATAGTTAAAGAAGTAATACCTTATAGTTACATAAGTAATATCTTAAATCGTGTCACACGTGCAATCATTTCACAAAAGACCCACTCTGATTCGAAATATAAGTGGTGGATTGCATATAATTTTGAATAATTCTGTGTTTTATTGGTACGGGTGCATTAGTCTATTTGTTTATAAAATTAGGGTCAAAATATCGAACAAAATTATGAACATAAATAACTTACACATTTACAAAAATAAATACCTATAAAAATATATAAAAATACGATGTATATAAAATTGGTAACAATGTAATCGATATAAAATTTTGATATTCGGATATATTTATAAATAAAAAATTGTATTTTTATTGGGTTGGTGATTAAATATTTTGATAGCATAATATGAGAGTTATTATTTTTAATTATATTCTTTTATTAATATTTTTATAATTATACGTATTCTATTATTCTTGTCACGCTTGCGTCTGGCTGGCGTGATTATGAAACTTTCTCTATAAATTTTATGAGATTCCCAAAGAGACAATTGCAATTAAGAATTACAGTATGTTCCTGAAAAATAGGACACCTGTACAAATTTAGTTTCATAGAATTCTGAACCAAGACTTCATAATTTTTAGATCCACTGCCAAATTATAATTTATTAAAAATTATTCCAACCAATTTTAAAAGCTGGGTTTTATTTTATTAAATAAAATAATATTTTATTTTTTCTAAATTTTATATAATTGAAGAAGTTAAAATAACGAATTAAATGAGACATAAGTGTATACTTTATCGATTTACTTAGAAGTAACATATTGTCCTGCTATAAAACACGACTCTTTTTTAATGACGTGTTATATTACCTGAGAATATGATACGTGAGATGAAATCTTGAATATTCAAACAACGCATAATTATTTATTGTGTTCAAAGATAGGAAAATTATTTGTGGTGGTGATCATATTAATTTGGTAACCTGACGTCAGTAGGTAAGATGTGTATAATTGTGTCATTTTCTAATAAACGAATCCCTGATTTGTGGGATACTTGTGTGGAAAGATCAAAGTATTTATTATACTTTTATTTTGTTTGTTATTTTAATTTATTGTTGCAATATAATAGATATTATATTTAAGATCGATCGCAAAAGAATATTGTATTGATGTATATGATAGCGTTCGTTCATATTTATTTATTAATTTAAGTAGTTATAAATTAATAACATGCATATTTTTTGCATGATTATAAATAGTTGCAAATATGTTCGTCTGATGTTCGTGTATTTTATTTTATTATTTAAAAAAATTATAAACTACTTGTTGATGAGGTGTAAAAGAAATTTAAAAACATTATAGAAGAAAGGCTTGAACTATAGACACCTCAATAAATTTTAAATACACTTCAATTTATATTTTAAGTTGTTTTTATCTAAAATGTCGGATTTACCTTTGGACTTCCTTATCGCCGCTCCCACCCTTCTTATTCGCTTGTTTCATATGCCGTATCCCCTCACTCCCAAGCTTCTCCACCATCTTTTCATGTTCACCCTTCTTCCTCGTCTATTCCATGTGCTCGACGAAACTCCACTTTCTCCCTCTCCCACCTCTGCTTCTTTTTCTCTTAACCTATGTCAACAAAAATGGGCGCTTGGTGATGTTCGATTAAAGAGGTTGGACACATTGCTTGTCGTTCAATCAACGAGGTCGAATATGTTATGTAATGTTCAATATTGGTGCATCAAACACATATTTTGATATTTAATACTGGAGTGTTGAATGAATATTTTAGAGAAAAAAACTAATAAAATTTTGTTGTAATTGTCGAAGCTGGAAGAAGTATAGAAAAATAATGATTTTTAAGAAAGGCGGGAAAAAAAGTGATGGCCGGAGAAGATGTAGACACCAACAAGAGGGAGGAATGGAGGCGGGAGAATATGTAAGCACATATGATAGGAAGCAAGAGCCATAGATGATGAAAACACACATATTAGATGCTGAAAATAGAACACAGAGACGAGGGAAGAGGATGAAGGTGGGAAGGACAACCGTATACTTGATATTTTATATAACATTATTTTATTAAAATTTAAACTTAGTTGTTTTTAGAAATTGGTGGGATGTGTATAATCTGATTAGTTCTTGTTAATTATGGCCAATATCGGATATATAAGCAGTGATTTCAAAAACAGAGGTTAATCGTACTCTGGCAACTTTACGTAAGACAGAGTTTGGTTTTTTGGGGGTGATAGTGGAAAAGTTGACTGATAAGTCACCCTTACTGCCACTCCACAGAACCGTACATGAGATTTTTACCTCATACAGCTCCTCGTTTAATTATTTCGAATTCATTGAATCCTTTTCTGCGCTCGAGAACCACTCCCTTCTTCCACTCTGTTCCGAAGAGTAACTAGGACCAATTTAGTCATGTTTTCATGTTCCAATAGAACACTTTTTATTTTTGATTATTCTGGAGAAGATTGCGAAATATATATTTTATTCTATGGTGACGCATAATGTCCATGGCAAGATTTAATTTGCCATATTGCTATTTGATAATGTCAACAAATAAAAATATAAAAATGAATTTATTTAAGTAATCAGTTGTGGATGGTAGAAGTTCGTTGGTCTATAAATTATTAATTAAGTCCAAAATAATTTTTTATTAATTTGGGGTTTGAATCATTGGTAACCATGAATGTGTATGGCCCACAAAACTAGCTAATACCTGCATTATTTCAAATCATAATTATAATATTTAATAAATCATAATTTAATTAATGCTATAATCTAAGTATAATAAAGCAAATTCAAATCTTAAATCATTAAAAAATAAAAAGAATCTCAAAGTCACGACTCTCAAATTTAAAATATAAAATATAAGTTATTATTCTTTGAAGCTTTTCATACATAAAGTCACAAACTCTTAGATAAATGACAATTAAAATAATAATTTAATTTAATGGGTTGATATAATTGATATAAAACCTCTATTTATTATTAATAAAAGGAAATATAGATATTATTCAGACTAAGTAACCTCACCAATTGATCTTTAGATAATTCAACTTACCAATAACTAAATTAGGAAAAATCATAATTTTCATCTTTAATCTACATTTTTTGTATTTTTAATTTTTTTTTTGTTAATTATATGCTAAAAATTAATTTTATTATTAAATGGACCATAGCGGGCTGACCCTCATCCAACCCACTTCTTTAGTTTATTTCGCAAATTTGACTCTTTAACTCATGAATCTCAACTTAAACTCGTTTAATATGAAAATTGTACTTCGTATTTAATTGGATCGAATAAAAAATAGCCATCCTTAATATATTAGATATACTATTCATCATCTTGCGACTACTATAAACATAAAATTTACATGTGTCAATAGTATTTTCGATTGGTATGTCATTAAATATAACATTGTAAGAAGCAATCAAATTAGAAACAGAATTAATTAACATCAATTAATGTACGGTAAATATTTTATAAAATAATTATATTGAAATTAGTTAAAATTTATTAATTAAAAGAGATTATTAATTTATTAAATATTAATAAAGTTCATTGTTTTGAGTTGGAATCAAAAGAAATTATTATACTAAAGATTCTATTAATTTATCGAGTATTATTTTAATAAATATTTACTTTAATTAATAACATTTCCCTAGTAAATCAAATGAAAATTTCTATTTCAAATGTACGCTCCACGTGCTTATTTGTGATGTTACTATATTGGAGTGTGTCTCCTGTGAAATGGTTGTACGTGTGACACGATTTAATATATTACTTGTTTAATAATAAAATATTACTTGTTTAACTATAAAATATCATTATTTTTTAAGGTAACTAATCAACAGTAATACACTTAAAAAAATAGTGATATTTTATAGTTAAACAAGTAATACCTTACATTGTGTCACGCATGCAACTGTTTCACAGGAGCTTTTGCGTAATATTTTATATATACATATAAATATAATGTGTATTGATAGAATTGAAATACGAGATTAAACATCGTTTAAAATAGAAGATCCCGTCAATACGGAAGCTTGTTCTTAATTTTCTTTGGTTAGCCTTAATATATATATATATATATATTATAATTGTTTATTGAGAAAAATAATTAAGTAGTAATTAAATTGATTCCTTGATCTCATCTGATCATGGATCAGAGAAGAGTCAACGTTTCATTGCTGGCATTTCTACAACATGGCAGTATTCAACTATAAGGAAATCTTCAATTTCATACTTCCCATCACACACACTTATATATAATAAACACACACATCAAACAATTAAAAATAAAATAAAATAAGGGGAATCCTCCAAGAAATTAGAATATCCTTACAGATAAGGTCAAATTGACAGCCCATTTGTTCTAAGTTTTTCCTTCTAATAATTGCTTTGAAGTTTCTTCGTCATCTCTATTTTTGCTACATTATTAATTATTATCGTTTTTAGTTTGTCTAAGTTCGATTACATAGTTCTAGCATAATAAGTTATAATATAATATTAAAATTTTATATTCTACTCGATTCGACTTATTTACGGTCGTTATAGGGCAATTGTAAGCATCAAGTGGAACAAATATTTCCCTTTCAAATTAAATTTCCCATAAGCGCACTTGCCCTTTGCCATCAGTTATTCATATTTCCCTTTCAATCTAGTTTCCAAGAACCACGCTTGCTCTAACAGTCAACTCTTTAGTCTGTAGCCAGCCCCCCCCCCCCCCGCACCCCCCCAACCCTGCATGCAGACACTTATATAAACCCCACTTGCTATAAATATATATAGAGACATGTTATATACAGAAACATAGTCTTTTAACTCCAAATTAATGTTGTCGGCCTAGTGTTATGTATTAATGTCCAAAATTAGCCTCGTTCAACTCACAAACACTTATATAGCTACTTAGCTAGCTTCGCTAGTACCAAGGGAGAAAACAAGAACGAGACATGGTGGCTGCTAGCAATGGTGGTGGCGCAGCCGCCGCCCAGTGGCCAACAAACCGTGCCATCGCCGTCCAAGTGGTCACCGGACGGTGGTTCATGGTGTTTGCCACCACCCTGATCATGGCGGCGGCCGGAGCCACCTACATGTTCGGCTTGTACTCTCCCGAGATCAAGAGATCCCTCGGGTATGACCAAACCACCCTCAACCTCCTCAGCTTCTTCAAGGACCTCGGCTCCAACGTCGGCATCCTCTCCGGCCTGATCAACGAAGTTACGCCGCCGTGGGTGGTGCTCTCCATCGGAGCCGTTCTTAACTTCTTCGGCTATCTCATGATCTGGCTCGCCGTGTCGAAGAAGATCTCCAGGCCACAGGTGTGGCACATGTGCCTGTACATCTGCATCGGCGCCAACTCGCAGTCGTTCGCCAACACCGGCGCCCTCGTCACCGCCGTGAAGAACTTCCCGGAGAGCCGTGGGGCGGTGCTGGGACTGCTGAAGGGGTTTGTGGGCCTGAGCGGTGCCATTATTACGCAGATATATCATGCTGTGTATGGGAATGACCCTAAAGCCCTCATCCTTCTCATTGGGTGGCTTCCGGCGGCCATTTCTTTCGCCTTTCTGCGAACGATAAGGATCATAAAGGTGGTTCGGATTCCACACGAGCTGAAAGTTTTCTACAGATTCTTGTACGTATCGCTTGGATTGGCTGGGTTCTTAATGGTGCTCATCATACTACAAAAACAGCTGGATTTCAGTCGAGTTGAGTACGGTGTCAGTGCGTCAACTGTGGTTTTCTTGATTTTCTTACCAGTTGCCATTGTTGTACAAGAAGAGCTTTATATCTTGAGGAAGAAAAAGCAAGATTTGTATAACAACGCTTCTTCCCAGCTACAGATTGTTTCTGAGAAGCCACCGCCGCCGCTACCGCTACCACTGCCACCGCCGCCGCCGCCGCAATCATCGGAAGATCAAGAAATCTCCTGCTGGAACCCGAAGAGTATTTTCGGGCCACCGGCTAGAGGCGAAGACTACACAATTCTCCAAGCCCTTTTCAGTTTGGACATGATGATCCTTTTTTTTGCAACGATTTGTGGAGTTGGAGGTACTTTAACAGCAATTGACAATTTGGGGCAGATTGGGAGCTCTTTAGGGTACCCTACGAAGAGCATTAGTACATTTGTTTCTCTTGTCAGCATATGGAACTATCTGGGAAGAGTAGTTGCGGGCTTTTTGTCTGAACATTTCTTGAAAAAGTACAAGTTCCCAAGGCCTCTTATGCTCACTATAATTATTACAATCTCCTGCATTGGCCATCTTTTGATCGCTTTCGGCGTCCCAAACGGGCTGTACGCCGCCTCCATCATCATCGGGTTCTGTTTCGGAGCTCAATGGCCGCTGCTTTTCGCCATAATTTCCGAGCTCTTCGGGCTCAAGTACTACTCCACGCTCTACAACTTCGGGTCGGTGGCGAGCCCGATCGGGCTGTACGTGCTCAACGTGAGGGTGGCGGGGTATCTGTACGACAAGGAGGGGGAGAAGCAGCTGAAGGCTGCGGGCCGGCCCCGGATTTCCGGCGAGGAGCTGGATTGTAATGGGGTCAAGTGCTTTCAGATGGCTTTTATTATTATTACTGCTGTGACTGCTTTTGGGGCCTTTGTTTCGCTTCTTCTGGTTATTAGGACGAGGAAGTTTTACAAGAGTGATATATACAAGAAGTTCCGGGAGGAGGCGGCGGCGGCGGAGGAGATGGCGGCGGTTCCCGCCCCCGGAACTGGCAACGGTCACGCGCAGACTTCGAAGTAGTTAAAAATGTATTTCTTGCTTGATGTATTTAAATTGGTGTAATCTTAGAACAAATGAATGTATACAGTTAGGGATAAAGAAAGATTTCATGATGGTGAAAAAGATGCATAAGATCTTTGCAAAATGGATTTATTTATGGGCATTTCTTTTTTTCTCCCAAAAAAAATAAAATTACATAGCTGGTCGATTAAATTGGTCGATTCAAACTAATAAACTATTCAAATGAAAATCGAGAACGCTCATTAACAAATTTGAAAGAATATCAAGATTCAGAATCCTCCTAAAATTGAAGAAACAAACACTCAAACACACAACTTAAGTTGTCAAATTTTCGATATTTTTAAAAACATATCATTCAAGACGCATCAAACTAAAATTTAGGCACTATCAATCAAAATATTTATTTAAAAAATAATATTAAATATATATGTGTTTCTTTTAATGAACCAATCTTGTAGTTTTAGCAATAAATTAATATTTAAATAAAAGTAATTATGATTCATATCATTCCCTAATAATAGTTCAAGAAATTGGAACCATTACATTTTCTACTGGGCTCAATCTATTAAATAAAGTACGAGATTTTGTACAGCCCACAAGAGTTTGGGCTTCAAAAGTCCATGTGGAGAGAGCCCAACAATCTATTAATTTTTCAATTTATTTTATTAATTACTTGATTTATTTAAATATATTTCTCATTTTATTTTTTAAGATTATCAAATACTTTAAAGAATTTCTTTATTTTTTTATTAAGGAAAATCTTATTTGTTTCATATTTATACATTTAATGGTTTATTTGATTTATTTAGAAGTACAATAACCTCTATGGAGATTAAAATTAATTTAGGAACTAATTTGGTTCCAAGTTATTAATTAAACTTTATTAAGATTTAGTAAATGAAGTTAATTATATTTATTAATTTATATATTTTCACTTATTATTATTGTTATTTATTTATTTATTTTTTGGGCTCTACAGGCTTGCATTTTGTGGCAGATTTACCCTTAGGCCCCGTTTACTTTTATGGATTAGCTTGAATTAGGATTAATAATCCAAGCATATCCCATGTTTACTTCGTGGGTGAAAAAGTCGTTTTATCCCAGATACCCGGGATAGGCATGAATTTCGAAAAATTTAGGCCTATAAGTACGGATTATATATCCCTCCATTTTTGGTGGGATTTATTATCCCTCCTAATTTTGTGTTAGAAAATGACAAAAATACCCCCACTTAAACCTACTTCCCTTTCTTCTCCCTATTATTATTATTATTATTATTATTATTATTATTATTGTTATTTATTATTATTATTATTATCGTTATAATTATTATTTATCATTATAATTCTTATTATTATTATAATTATTATTAATATTTTTATTATTATACTTATTATTATTATTTATTATTATTCTTCTTATTATTATAATTATTTATTAATATTATTATTATTATCGCTAATATTATCATGACAATTATTAATAATATTTTTATTATTATCATCCTTATTATTGTTATTATTAATATTTATTATTATTATCTTATTATTATAATTATATTTTTTATTTTTATTATTATTATTATTATTATTATCGTTATTATTATGACATTTCTTATTAATATTTTTATAATTTTTGTTATTATTATTATTTTTACTATTATTGTTATTATTGTTATTATCATTATCATCATCTTTATTATTATTAATATTTTTATTATTATAATTACTCTTATTATTATTATTATTATTATAAATTAAAATTATTACTGTTATTATTTTTATTATTATAACTATTTTAATTATTACTGTTGTTGTTGTTGTTATTATTATTATTATCATTATCACTATTATTATCGTTATTATTATTAATATGATTATTATTAATATTTTTATTGTTATCGTTATTATTATTATTATTATTATTATTACCACTACTATGTTATTGTAATTATTATTGTTATATTTATTATTATTAATATTTTTATTATTATAGTTATTATTATTATTACTGTATTTTTTATTTTTATTGTTATTATTCTTATTATTATAGCTATATTAATTATTATTATAGTTGTTATTATTATAACTATATTAATTATTAATATTGTGGTTGTTGTTATTATTATTATCATTATTATTTGGTGTGTGCAAGGGTATTTTAGTCATTTTTTACAGTCTATGTATGTAATTCTATTAAGTAAACAAAAAAAATGGATAACTTATTAAACGAATCACATAAAGTAAACGTGAAATAAGATAAATAATACACCCTTATCCTATCCACCTTAATCCAAATTCATAAAAGTAAACAGACCCTTGTCGGACCCACCCAAGGCACCCATTGGATAACTAGTACAAAGAAGCGAAGCGGGAGTCAGAATGACAAAATTACCCTCTTCACTTCCATTTGTTTAGAAGTATAAAATTGGGTTTTTCACTTTCTGTCTCAGTCTACTCTCTCTACCACCTCGCTCTTTTTCTCTCGAGAAATGCAAAAGCCGTGGCTGTGTACAGCGTCATCTGTGAATAATTCAAAACAGATTTCGTAAAGAAATTACGAATTGGCGGAAATTCTTCAGAGATTGGAATGGTTTCATTGAAGGGTAAGGAGAAGGTGACGAATGTTGGTGGAAGAGGGAAGAGGAAATTGAGCGGAAGCGGAGGCGACGATGATAAGACAGGGCGGAAGCGGAAGAACCGCAGTGTGGTTCAGTTTTTCGATGAAGAGGCGTACCAGATGGACGAGGACGACGATTCTAGCGACGATTCCATTTTCGATGATGATGGTAATTGGATAGCGGGAAATATCCTCCTAAAACGGAAATGTGAATGATTTCGTTTCTGAGTTGTGTTTGTTGCTGCATTTGCTTGTTTTGTCTGTTTTTCTGATAATTGGGCGAATGAATGGAAATTTTGGTTTCTTAGTCATGTATTTTAGGGTTTTTGTGTTGCATTTTATTGTTGCGTTTGTGGAGTAATTTTGATGAAAGAATGATCATTCTGTGAGTAATTGAATTATGAAGTTATTTTATGTTTTGCATGTGGGGTTTTCATTTGGGGTTTCTCTGCAGTGGTTCTATATACTATTATTTAACCCCATTTTTGTCTTTATATTGGTGATAAATATGAAGATGATGTGGGATGAGGGATTTATGGGGTATAATCCATGATACACCTTGTGGATTCCATCAGGTGGGGTATCCATCCTCCATTTTCTAACAATCACATACATATCCAGTGATATGCGCAAATGTGCAGTAGATAATGCACTCGGTTGAAACCACCAAGTGTAGCATATACAAGTCTGATTTATGGTGAATCGGAAGTGAGGTATGCAGTGAGTTAATTTTCTTCGTGTATATGGTTGCATGTAGGTTCTTACTCCTTGTTTTTATGTTTTCTAGATTTTCTACTTCTGGATATTTATGATTTTATCATCCAACTTGAAATTGTGTCGATGGCATTTATATTTACTCAAACTGTCTTCTGAATAGTCAACTGATACCACAAAGAAGCAGTAAATATATTTTGACTCCCACTCATTAGAGGTGAATATTTGGTTGATTTTATGGATAGTGCTTTTATGTGTATAAATGGTTGTTAATTCTTCTTGAAGTTTATTTTATGTGTGCAAACCTTAACTTTACAATATCCAATAACTAAGTGCTTTTCCAAAATCATGAAACAGATTTTGTTGAGGATGAACTCATGTCTGAGCTCAATGACAAAAATGAATCTGGGAAGGCCCCTCCTCTTCCTTTTATACCCAAGGAGGAGGAAATGAGTGAGGAAGAGCTTGAAAGAATGTTGGAAGAGAGATACAAACCCGGATCTGGTTTTGTCACTTATGCAGAAGATGGTTATGAACACAAAAATTCCTCTTATGGAGATGTTTACGTCCCATCTGCCAAGGATCCAACAATATGGAAAGTCAAATGCATGGTAGATTTTACTGTTTGAGTGCTTCATTTATTATATTTAGGCAATTCCTTCTTTTCTGTTAACCTCTGTTTCATGCTCATTTTCCTGCCAAGGTTGGACGCGAGAGGTACTCAGCTTTATGTCTTATGCAAAAATATGTAGACTTGGAATATTTGGGAAATAAGCTGCAGATAATATCTGCTTGTGCACTTGACCATGTAAAGGGATTTATCCTCATTGAAGCTGAGAAGCAAAATGATATCTATGAGGTACTCTTCTTGCTCTTGATCTGATACCTCGTATTTGGGATGTTTATTTTGGGTTTAAGTTGATATAACCTACATGAGCATATATACTAATCCACGTATATGGGTGTTTATGTTGATGCATGCATGGGTTTGAAAATATAGGCATGTAAAGGACTTTCGACCATATATTCAAGTAGAGCGACGGCTGTCCCGGGTAATGAAATCTCTCGTTTGCTGTCAATTAGAAGCAAGGCTAGTGGAATTTCAGAGGGCATGTGGGCCCGTGTGAAGAATGGCAAATATAAAGGTGATCTTGCACAGGTGCGTTACTTTTTCTTGGTTTGTCATTATTGTACGCTTCACTTGTTATCTTCGGTTTCCACTAACTTTGCAAATTGTGATACCACTGATGCTACTTGTAGGTTGTAGCAGTGAATCATGTTCGGAAGAAAGTCACTGTGAAACTGATTCCTAGGATCGATTTAAAAGCGATGGCTGAAAAATTTGTAAGAGTTCAACTTTCGTGTAATTTTATGTGCAAAGAGATTTTGCTCTTCTGTCATCTTGCTTCGGTTTGCATGTGCAACTATGTCTCCGTGTATGCACGTGTATTTTGATTGAGAATCAAGTTGTGTGGTTTGTCATATCCTGAATAAACTCAACAGGTCATCCCCTTGTATTGAAAGTTCTATGTAATTAGTGAAAGAATCATTTTATTCTTTTTTATAGCCTAATTGATCTCTCTCCTCGTTTTTATTTTATTTTATTTTATTTTATAAATATCTGGAAGTATTTGCTTTACTTCTGGTTGCATTTATTTTGCTGGTGGATATGATTGATTACCAGTTTCTGATACTTAGATCTCTGGCTGCTAGGCTATAACTCACTTATCCTGTGATATCAACCTCTCTGTGGTTGTTACCCAGCAGTGAGGCCTTGGTTCATTCTTTCAGTCGTTTTTCTCAATTTGGTGATCTGAATAGTCTGATACATCAAATATCTGAGTTTTTCTTCAACGTCTTATCCATTTGCTTTCCTCCCCTCCTGTAGCAGTCTTTCTTCTAGTGTGGGTAATCCAATTTAGTTTTGCCTTCAATGCATTTTTTATTCTTTCATTATTTAAGTGGGCCAGTGTTATTCTCTTGTGGAAGAAATACTAACCTTTTGTTCTTGAGTCATGATATGATTTTTTATTCTAATAGAAGGTTTGTGCTGTCATCTGTTTCTTATGTACATATAGGGTGGAGGTGTTCCTGCTAAAAGAACTGCCATCACACCACAGAGACTGATTACCTCTAGCGAGCTTGAGTAATTTTCTGTAGCATTACGTATGTTCTCTTTCTTTTTTTCTCTAGCTTACTTAGCTTTTCGTGCTTCACACATTTAGGGAATTCCGTCCTCTCATTCAATTTCGGCGTGACCGTGATACTAACCAAATGTTTGAGGTTCTTGATGGAATGCTACTGAAGGATGGTTATTTGTACAAAAAAATATCTATAGATTCATTGAGTTTTTGGGGTATAATGCCCACTGAAGACGAGCTCTTGAAGTTTGAGCCATCAAAAAAGGATGAATCTACTGATGTTCTGTGGCTTTCTCAACTTTTTGGTGAAAAGAAGAAAAAGGAAGTTAAAAGTATTAAATCGGACAAAGGAGGCGGGAAGTCAGACGGATCCTCCAGTGCTTTCACTGGAAGTAATTTTGAAGTGCATGATCTAGTATTTTTTGGGTAAGTCTAGTTGCTATTCTGTAATTGTGATAGATTACCTACTGCATTATCGACATGCTTTATACTCTAATTTTTTTGGCAGTCGGAAGGATTTTGGTGTTGTCATTGGCTCAGAGAAGGATGATACTGTGAAGGTTCACATCATATACTTCATTGACTTTTGTGTATTGGGACCTATGTTTTTTTGTGTGTGTGTGTGTGTGTGTGTGTGTTTGTGTGTTTGTGTGTCTGCGTCTGTGTCTGTGTCTGTGTATTGTGTCTCTTGCCTTATGTGTGGGCATGCTTGTCTGGACACTCTCCTTTATTTTATCAGATCTTGAAAGAAGGCTCTGAAGGACCATTAGTGGTTACAGTTAAACAAAGTGAGGTGAAAACTGCAACTTTTGATAAGAAGTTGTTCTCTGTGTTGGATCGTCACTCAAATATGTTAACAGTGAATGACAATGTCCGTGTCTTGGATGGTCCGTTGAAGGTATATCAGCATCTTATAGATTGAAGTTTCATTTTATTTTTTTAATTTGAATTGTGTGGTTGTGATGAGCATTTGTACGCTAATTGAAATTCGCAGGATAGACAAGGAATCATTAAAAAAATTTACAGAGGGGTTCTGTTTTTATGTGATGAAAATGAGCAAGAGAATAATGGTTATATATGCGTCAAACCACAATTGTGTGAGAAAGTAAACCTCTCTGGTGATGCACCAAATCATCAGGTTTGTGTATGTACAGTCGGTGAAGCATGATCTTTCGGTGCTTTCTTAATTTACACTTCTTTTTTAGTTACATTTACGCCTCTTTGTTTGGTTTCAGGATAGTGAGCCATTGGCTTCAGGTTTTGCTGATTTAACATCTTCCCCAAAATCTCCGTTGTCTCCCGATAAATCTGTGCAAGAGAGGGATCACAAAAGCAACTGTATGATTAAAACTGGCCCCTTCTTATCCGTTGGGCTTTGCTTTGAAGTTGTAACTTAATTCTTATCTGTTTGGTGGGCTCGTTGCTGTTACAAATGCAGTTAAACATGATGATAATGGAATATTCTCTGTCGGCCAGACGTTAAGAATCCGTGTGGGCCCTTTGAAGGGTTACATTTGTCGAGTGCTGGCTGTTCGTCGTTCTGATGTTACAGTGAAACTAGATTCTAAGCATAAAATTCTTACTGGTATAATTGTATAACTTGAATTGTAGTAGTTTGTGTAATGCTGTTTTGTTTTTATTTTTAAGGTGTGTTATATTTTGCAGTGAAAAGTGATCATTTGTCTGAAGTTCGTGGAAGGAATCCTACCATCGCACAGGGGTACCACATATACCTGATAATATTTTAATAATCTCATTCTCTATTTGGTTATAGTTTTTGGTACTTTTTGAATTACCTTAATCTCTGCCTCTTTTTCCTTTTTTTTTGTAAAAGGGTGGAGTCTGTAAAACCATTTGATTTTCTTGGAGCACAGGATGGTGCAAGAGGTGAGAATCTGTTTCATAGTTTTGAACCACTTGCCCTTCCCCAACTTTTCATTTCTCTTAATTTTTCTTCTTTATTCATGCCCTTTTCCTCTGCCCATCTCCTTAATATTCCTATATGTTATGAAGACTGGACAGACGGGGCAGCATTGCCCACAGAAGATGATAAATGGAATGTTGGCGAATCGACGGAAAGGTTGAATGCTTAACTGAATTCTGTTCGTTAATCTTAATCTTTTTTGTGCGTGATATCTGTGTATTTAATTTTGATGCACATTCTACCTCCTCTTTCTTTTCTTTTCCCCCCTCCCCCCTCCCCCCTCAAAATTGTTTTACAAAAACCTTGTTTTGCAAAATTGTTCCATCTTTGCATACCAGTAACGAGAGAAGCTTGATTCTAAAGTTTTCAGAGAAAGTGTTGAAGGGTATTTAAATATCTGGAGAAATACCCATTTGTAGTTGACTACTAAAATGGGAAAGATGAAATGCCTAGAGGAGAAGGTTTTTACTACGTTGAAAATAACTAAGTTAGAATCTCATTTATGTGTGTTTTATCTATTTGCCAAAATCTCTACACATTGCTTCTGGATTTTCCTTGGGGTCATTGTTGGTCTCGCGTGACCTACAATATCTGTGCATGTATTAGGCGACATCCTCTTCAGGACTAATAAATAATGGCATTTTCCTTGCAGGACTTCCTGGTCTGCTTTTCCTTCGTCAAACTCCTCGGTCAGTTGCAGTGTTTTGCTTTTATTTTTCTTTAACTGGATGCTATATTTATCTGTTTTAATGATTATTATATTGATTTTGCCTTCCTTAAACTCCTCGGTCAGTTGCAGTATTTGGGATTTATTTTCCTTTAACTGGATGCTATAGTTGTCTGTTTTAATGATTACTTATTTTATTTACAGCTTTGGAATGGATCTGGTTCAGGCAGTCGTGCAGATGATGATGCTAAGAAAGGTTTGTTGCAATACATATGTTCCAACTTAATTGCTAGTCATGGCTTTGAGGATTGTGTCTAAAATGTTAACCTGAACTTGTTTTAGTAGGCGCACCTCATCTTTTCCACAGAACTTAGGCGGTGTTTCTTTTTGGATAAGTGTGTTATGGAAATCCGGATTGTAAAATCTTTGGCTGTGAACTGAATAAATCTTATGAATGTATTTTTTTTTTTTTTTTTTGGGAGGGATTGTATATGGTAGGATTGTTATTGTAGATGTCAAATCAATGTTGGGGAGATAGTGTTGATGTATTATTATATTATGAAAATGATGTGTAATACATCATTATATTATGAAAATGATGTGTAATGAATTGTTTTATTGGGCAAGGATGTTGTATTATCATGGTAGGATTGTAAATCCGGATGGGAAAGTCATGAAAGAAAAATGCACCGGATCACAGAGTGTATAGTCTATCCGGGTTAGACCCAAAAGAAACTAATGCTTAAAGATGAAGGTGCACGATTCATATTGTATAGGAATTTACTTTAACTGGATAACATTTTCTAAAGAACCAAACCGCCAAGTAGGATGGTGATTCTAGTGGTGTTCTTTTCGTTTTCTTTTCCATGGCCAATAATTTCCAGAACATCCCATTGCCAACTCATTAAAATGAATAAAGTAGTGCCTATTTGAACTCGTGCACTTGAGCAGATGTACTAGTCCGTCGCATTTATGCTGGATATTTTCCGTAGGAACATTCTTGAGTTTGTCTTTTTTACTTTCCATCATTTTGAACTCTGGTTTGAGCTGAAGGCTGGTTTCTTCACCTCGTTGTGGTTTATTATGTGATATGCTTGTAACAATGAGTGTTGGCTTACTCTGTCTCTATTATTGGTGCAGAAGATTCTTCATGGCAAATTAAAGAGAAGTCAACTGAAAATTCTTCATGGGGTGCAGCTGCAGCCAACAAAACTGAGCAAACTGATGGCTGGGGAAAACCTGTTGAGCCTCAAAAGGATAGTGCTGGTGAGTCACTTAAAGACGATTCTTGGGGCAAAGCTGCAGAGAAGTGGAGCAGTGGAGGTGATACTTCTGGAAGCCAAGCAGCTTGGGGCCAGTCTGGTGGTTCATCAGGGAGACAGACTGATGGAGCTCTTGATCAACCAGAAAGTGGGGCATGGGGTAATACAGGTGGTTCATCCTCCCAAGTGAACGTGGAAACAGGTGGTTGGGCGATGTCTACTGATAAGAGTGACAGCCAGACTAAAGGATGGGGCACTGGAAAGGGAGTTGAAGATGCAAGTGCCTGCCAGACTGACAGTTGGAACAAACCAAAGTCTGATGGTGGTGATGGCGGAGCTTGGCAGAAGCAGGAGAGTAATTCCTCATGGGGCAAACTGGAGGGCACTTCGTCATTGTCCAAGCAAGATGGGGGATCCTCCTGGGGCAAGAAAGATGATGGATCCTCCTGGGGCAAGAAAAGCGGGGAATCCTCATGGGGGAAGAAAGATGATGGATCCTCATGGGGAAAGAATAATGAAGGATCGTCTTGGAATAAGCCTGATGGTGAATCATCTGGGAAAGGTGAATCCTCATGGGGTAAATCAGCAGGAAAGTCTTCATGGGGCCAACCTGATGCAAGTGCAGAGGAAAGGGAAGGAGTTTGGAAAGCTCATAACAAGAACTCAGAAGGCTCAGGTGGAGACCAGGGATTTGGTGGCTGGAATAAAGGTGGAAGGGGAAACAGAGATGACACAAACCTAGAGACAAGTTGGGGAAGGTCAAATACATTTGATGCAGGCCGTGGTTCGGGGGGAAGGAGGGGAGGAGGAAGGGGGCGAGGAGGAAGGGATAATTATGGTCGGGGGAGGTCTTTTGGTCAGGGCCAATCAAGTGGTTGGAACAAAGAAGGTCAGTATTGTGGCTTCGGTGATTCTGCACAAACTTCCAGTTGGAGTGGTGGCCAAGCAGGTGGTTGGGGCAATGCTACGTCCAATGAGGGTACTGATGCTGGAAAAACTTCTAGTTGGAGCAGTGCTAAAGCAGGTGGTTGGGGCAATGCTACGTCCACTGAGAGCACTGATGCTGGGAAAACTTCTAGTTGGAATAGTGCTAAAGCTGGTGGTTGGGGCAATGCTACGCCCAGTGAGGATAGTAAGAATGATGGTGGTTGGGGCAATGCTAAGTCCAATGATGAAAGTAAGAGGGGTGGTGGTTGGGGCAATGCTAAGTCCAATGATCATAGTAAGAATGATGGTGCTTGGGGAAGTGCTAAGTCCAATGAGGAAAGTAATAATGCTGGAGGTTGGGGCATTGCTAAGTCCAATGAGGAAGGCAAGAACTATGGTGGTTGGGGCAATGCTAAGTCCAATGATGAAAGTAAGAGGGGTGGTGGTTGGGGCAATGCTAAGTCCAATGATCATAGTAAGAATGATGGTGCTTGGGGAAGTGCTAAGTCCAATGAGGAAAGTAATAATGCTGGAGGTTGGGGCATTGCTAAGTCCAATGAGGAAGGCAAGAACGATGGTGGTTGGGGCAATGCTATGTCCGAGGATAGTAAGAACGATTCTGGTTGGGGCAATGCAAAGTCCAAGGAGGATAGTAAGAACGAAGGTGGTTGGGGCATTGCTAAGTCCAAGGAGGACAGTACGAACGATGGTGGTTGGGGCCATGCTAAGTCCAAGGAGGACTGTAAGAACGATGGTGGTTGGGGTATTGCTAAGTCCCATGAGGACAGTAGGAATGATGGTGGTTGGGGCAATGCCAAGTCCAAGGAGGACAGTAAGAACGATGGTGGTTGGGGTAAAGAAGGTAACTGGGGTAGTCAGAATTCTGCTGGCAATGGAAAGAATGGGTCGAGTAGTTCATGGAAAAACGAAAAGAAGGGTAATGATGGCTCATCAACTGGATGGGGTCAAAGTAATTGGTCGAAAAGCGGAACAAATGAAACTGGTGGGAATCCGGACAACGCTTGGAGCAGCAAAGGTAATTGGAACTCAGGGGGTGGTTTTGGTAGGAGCAACAATCAAGGTGACACTTCTGGTGATGGGGGCAGAGGTGGAGGTTGGGGAGGAGGCCGTGGCGGGAGAGGCGACCGTGGTGGCTTCAGAGGTAGAGGGAGATCGGATCGTGGTGGTTTTGGTGGTAGAGATGGCTCTGGCAGGGGCAGGTTTGGTGGCAGAGGATCTGATGGGGGAGGATATGATGGTGGTAGAGGTGGATCTGATAGGAGGGGTGGGTTTAGAGGCAGAGGAAGAGGTGACTGGAATAACAGAGAAGATAATCCAAACAGAGGTTATGGTGAGGGATGGAAGAGTAGTGGCGGTGGGAGCAGCAGTTGGAATCAGAAAGATGGTGATAACAATCGCAATTCAAGCTGGAGTCAACCGAAAGACAACAAGTCCCAGTGGGGCAGTTGGAATCAACCAAAAGGGGATGATGCATCCAGTGCAGGAGATGCCAAAATCGGAGCCAGTGGTTGGGGATCATCTAATGCTTCTGGTAGTGAAGCGTCAGCTGGTTGGGGAAAACCATCTGCTCAGAAGGAAACAAGCGACTGGAATACTAAGTCGGACTTGATTCAGGGAACTGAACCGAAAGGATCAGTTGAAGTTGAAGGACCAGCTGATACATGGGGGAAAGCTGCATCTACCAAGGAAGAAGGACCATCTGATTCATGGGGTAAAGCTGGAACAAGCTCCTGGGGAAGTGGAAGTGGCAAAGGAGGATGGTGAGAACCAGGTAATCCTTATTCACAAGTTCTTAGCATGTCACAGTTTATCTTATAATGTGCTGTCTGCCATGTTTTCCACACTAATCCTTAATCAAAAGTGTGCAGAAACTAGCAATATCAAGTTTGGACCCAAAGTGTGTTTTTCCAATATAACAAAAAAAGGCTTGGACTAAAAGTTGGTTGGCTAGGTATTCACATCGATATGTTCTGCCAACATTCACGAAATCTCTGTCAGAATACGACTTCTTGAATTTTAGCTGAACTGATTAGAAGAGACAAATTGACGAGGTTGATCTCCATTTTGCTGCAGCTGCAGATGATGATGGGTGAGAGCTGGATGGGAGTTGTGGATCTACATAATTGCTTGCTTCAAGTATATGATTTTGTATTTTGGAGTTCGTTCACAAACTCTGTTATTTATGCTCTCTGAAAATCTGGACTTGGCAGCTCCAGGATTAACAGGGAAAAAGTTGTGGTCTTTTGGGCAACATTCACAGTACCCTGTTTCAACTGGAAGAATACATGATAATCCTGCTGCTTTTTCTGCAATTTTCTAGTTCGTTAATTTTATTGCTTGTTTTTGTAGGTTAATCTTTAATATTAATTTTTTGTTGAGAAAAACATGTTACATACACTACAACTTTTTAAAATAATATAAACGTGTCACAACTGTTTGAAAATAATATAAACGTGTCTCAACTTTTTATTAATAATTAATATACATCAAATCGAAGAAATCTTATTTTTACAAATAATTAATTCAATCAATTAATTACAAAAAAATGTGAGTATATATAAATATATATTGTGAGAGAGAGAGAGAGAGAGTATGATTATAAATATAGAATAATAAGCACAAATCACACATAAATGAAAAATATATTATCAATGAGGCGACCATGCCCACATTCCCTAAATCCATATCTACATATTTACAACAAATCAATCAAGGGCGTCTTTGATATTATGAAAATCTTGAAAATTTTGAAATTTCTAATATATGTTTGTTTTGAGATTTGTGTTAATTAATATTGGAAATTGTGTTGATCTATCGTAATGTGGGTTACGCGAAATCAAATAAAATATTAAATGATTAGCTTTAAATATTTTAAAATATGATTTAAATAGAAAATGTATATCCGATGATATTAAATAAGATATTAAATGATTAGCTTTAAATATCTTAATTTATGAGTTATATAGATAATGTATATCCGATAAGTTATGATTAGTTGTAATATGATACAGATTATTTGTATATTGATAGAAATTGACTCAAAATACAATTCAAATGGCTTAAAATTGATCAGAAATTGAATTTGATTTGAAAACCAGTTATATTTACTTAATAATTTTCTTAGAAACCAGTCAATTTTTTACTATAAAAGTAACAAAATTTTATTTTGTATATAGAATTTAATATTTTATGAAATTTTAAAATTCATGTTAAATTTTGATATTAATTATATTTACATGTAAATAAAAATTAAAATTATTACTCCAGTCTTCATGGGTGGAAAAAAAACATCGGAAATAAAGGAGCAGATAATTATCAGATGACGTGGTGTATTATTAATCGGAAATTACTGTTAAGCCCCCCCGAATATATCGGCCTCAATTTTTTGGTGGCTAAAATTAGAGTACAAACCAATGAATAAATAAATAATTGAAAAAAAAAAAAAATTGAAATAAGAAGCCTGAAGCCCTAACCCCCATCGTCCTCTGGGCGGAGGCCAGTTCAGCATATCCAGTTCGTTTTCTTCGTATTAATTCTCTCTCAGAAACCCTAACTTCTCTACAATTTCTTCTATTTTGCCCCATATCCGCCTAACTTCGGACCTTGTGTTGTTTTTCGACGATAATTTGAAGTTGACTAGAGTACGACTTAGTCGATTTTGCAGCGGCGATCTCCTCGGTTAGTTCGGCTGACTGCTTGGCTGGATTGGTGATCGGAAAGTAGTTACTTTCTTCTGCCAAAGCGGAGCAGGCAAACTTCATCAGTCGTGGCTGTACTTCGGGGTGGTCTAATTATTGATTTCTCGAGTTCGTTTTCAGGTATTTTCTTTCTGTTGGCTTATTTCTGGTTTTGTTAGCACGTAGATGCTCGTAAAAGAGAATATTGGCTCTTATAGCTTGACCTGTTTATTGAGGAATGGATCGTGTCTTATTTTAGTTTTCGCGTTGCAGTGATTGGGATTTCCCTTACTGTTGATTTGATTGCAATGCTGATGGAAGTTACTGGAAGAAAAACTAAACACAAAAGTCGGGAATAACTGAGAGAGTGGAGTATAGTGCTGGTGTTGCTCTGAGTTGTTTCTGTTCCTGCTTTGCTTTTTTTTTTTTTTTTTTTATAGTGGTTTGTTCTTGTTTTGGTGAAGATAACAATGTTAAACAAAATAATGAAAAGGGGACAAAGAAAGACATCGAAATCTGAAACAATTGAACCCCCAGTACCCACTTCAACAGCCTCGAATGTGACCATCAATCATGCATCTCGGCTAGCTTCTGCAACACCACAACACGTGACCCTTGCCACCATCCCACAAAGTAATGGCACAGTTGAGGTCTTGCCAATGTTGCGGGATGTTCCAATGTCCGAACGACATAATTTATTCATCAGGAAACTTCAAATCTGTTGTATCCTCTTTGATTTCTCTGATCCGATGAAGTCGGTACGTGAGAAGGAGATCAAAAGGCAAACCCTTGCAGAGCTTGTTGATTTGGTGCAGTCAGGATCGTGTAAAATGAATGAGGTAATGCAGGAGGAGTTACTCAAGATGATATCTGTTAATATTTTCCGTGCCTTACCACCTGCAGCGCATGAGAATACTGGGTCAGAGGTCGGAGATCCTGAGGAGGATGAGATGTTCGTTGACCCTTCCTGGCCTCACTTGCAATTTGTATATGATTTGCTTTTAAAATATGTGGTGTCATCTGAGACGGACACGAAAATTGCCAAGAGGTATCTTGATCACTCGTTCGTACTTAAGTTACTTGATTTGTTTGATTCAGAAGACATGCGAGAGCGGGAGTATTTGAAGACAATTCTTCATCGGATATATGGGAGATTTATGGTTCACAGGCCCTTCATAAGGAATGCGATAAACAACATTTTTTATCTGTTTATATTTGAGACTGAGAGGTACAATGGGATTGGTGAGCTATTGGAGATTCTGGGAAGTATAATAAATGGGTTTGCGCTGCCAATGAAAGAAGAGCACAAGTTGTTTCTTATACGAGCACTTATCCCATTGCACAAGCCTAAATGTACTTCATCATACCATCAGCAATTGTCCTATTGTGTAATACAGTTTGTTGAGAAGGATTATAGGTTGGCTGATACTGTCATTAGGGGGTTGCTGAAGTATTGGCCTGTCACAAACTGTGGGAAGGAAGTTCTCTTCCTTGGAGAACTAGAAGAGATTTTGGAGGCTACAAAGTCTGCAGAGTTTCAGCGGTGCATGGTACCTCTGTTTAGTCAAATTGGACGAAGCCTCAACAGCTCCCATTTCCAGGTCCGAAAATTCTTGTTTTTTTGGTACTGTTCCTTACATTGTTTGTACTAAATTTTATTTAGGACGGCGCCATGCAATGAGGTCTTTCTTCATGTTTTCATGTTGAAGTTATGTGGATGAGTCAAACTTTGTTCTACTTTCTTTTCTTTATTCTGCCCTAGATTCTCGGAGTTCCTTGTTCAGTTATAAAAAATGGCATGAAGTAGGAGTCTTGCAAAAATATACAAGAATATGGGAAAGGGATAAGATCAAGAGAATGGCTGAATGGAGGAAAATCGGATGTAGAGCTTTAGTTAAATCTTACTCTTAACATGTGGAATCTAATAAGCATCATGATCTTACATCATAGCTAGTTTTAGGAGTTCAATCATTAACAAACATCACGCTATGATCCTCCATTTATTTCTTGCTGTGTTTACCATCCTTTTTTGCCAAATTAATCAGTACAAAATTAACACCTGTCTTATCTTCTAAGGCAATGTTAGGGTCAGAGTCATCTGCTTCTTTGCTTTTCAATCAACTTAGACTTGGTTTTCTGAAAGCTCTGTACAAGTGATTTCTCTAGTTCTGACACATTCAGGAGCTTTTGTTTTGGCCATACTTTTTTCTAAATGTAGTTGTCTTTTGAAAATTCTTTCAGTGAGACATTATGCAGATTGTAAACGGCTGTGCAATACTAAGCCTTACCAATTTTCTTATTCCTGGACATTGCAAGGTGGTTGATGAGACTTGAAATTCTACATTCTATTGTAATAATTTCAATTTATTGAGTTTGCAGCCTGTTTGATAATTCTCATTTTCATAATGTGTCATTGATATTCACAAATTGGTTTTCCTATGTGACAGGTAGCTGAACGGGCTCTTTTCTGGTGGAACAACGAGCACATTGTAAGCCTGATTGCTGAGAATCGACATGTTATTTTACCTATCATATTTGATGCTTTAGAAAAGAATATACAAGGACACTGGAACCAGGCAATCATTGGCTTGAGCTCCAACGTCCGAAGAATGTTCCTGGAGATGGACCCTGAGCTTTTCGAAGAGTGTCAGAGGCAGCATGAGGAAAGGGAAGCAAGGGCTGGAGAATTAGAAGAGCAACGTGAGTTAACTTGGAAGAAACTGGAAGAAGTTGCTGCTCAGGTTACAGGTGAAGAAGACCACATGGTCTTTGTTTAGTCATATTTTTAACTTTTACGTAGATTTTGAGAAGCATATAACCGAGTTGGCAAAGCTCAATGGGCCGGACGCCCAAGGTAAATTTGTTGATGAATTTGTGATATCTTTCTCTTTGGATTCTCTGGTGTCGCTCCTCAAAAGGAATAGGAGTGACTTTCGAATAGCAAAGTTAATTAGAAGAAACGAAAAATGCCAGGAAAAAAACGCGGTAATTGTACTGTTAAATTTTGTTTCGTACAGATGCCTTTCTACTGTGGTTCTGCTTTCCATCATTTCATTGTATTCTCCATCCATCTCAGATTTTGTAACTATGACATTTCATTGGTTTTGTGATTTTTGAAGCAGCAAAACTAACAAATGTAAGTTTTTCTCATTACGGTTGTCTTGCTGCTTAAATAATGTGCAATGAGTTTATTCCCTTACTTAACTGCCAGAATGCATCTAGCTATCTAACGGTCGTAATTCACTCGTGTTTTCTCGTTTTATAGATGCTACGCTCGGTGAAATAAATGATTACACATAAATATATGTTTACTTGCTGCAGCTGTCTTCAAAATCTTGATCTATTAATGTTGGATGGGTTGAACCCATTCCGATTCTTGAATTGCGAATGGTCTTCAAAGAATTTGAAATGAAGGGATTTCAGATTTATTCCAAATATGTTGAATTTAATTCAGATTTATTTATTGGAAACATTAATGGAGTAAAAATCGTATTAAACCTAGAAAGAGTATCACCCAAAACAATTGGGTTTGTAAAAGAAGGGATTTGCTATTATGAATTTAAAATCCATATTCTTGAATTCTTCAATACCAATGGAGCTTATATGTTTCAAATGTCGAGTGAATTTAATTCTTCAATACTAATGGAACCGCCGTGTGTGAAATTCGGAGATAAAAAAGGAACCGAAAATCATGAAACCAAAACTTCCAAAATCAAAATCGATTAAATGCCAATTCATCCCATCTCTCACGGTTCCAAAAACTGGCGATTTCAAAATCAAAACTGGCTAAAATATTCGAAAACCAGCAATTTCCAATCCAAAACCAAAACCAGTGGAACCTCACATGTCTATAGAACTATACACACACACACACACACACACACACACACACACACATATATGTATATATATATATATACACCAAAACCAGTGGAACCTCACATGTCTATATAACTACACACACACACACACACATATATATATATATAAACTCATGGTGACCTTAAGATTTTCCTCAAAATTGATTCCATTTTTTTTTTCAGAATTAGTTGGACAATAAATAAATGAGGTTAATCATTGAAGAGGGTTGGTGCTGATATACAAAATTAGAATAATTAGGGAACACAAAAACACAACGCGCGGTGGCGATGACTCCGGTGGGGCGGCGCCGCCCCCAAACATCATTCCAAAGAAGTCACCATCACCGCCGCGGGACCCGCCACCGCCACTGCCGTCTTCTCCGGGGGTGGCCCCACCTCCATATGATATGCTGACGCTGTTGTCCCTGCTTTGCAGTACATATTAACAAGTTACACATATTCATCCAATCCTAACATTCATGCTTTAAAACTATATATTAATTCTGAAATAATATAACATTACAATTCGAATTTCTTTTTCTTTTTTTATTTCCCGGAAAATAATACAATAAATAATTATGTAATTCAGTTGTGGGCAAAAGGGTCATTTCATTCGAAGAATGTACAAGCCAGCAAGCAAGCATCAAAAAGTGTGCGTACCAGATTATCAGTGCGGAAGCACTGGCAATAAGCTGGCAGCCCAGTGGGCCCAAAAGGCAAGTGGGCCCACACATGTGGGCTGAACAGCATGCATACATATAATTTGGTGTGTAAATAATTTTCATTTTTTTTATACAAATAAATAATCAAAATCCCAATTATTAAATAAAATTCACAAATGATGTGCTTGTTAGTTGACATATTACCTACCAATGATTCTCTACAAGCAAAATAAATTATAATAAATCTACTTTTATTTTTAATTTTATTATTGCATGAAATCGTTATAAATTGAACAAAACTATACTCGTTTTTTGGGACTTTTTTTGGGACGAAAGGAGTACGATGTCCGAATGAATAGACATCTTACACAGTCATGTGTTTCTTTGTATGTAAGTGTAATAATTGATGCTAAGGCTGCAAAAAGATCCACCCAAATTGGACCAATAGCATCTTACTATTTTCTTTCCAATTTGGAACCCCCCCACCCCCCACCCCCCCTCATGAAAGGTAAATGATATTTAGTTGTAAAGTAATAAAGTAACCCAAATTTCTTAAAGAAAAAAGAAAAGAAAGAGTAATACAAAAAGGTGAAGATATATGAAGGTGTGGGGAGCTGTTGTAGATTCTCTACCATATGATAGCACGTCTCGTGTTTTATTCTATCAGTGCATGTTACGTGTATAATAATGTCAACTAGGACGATATTCAAAGGCTCGTGTTTTATTGATGATGTGCAATAGATTACGAGATGAAACTGGAGTGCCGTTTTGTAACGGACGATCCAAACCGAGAGCAATTGATGCATATGTTTCATGTAAGGTAGGGATTCAATTCAACTAGGATTCATACTCAGAGGCTTGCAATGCAGAAAATCAATGTAGATGCAAACATTCATTGGAGAAAGATCAAGAGGAGGGATCATGTGTGCGCGGGTGTACCTTGGGCCACCAAGAACACCAGAATTCGTGGTTAGTTGGTCGATGAGATTTGCAGACTTGGGGCTGACGCTCTTGCTGTACTGCATGCTAGCCCCTTCACCCGATGGCACGAAAAAGGCACCATTTACCATTATGTCGCCATCCGACCTCCAGTTCCAGTCCGACCATTCCCCCTCGCTTGTCTCCTCACGCCTCGTCACCTATTGTATCAGACAACCAAACAATGTTGTTTGCTTACATTAAGAATTGCTATCTTCAATCTCAACGAACATAGAACGTGTGTTAGCAGCAATGATCGCGGGTCCATAACAAGAATCAAGATTGTTTTCCTTTTGCACATAAAGTTGATCATTCTACAGTCTATCTATTTAAGCCGATTATTTTCTTCTCTGCCGTCTCAATTCAAGAAGACCAAGACACACAGAAGACAACCAAACAACATTGTTTGCGTACATTAAGAATCCGCGCATTGCAATCACAACTAAAGTAAAACATTTCTTAGCAACAATGATTACGAGTATAGAACAAGAATCAAGTTCGCGTTCCTTTGCACATAAAGTTGATAAACTATATATTCAATCTATTTAAGCCGATTATTTTCTTGTGGCAATTTTTATTCAAGAACATAATGACACACGCTGATAAAATGCAACACATATTGTAAGAATTATTACCTCCTTAGCACTAGGATCGGTGGCTGCAGTATAGCGATTACCCTCGCTATTAACAGTGGGACCCGCACTTCCTCCAATCGCGTACATTTTCCACTCGAAGAAGTCGTTGTTCACCACATGGACGTAACCCCTCCTGATCCTCGGAATCCTCTGCACCAGCCCCTCTCCAAACTTATTAAAAGCTATAGTCACCTATTTCATATCAAATCATCATCACATCACAGCCATAACCATACATTTCATCACCATATCACATCAAGAACTTGAAGAATAAACCAGTTTCTAGATCAATGAAACGAAAAAGAATCCAACCTGCATTCCTGAATCTGGCAGGTACTTATCATCATGCCCAAGAAGCATAACCTCATCATGTTGAGAAAAATAGCTATTCGATATAGTAATGCCCGTGGACCCCATAATGATGTCCACTAAACCATCGGTACAATGCGACAAAGCACAATGATCGATCCATATATTCCTCGACCCAAAGATCGATATACCATCACCATCCGATTTCCCCCTCATTCCGAAATGAGTAGGGCTCGACCTTATGTTAGTATTACCCGATGGCTTACAGTCGTACACATGCACATTGTGGATTATAACATTACTAACATATTGCAAAGTGACACACCCATTGCCAGTAATCTGCACGTTGGCTCCACGGCCATCGATGGTCTTATAGTTGTTGACAATCAACTCATGCTTAAGCTTGATCACCATATTAGATTGGAAGATGATCCAGAGTGGTTCTTCTTGGATGACAGCGTGGCGAAGAGTGCCAGGTGTTGGGTTGACTGTGTCATGATCAGAGGAGTCGGTGACAACATAGAAACGGCCGCCCTTGCCGCCCATTGCCAACTTTCCAAAGCCTATGGCACATTCGGCCAGGCGCTGGCGGTTGTTGGCCCAGTTGGGGTCGCACCGCCAGCAGTCGTCGATGGGGTTTCCAGTGAGGCATTGGGACTGGGCTTTGTTTACTGGGGTTTCGAGGATTTGGAGTCTTGTTGATACAGACGCATTCACTCTCCTGTGGGAATATTGAGACAAGGTGTGAGTAAAAGTTATGTTTCTTGATTTTTTTTGGGTGGAAAGAAATGGAGGTTGCAAAAATGTAATAGTAAATGTATATGATCTGTAGAGAAATTTGCCAAAAATGGAAATGAAAACCTCAAAACTAGAGTGAGAAAGCAGAAGAGAGATGATACTGGAAATGGCTAACCTTCTTACAAGGGATAAAAAGCAAACAACATAATAAACAAGGGAAAAACTGGAGAAAATTACAGGAAAAATCGAATGTGAGAGGCACAGATCTTGAAATGCTACAAAAGATCAAAATCCAGATTCTTCACAGTATTAAATCTCTATGAATGTAGGAATCATTGTAACAAAAATAAGCAACAAAGAAACATTAGATTGATCGAGAGACTGTACTAAATAAGAATCACAATGTACAAGCAGAAACGAAACCAGATGCAGAAAATTGGAACACCCCTAGTGTGAAAGCTGTAAAAGAACAAATGTCAGCTCGAAATTCTCAGTCCTCTTCTCTCAAAACACAGATATGTTCACAAACGTGAAAACTTCTCTAATGAGCTAAAACCCAGAAGGATTGTTTCCCTTTTAAAAAGAGGAAAAAAAAAATTGAAATGCTCCAATGATTAAAAAAACCAGATAAAAATTTCAAGAACTTTGGTGAAATGTAGCAGGGCAATATATAAAATGCGTATGTATACACATCTATCAGTACCTTTGAACTTCTTGAACCACAAATTCAGGGTTGGGGTGCTGATGAGGGAGGGAGAGATTCAATAAACTGGTTGCTCCAACAAAAGAAGAGGCGACGGTGAAGAAGAGGCAGAACAAGAGAATGCAGGTATGAGGAAACATCCTTAGAAGCAGAAAAAAATATCAGGAGTTCGGGAAAATATGCTAATGCTAATCTTTTAATCTGTAAATGTAAGGAAGATATGTGTTTTGCTTCTTGGGTGCAGATTTTAAGACAATGGGATGATGAATCAATAATGGAAGACAAGAAACAAGATTTCAGATAAATAATGTAGTTAATCGTGGACTAGTTTAAAGAATAAGCAGAAATGATAATGCTTTCTTGAAGCGAAGCAGAGTAGAGATCTTGGGGAGGCTCCATGAATAGGCGAATTTTTTGAGAGAGAGAGAGAGAGAGAGAGAGTGGCAGTCTCTCACTACTTGCTACTTGTTTGATGAAAGATAATAAAGGGCAGAAATTTAGCAAATTTCAGATGTCTGGATTTATTACAGTGTGAAAGGGACTGCTGGTTTTCTTCTTGAATGAGAGAATCCATCTCTCTCTCTCAGAAAATAATTTTCTGATGAACAAAATGTCTTTGGATTTTAGTTGCAGATTAAGGAGCTAATGAAAGATTCTTTACCTATAAAAAAAAGGAAGGCCTTTCCTTTCTTGCCAAATCTATTCATTATATACATTCTATTTACAGGAAAATAGCAAAATATTACGAGTAATGATATTTGATAAATCACAATTCTTCGTTCGAATCTATAAAGTCATTATGTTTAGGAAGCTTGAAGATTTTTAGTCGAAATTCAATACTCAAATCAAGTTAAAAACTTCGACGTAACATATGAAAATGAACTTTATTTAAAGTCTAACACTTGATGTATATGTTTAAAAATATCATACATGACTCGTTTAAAAAATAATATTATTATTCTCTGATCGAATTTGTCGACAATAATATAAATTTTAAAGTATAACAAATTATATGGTAATTTTGAACATAAATTTAATCAGTTTGTTGGTGAAAATGACCTGAGAGACAGCTTTTGTAAAAAGAAATTTATGAGGAAGAAAGAAAGTCAATGAAGAAGAGCAATTTTCTTTCTAGGACCACTAATTACAAGGAGGATTACTAGCCTTTCAGATTCTTAATTAGATTCTCTCTCTTTTTCTCTCTCTCTTTCTCTCTCTCTCTCTCCTTCCTGTTGCATAATTTTACAATATAAATTAAAGAAATGAAATATAATATTAATTTTTTTTATTTAAATAATCAAAATGGGTCTCAACTAGACATGGGCGCCGTTTTTTTGTTTCGGTTTTGATTTTGAAACCGGAGATTTTTGGAATCGTTAAGGACGGAACCAAAATCGAACCGTCATATATACGGTTTCGGTTTCGGTTCTAGAACCGTCAGTTCCCCCGATTCCGGTTCCGGTTCCACGGTTCTTTGTTTTTTTTTCGGTTCCGGTTCCGGTTCCCTGTTCCGGTTCCACAGTTTCGGTTCCCCCGATTCCGGTTCTACGGTTCCGGTTCAAAATCGACGGTTCCCAACGGTTATTCCATCTCACCCGTTGAAGATCAACGACTATTTAATCTCAGCCGTTGATTTCCAACGATTATAATTCTCAAATTCAATCTGGAACCGAACCTAAACCAGAACCGGCTGAGATTATAAACGGTTCTAGCCTGAACTGTCAGTTTTATTTATTTTCATTTTATGAACTGGACAGGACGGCGGTATTGTAAAAACATATATCTTTAGGAATATAAATAAATTAAATAACCGACATTACTCCTATGAAATATAAAAGTAATTTACTTATTGCAACTATTTTAATTTATATTCTATTTTATTTCGAAAAAGAGAAAAAATGAGAGGATGGTACATACATTAATTAATTAAAAGCAGACAATTCTTGATTTAATAATAAATAAATAGAAAATTAAAAAGATAGCAGGGTCTGATAAATGCAACAAAATATCCACTGACACAATGTTACTGGAACAGTAGAACTAGGTTTGAACTTTGAACATCCCCTTGAAAATATAAAAGAAAAAAAAAAAAAAAGATTTTGAACTTTGAACCACAGGTTTTCTTGGTAGTGAAAAAATATAATATTTACTGCAATAAAAAAAGTGTCTAAATAGTGTTACGAGGTTAGGGTTTTTCCTTGACGGGATGGTTCGTTTAGTTAAAACGAACATAATGTGAAAATTTAATTTTAGTAGCATGTTTAAAATGGCTCGTTTAATTTAAATTTTGAGTAATTTAATTTACTTTGAGTGCTACGATATTATACTACATAATATTGAGATACCGTTGTTATTTTAATTTAGTTTTCAAATAAATTTAAAAAAGTATATATAATCGAGCTCAATTATTTTTTGTCGGTTTTTAATTAAATTTCAATATAAATAATGTTAAAAAATCATATGCTCAACAGACAAGCCCATATGTATTCAATTGTTTTAGCCCAAAAGCACTGGCCCAGTAACTTTCTGATGTACTTCGGCCCAGCCCATATCTTTACTCTTCTTTTGGGCCTAAATGGATATCTATCTATGCTGTCCAGCACCTCGGTTGCTCGGCCACATATCTAACGCAGACCCAATTCTAAATGGGCCTTAAGCCCTTAGGAGTTTAACTGCTAAGATAAAGCCCATTAAGGAGGCCCGAATCTGAACCTCCCGATCTCTTTCTATTTTCCCTCCCTAACTTGAATTGTTCTTGCAAGGAGAAGGCTGGTCATCATACATATTACATACATTTATGCGTATGTATGTATGTTGGGTTTTAGAGTGAGAAAGTCGGGGACAAACATTTGGGAGGGAGTGGGTAGTGATGTCGAAGAGGGAAGGTCTTCTCATTCTTGAGACGCAGAATGCTGCAACAACTGGAGGTAATTCTTGAAATTAACTTTTTATTTTATTCTTTAGGGTTTTGAGTTGTGTGCTGTTTTAGAATTTGAATCTTTGGGACTTTTTGTTCGATTTTATGATATGTGGAGCCACTGGTTTCTAGGGGTTTGACTGGATATTCGATAATGATAGTTTGTCTGTAGCATATTTACACGTGTAGGCAAATTTTGGTAAAGAAGCGCTAAATTTCATTTGTCAGTCTTTGTTGTTGAATGTCGATTAGCTTAGTTGATATTTAATCTTACAAATTCAACAACTTTTGTTGGGGTTAATCACATAAGTTGGATTTGATTATTAGACCTGAGATACTCTTTCTTGATTTGATCTTTTCCCGAGCAGTAATGTGGTTTAGTTAATAATTATTTTTGTATTATTTGTAGAACCACCGGCTCCTCTTTTTCTCTTTATTTTTTTTTTCTCTAAAAAAAATCTCTTCTTTTGGTGATAGTTTTGTTGCTTTAATTCTGTAGCAGCTTAAATTTGGTGTTGGGGGTTATGAGTTTACGAATTTTGAGTAAAATTGTAGATACAGCAAAGAAAGAAGCTATGCTGCACCCTCAAAATGTGGTTAGGAGGAAGCTTGCAGACATTAGCAACCTGGCACAAAATCAAAGGCTTTTAATTCAAGAGAAGTCGCAATGTATTGAGACAACTGCTAAAGAATACATTGGACAGCTCCAGAATGTAATGTTCTGTAGGCCTTATCATCTTCATGTTTGGTTTTAGTTATTGTAATATCTTATTTTAGATTTATCGTAATTGCGATTCAGGAAAACATGGCTTTGGTGAAGATGTTGGCCCAGAGAAAGTATCCTTTTTCGGTGTGTAATTTGGTTTAAACTTTAAAGTGTTTTTTATTTGGAAATTTCATTTTTGAAGATACATAAGCTACTGATTAGGACTTAGTTGTTGTTTCCTCAACATTGTTGTTATAGCAAAATTATTGAACAGAGTGGAATTGAGCTAGACAGATTGAGATTACATCTCCTTAAAATGCAGGAGCAGAATCAACAGTTGGCACTATCAAACACTCAAATGCTTGCTGTATGTTTGTATAGATTATGAGTGTAGTTCTTTGATTTTATGAAATCTTGTGAATGCATTTTGTTGACATTTGCTGCTTCATTTGTTTTCAGGAATTAAATTCAGGTAAAGATCGGGTAGGTACATTGATATTTTGATGATAATTTCATTTCAGTGCAAGTGGTTTGGTTCAATATGTTGATTATCTGGAACTCATACATTGTTTGGTGTTCCGTCTGTTCCAGTTGAAATTGTTACAGCATGAACTAGGGTGCAAAAGCAGTCTGCTTAAGGCAACTAAATTGGAACATGAGGTCCGTATGTAAAAAATTATAACATCCTCTATTAGCAATTTTTTTATTGCATGTTATGTTTAAATGAATGGTCGGTTGCTACTCAGGGAGCAAGAACAAAAGCAAGAAAAAATGCTGTTGCTAAGTTATACCTTGCATTTTGAACAATATACTTAAGTTCTCCATCCTTTTCTGTGTTTATTAACCTGCAGTGAATTCCTTGAGTTTTTTCACCCATGCATGTGTGTGTTCTGTTCTTTTTACATGGAATAAGCCACTTCTGTCTTTACATTGCTTACACCTTTAGTACTATTTTTGCTTTTCAAGTTTTAATCCTAAATCTGACTGCTGTAATCTTTTAAATGTGAACTTGATGAAGTCTCGAGAGGAAGGGGAGTCCTTCCAAGACGGTATAGATGATGAGAAACCTCAGAAGACCAAAAGGAATTTGGAACCAAACGGTGAGAATTATTGCGGATATACCTGGTTAAATGTAAGAAGGATCTTCTTTACTGACTGATGTGTTCTCTCATAAATGATGTGTAGGTTTGGGCCCTTCTGAGCAAGATCAATCTAAGGATAAGACCCAAAACAAAAGGTTGTTTTCTCTGCTTGCAGTTAACTGGGGTCAAATGAAGCATTGTTTTTGTTTATTTTCTTCATTCTTTTCACTTATTCCTCTGCATTATGACATGACAGGCCTTTTTCTCGAAGGCAATCAGCTAGATTTAAAGCTGCAGAAGTAGAACCTGCTGAGGACTTGGTTGAGACAAACAGCACTGAAGTTTCCCTATCTCAGTTGCCTGATGGTGAAGAAGAGACTAAAAATAAAAGGTTTGTCCCCTGATTGCTGTGAGACATAAATAATAGGCCCTTCCTGCAATTCATTTTTTCAGTACCTCCTGTCTTGTTATAATGACAGGCGTTTAGTGCGAAGACAATCTGTTAGACTTAAATCTGCGGAAGTAAAAGGCACTGAAGAAATGTTTGAGGCAAACATAAGTGAGATATCTGCATCTCAGTTGCCTGAGGATAAAGAACTGATTGAAATTAAAAGGTTTCTTCCTGCTTGCTCTAAATCTAGGAATAAATGAATCTCTCTCTCTCTCTCTCTCACACACACACACACACACACACAAACGCCTGAGTTTTGATGTGGAACCCGATATTTGGTTTTTTATGCAGTCAAATGAGTGACTTGACAAAACACTATCACAGTCCACAGTAGACCTCTTTCTTTATTGTTTGGTGATGGTGCTTGCCTTAATGAATAAAACCCCATATTGGTTTCTACGTCAAAACTACATGTGTGTGTGCGCGTGCGCGCACGTACGCAGATGTCTGGTACATTTTTCTTCGTTTTCTCGCTTACTCTTCTCTGTGTTGTCATGACAGGCCTTTTGTGCGAAGACAATCTGCTAGCTTTAAAGCAGCAGAAGTAAATCCTGCTGAGGATTCAACTGAGACAAATGGCACTAAAATTTGCAAATCTAAGTTACCTGATGATACTATCCGAGAACAAGGGTCCACATCTGAGTGTGCAGTAGAAAAAAATGAAGGCAACATAGTCCGTTCGATCCCCAAATACGAACCTCAAGAGTTTAGAAGATTGTCTCTGAGAAGGCCATCACGGGTAGCAGCTAAGAAGGTTCAATCCTACAAGGAGATACCGTTAAAAATGAAAATGCGCAGATGTGGGTGAGATATTATATGCTTTGGGACTAACTTTTACATATTCAATAGCAGGTAACTAGTCGGCTCCTATAGCGTGCGGCCCGTTGTCTCTTGTTGTTTGTTGTCCGTATCTTGTTTTTGATGTGCAAAGATTCACTGATAACGCCTTGTAACATTTAATGATGAACTAGTTTCTGTATGATGAAAATACATGCTTGTAATGCCTTCATTGTGCAATCTGGATTGAAAATCTTCATTGTGCAACATGAAAATATTACTTTTTGTTTGATTAATTAAAAAAAATATTACTTTTTGTTTGATTAACTAAAAAAAAGTGTAGTTTAAGGCATAATATTTATTTAGTGGAAACTAATACTTTTTTAACAAACTAAAAGATGTCGCTTTTCACTACGTTCGAAACATGCAGCATACGGAAAATTATGTGCGCACGCACAGAGACGTGAGATCTGAATGTTTTATCTAATCTAGATCAACATGAATCCATTTTTCACGTGCACAAAGACGTGAGATCTAATCTAGATCAACATGAATCCATTTTTCACGCGCACAAAGACGTGAGATCTAATCTAGATCAACGTGAATCTAGTATCTACATGTTCTTGATACGACATGAGATTAGAATCTAACCTGCTGCACGAATTATAACTCATGCGAGTGTGGCGCAATTTGTTTTGTGTTGGTTTGAACACGACTTACATCCCTCCTCCAGAAGATTGCTGGATGACTACAATTCTCATGATGGATCACAGCTGCAATGTGTTGTTTTCTTGGTCGTTTGAAGATTTTGAATTGAATTCTTTACTTGGATGATCTTATTATTGGTATAAGCTTACAGCGACACCCGGGATAATTTTAAATGTTTATTTGATAAAAAAATAAAATTATTCTTTCATTCTAAAAAAAAAGTCCACCTTATATAATATGTCTATGTAAATATGAATTTTTTTTTGGGACGGAAATAATATAAATTAATTAAATAAAGAAGCAAAAGTAAGAGAGTAGATTCATAAAAAAAATAGAATTTCAAATGGTGGAAGTAAAGTAAGAAGGTGACAAAAAATGGTTAATAGTCAAATCTTGAGCCATCCATTCTTGAAATCTAAACAGCTAAAACCGTGTTGCTGCACGAACATTCCAATTCATTAATTAATAAGGGATACAAAAACCTGCATTGCTCATATCAACACACAAAATCTTGCCTCTTTGTTTTCCATTATATTTGAAAATGACTTCTAAGCTACTAATATATATATATATATATATGTGTGTGTGTGTGTGTGTGTGTGGTAGGCATTATTACAACAATTCACCTATTTTTGTGACTAAATTTAGGAACTAAAAATGTATCTTCTTGTTTCACCTATTTTAGTGACTAAATTTAGGAACTAAAAATGTATCTTTTTGTTTCACCTATTTTAGTGACTAAATTTAGGAACTAAAAATGTATCTTTTTGTTTCAAAGATTCTCCAATTGTAATTAAAAGTCAACAATATTTTATGTATTAGAATTCTAAAGTTTGTTTCACACATATTTTGTTAGTTTTGTGACATTATCTCGCTATTTTTTGAGTTTGATCCCTACCCTCCTGAATCTCCCACTCAAATTCTACTATAATCCTACTTGACCTAATCAACTTCGACAATTTTAGTAGATCGTGCATTAAACTTATGATAGTAAATAAGGTTTGTCAAGTAATATATATGTAAGACGATGAAACGCTGGTTTAAAATTTTATGACAGTAATTTACCAATCCACATTGGTAAAATTGGTACGAGACTTACTTTATTTAAAGAAAGATTTAGGATTTAACCTCTCCTCGTATCTCGAGTAGTACAATTTGTCGGATATTGCAATAATATTAATGAATTTCTATAATGATGTTTCTCACTTATCTTTTAAGAATGGAGTTGCAAGCTTTATTAAGAAATGAATGAGGTAACTATTTCTAGTAAGGTGAAAAAGTTGATGATATGTTGATAGTGGATTCTTTTTCTTTTCCTAAAATCATATCTTTTATCTTAAGTAACATTGGAATTAATTAAAAAATAAAAATTAAAAATTAAAATAAAAAATAAAAAAAAGATAATAGCCATAAAGGTGCATTTGCACAATGATTATGTCAAAACGCGTTTTCGTTACATCAAAGCATGATTGAAATATTATCACACTAAGTGCTTGAAATCAAATAATAAAATCTTTACATTATTCTTTGTCCCTATCAGGCTAAATATATCTACTTTTTTGTACGCCACTTCTTTGTTTTGGGTTTGGGTCGAAAATCAAATTAAGCTATTTAATATTTAATTTAAAATTATTTATAAAAAGTTTATTTGAGCTATGTTAGAAAAGAATATTAAATAAGTTTGAACTTATTATTATTATGTTTGATGAAATTTAAAATTCGAATTGAGTTGGAGCTGGAGTTTAATAAGTAAGATTTGTTCAAAAAATGTAAAAATATTGAACTACTCGCACTCGATTCGTGTTTGATTTGATCAAAATTAGTTCAAGCTCGACTCAATTAATAACCAAACAAATCAAGACATAATATTTAAAAGTCAAGAACATTTCAAAAAAATTTGAGCAATAGTACTACATTCGACTCGATTCAACTCATTTGTAGACTTTGCAGTCCCAATCTTATCTTAATTTTATCCGACGTCTGCTATATATATTATACATTACATGGATAGTATACTATTTATTTTATTTTATTCGGGAAACAATATAATATTGTTATTTGCATGTGAATGCACAACATTAATGAAATAAAATAATTTAGAATAAAGTAACAATTAGAAAATCTTGTGAGCAATATTGCCAATTGAAAACACATGCACTCTTCCATTCTTCTAAAAATAATAAAAATTAAAACGAAAAGAGTAAAAAAAGCATTTTCACACCCTATATATATATGTATATACTTATATTTATTTATTCATTTTCTACTTTAGCCTATCATGTAATAAAATATGACAAAACAAAAATAATTAAATTCTGAATACCTATATGAGAGAAACATATTTATGCATACACATACATATATATTTGTATGAAATTTGATTTTTTAGAGCATTTTTTCGTGAAGTTTGGAGAGAGAATGATACAACATAAAAAGTGAATAAAAAAATAGGAACCCACATATTTTTTGTATTCACGTGTCATTCTATCTTCAAAATTCACAACAAATTTATGGAAAGAAATGTAAAGAGTTCATTTTCTATTTGTACATGTATAACTTTTTTAGTTCGATTTACATCCATCGTGAGCTGTAAACTATTAGACGAGAGTAAGGTTTCTCCGATGCCCGGGTAGGTAGTTTTTCATAGAAGAATTTAGTCACTATCTGTGGTACTAATGTATTAGCCGCAATTTCATATTTGATTGTGACAAAACATAAATAAATAATGAAAAAGAAAAGTTATCCGAATACATATTTTTGCTTTATCACAAGTCAAAATTGTGCATCATTTCTTCCCTCCATTTACATTGGGTAATAAATATAGTTGTTGGTAAAACATGTCCCAAAACAAGTAATTTTGTTCCCTTGTTTAGTAGGCTACAATACTTAGTGGTAAAAAATAATTAATTAAAGCATTTAAATGCATATTGGGAGTTATTAATTATTACATGCTTTAACTGAAAAACCTTAACAATCATAGCATTTGACAACTTATGTTCCATGAGAGTGTAACAATCTATGGTTGAGCATGGGAGAAATTATTTGTTTTTGTTGGAAAACTTAGGTTTATTTGGATCATATATATATATATGTCTTTAAATTGTGTGATTATTGAATCTTACTTTATTCTTTCATTATTGTTATTTTAATTTGTAATCGATATGTATTGTCTCACATTATCCATAATGTCTTATTCATATTCAACCAGGGGAACGAAACGTGATATTTATTTTGTCTTTCTGGTTCATTTTAAGGTTAGAGTAAAAGATTGATATATATACAACTTTAGATTGAATGCAACTATTGAAGGATGCGTACGAGATCCTACACTTCTTTTAAATTATTACAGCTTAATATTCCATCTCACTGATACATGACATATATCAGTATATTGAGTAGTAAACAATCGAAACTATGGGGAATGAAACTATTTTAGCCCATGTTATAGACTAGTTTTGTTAGGTGACCAAAATTCTTTTCTAACAAAACTTAGAAGGAAGACTTTTTCTTCAATAATATATTTCTTTTAAATTTCATTACAATTTATGATTCACGCCAATGAGACGATCAAAAACAATAAACAACTATGACACAAATTTATGGATCATGTCACTCCAATCTCATGTCACAAACCCGATCCATGGTTCGTGCTAGTAACACAATTCTTGAGTCGTGCCAATTTACACGAATCATGTCTCGTGTAACTTATCATTTGTGTTTATTTGTTTGGTAAGGATATCTCAGTCTTGACATGAGCAAAAAGTAAAGACTTGGTTATCCCTTAATATTTCAACTGACTATTTTGACATATTTTTTAATTTTATTTATTTATTATTATTGTTATTATAATTATAATTATTAATAATTTATGTGATATGAGTGTAAAATATTGATTGGAAGATAGTTGTGTTGCATAATAATATTTATATTGTTTAATGAGATTTTTGTTTGAAAAAGAAAGTCGGAGTTTGTGGATCTTATCCTCACCGTCATGAAATAATACGACCCTTCAATTTTGTCTCAAATTAAAATATATTAAAATAAAAAGCTTAATAGTTTTCCTATGATTTTTTTTTCTTTGTGCATATTTTTTCTACTCACTTTATATAAATATATATATATATATAGAGAGAGAGAGAGAGAGAGAGAGGGAGAGAGAGAGAGATGGTGTAAGAAATGTACTTAATTTTTATTTTTTTAAAACATAATTTTTATTTTTAGATCAAAGTCACGACGGAGGAGTAAGTCGTTTCGTTAATCTCTTCTTTGAAAGATGAATATACGTGCATTATATAATTCTACTATACACAAAATCTTAATGTCACACACACACACATGTATATGCATTTATATTTTTGTTCTTTTATTTTTTTTTACTTGTCTAATAAATTTAGAGCTGCCAAGAACATTTTTCAATTTAGATCGTCATGAAATTCAAGTCAGATTTCGTACTGTAAATACTGTTACATTTTTTGCTACAATTATATCAATATAAAATACGTATAAAATGACATATGACATCATTAATGCATATATATATATATTGCATTCATGTAATTGTTGTATGAGATGTAACACTATAAAACTTAGTCCATTATATTTTTACTTTTAATAAATCACTTTCACACATGTTATTAGGATATATATCTTCCTCAAATTAAATGATAAAATGAATTTATGTGTGTGTATATATATATAATTGTTTTTGTGGAATTTATAACATTATAGTATAATACTGACGACTTTAAGGGCAAAAATGTATAACCGTCTCATCAAATAATGTCTACATCAAAATTTTAATATTTAAATTAATACAAATAATAATAAAATATTCATATAGACCTAAATAGTATAATTAAAAAATATATCGAAATGCCTGATCAATTGTAGAACAAAAAAATAAATAAATTAATTGAAAATATTTGAAACAAAATATTATTAAAAAAAGAAAAAGAAAAAGAAAATGTTAGTATGTGAGATGGGGACCCACACGCGAACGCGTGGTGGAGCAGTTCCCCTTGACGCATCGTTTTGGAATAGGTAGAAACCCAAGAATAAGATCTTTTATTTTTCCTGAAATCTTCACTTTGTTGTCCAAAAGCTTCCCATAGGGACCCCACCATTAATCTCCCTAATATTTTCTTTTATTTTTCTTTTTAATAATTTCAAATATTTTAAATAAGTAATTTTGGCATTTTTTGAACCAAAATTATTCTTGAAAATGACTTTGTAGCTTCCATCCCTGACAAATTACTTGGAGGAATCACGCGAAAACTAATCGGTGTTATTCTTTACATGGAGTATAATTATCAATTTTGTTATGTTTCGTCTGACATGATAATCGAAACATCTTTTTTCTTAATAAAGGGAACAAATTGGCTTCATCCATTTTGATAAACATCTCGCTCGTTCCACCCTAAAATAAATATTGCTAGAGCGTCGAAACACACGACTGATGTACTAGTTTCAGGTTTGGAAGAGAAAAAGAAGAATAATTTTCTTTCTTGATTTTGTTCCATAATCAATCTAACCTAGCATTCATTCAAACTCCAACACTAAAGATGAAGAGTGTTTTTAGGTATTTTTAAGTGTTTTATTATTTTAACGAATAATGAATTTCTTGACGATCTTATTTTATTATAATTTTAATTTATTTTATAATTTATACAATATAATAAATATATTTTTATGAGGATGTTTCAAACATTTCATTTCAATAGCAAAATTAAAAGCAAAATTGATATCTTTACTAGAAAGCCTAGCCTTGAAACAATAATTTTCAAAGTGGGGTGTAATTTAATTTATCTGTCATTCTTTTATATTATTATATATATATATATATATAACTTTTTTGTGTTATCCAATGAGTCAACATAGAAAAAAAAAAGAAAAAAAAGACAAAGATCAAATGTTTGTAATCATTTCATGCATGTCTAATCGTGTTTTATTATTATCTTTTTAATCTTTAAAACTTCATGTCAAGAGTTCAGCTATCTATGTTGTGAAATAATTCTGACAATGGTGTGAATTCTGGGAAAAGATTAATGTTAGATTTAGAAAAATTGAATATTATGTAATTATGAGTTCAACGTTTGCAGACTATCCCTTTTCAAACAGCTTTTATTCTCGTACTATGAATAGATACAATGTGAATATTGGTAAAATCATTAATTTTGTTGATGTTATATATTTTGGTGGTATTTAAATATATAAAAGATAAAATCTCGTTTTTATAACAAGGTCTTGTTTAATTTTTAAGTTCTCTGATAAAGGAACGGTGCTGATATTTGATACTTGAAGATCTAAATTCGCTCCATACTCCGTTTTTAAAATAAGTTGTTTTGTGGGTATCAGATTAAATTAAATAATATTATTATGTACAATAATGTAATAGATTATTTGATATTTGTTACTATTATCTAAAATTATATCTAGTAATTTATTTTATAAATAAATAAATATATATATATATATTAATGTTGCATTATTAGAGCTTTACGTTAAATATAATATTAAGGGAAAAATTTCAATTTATATCTATTAACTTTGATCTAGCTTAATTTATGATTTTTAATTTTATGAATTTTTAATGATAATCATTAACTTTTAATTTTGTTCATTTTATGCTTGATTTTACCAAAAGAAAATGATAAAAATTGTAGATGTGGTGGTATGACAATCTTCATGATAAGTGAAATTAGGAGTGCCACGTCAATAATTTTCGATAAATTTTTAAAATTTTGGCAAAATCAGATATAAATTAAAAAAAAATTAAAAGTTATAAATCATGTTAAAAAAAAAACTCATAAAAGTAGAGATTATATATTAGACAAAACTAAAGTTAATAGACATATATTAATTTTGTTCTTAATATCAAATAAGAAAAATACATTATATATATTTTATATGAATGATATATAATTAACTTATAAAAAACTATAATTATGGCAGAATTGGGCAAATCGGGTATTATTTATATCGAGACCTACCTCATTAATTTAGGTGCGAGTCATGGATCGGGGCGTGTCAAATTGTTATTTCTAACTTCGCTATATTTTAATAACACATATTATATTTAATAAACAATATTTAATAAACATGAATAAATAAAATACATGAATCACACATGAATTTAACATCTTGTGTTAAGATTATGGATAAGGAGGTTGACTATTTGGGCATTCATGGTACAATAGGAAACAAATTTTCATTGATAGGGAAAAAAAGTTTAATAAGACAAAATAAACTATACTCGTAACATCTCCACAATATATAATTAGTCAAAAGTCAGGTTATTACATAGAAAACGAAAGGATTAAAAAAAATAATAATAAAAAAAAATATATATATATATATATAGGCCGTATACATGATAGTTTTTTTTATTTATTAAAAAAATCACTTTGATAATAATAATAATATATAGTAATAATAATAATTAAACATAATATTATTAAAACAAAAAGAAAATAGTAGTTTGCGCCGTTACTATCTTAAAAACAAAAAGAAAAGTATTTTAAAGCAGTACTGCAGCTCACAAATTAGGCGTCACTGCAACTCCAGCGCCTTGCAGATGACGTTGTTTTGATCAATTTCAAACTATTTTTTTATTTAAATTTTAATAAAACCATGCAAGCGTACGAAAAAAATCGCATATTCTTTATGTTTACGTCAACAATCTTGTACCAAAAATTCTCGTTGACATTGCAATTGCTATTTTACAAATAATTACCCGAAATTTTACCTAATATTTCAGTTTTTTTTTTAAATTTTAATTTCTTGTATATTCAATAATAATGCAGACAAATGCAATTATAAAAGAACCAATGGAGACTCAAGAAAAAACAAAAAAAGAGGTGCAATGGAATCATAAAGAAGGGGACATAAACCCCTACTTTAATTCCCCTGATTCACACTCCACCCCTGCCCTCACTTGGGATCTTATTTATTTATTTTTTATAGTTTTTTTTTTAAAGATATATTTAATTATTTTTTAAATATACATCTACTTAATTTTCTTTGGAACTAACAAACATTCTCTCAACTAGCAATACTAGCTTTGGTTATAATATGATTAATTATCTTGATGAGGTATAAATAAATAGTATGTTTTGTCTTATATTCTATTTAAAAAATTATAAATATATATTTACACACGTCGTCGAAAATTTAATATAAATAAAATAAAATACGAGATGTGACATATATAGTATCTCTCTCCCCCAATCTTGAATTCACAGTAAATAGTCCTCGTGTACTAAGAATCTAGTAGTATAAAGTTTAACCACTAGCAACCTGCCTTTCCATACTTTGGCCTTTTCTGTTTCTCTCCAACCATATGTCCCATGACCACACAAAAGTAGCCAAAGGATAAAAAAAAAAGAAGCAACTACTTGAAAACCTTATAAGAAAGTGCAAACAACCTCATTAACATTTCCCTTTGTGTGCTCTTTCTTTTGCCACTCCAAGCCACTGAAAAAAGGAAAGAAAACACACACAGACACACACACACTTGACCAGATGGAAGAACAATGCAGTCCTCTCAGCTGGGCTTACTACTATCAAGAAGAGGTACAATTCAATCCCATTTTTACAAATTCTTTACTCTCTAATTTGCATTTCTTGATTAGGGTTATTCTCGATTCGATAGTTTTTGCTTGCATTTTGTGCCAGGGGGTCGATGAATTGAAGCATTCCCTCTTGTTCTCAACCCTGGAGCTAGAGGCAGCTGTCATTTCAGCCCATGAAGAAATTTCAAGAAAAGATGATGAAATTATCCAGCTCAAAGAATTGCTAGCAAAGATCATCAAAGAGAGGGATGAATTCCAGGCAAAATGCCAGCAGCTTGTCCTGGAAAAACAGTTGCTCTGTCAGCAAGTACAAATCCAGGCACATTCCTTAAAAAACCAACCAGATTGCCCAATCTCAAGTACAACCGGCACAACGAGCAATGAAGATGACAACATTGACCTATCCCCCTCGGATTCTGATGACAACATAGTTGCGGCGTCACCTGGCCGGAAGGACGCTCTGCCGCTTCCACCGCCCGTACCGGACATCACCGACAGGATTCCTGTCAGGAAACCCCTGCCGGAGCAGGGCAAGTTCCTGCAGGCGGTGATGGAGGCGGGCCCGCTTCTACAAACCCTTCTTCTGGCAGGCCCGCTCCCCCAGTGGCAGCACCCCCCGCCCCAGCTAAACTCCGCCGACATTCCGCCGGTGACGATATCTTCTCCGAAAATCTTACACCAAGATTCTTGCCTCATTAGCCCAAGTGGGAGTGGGTTCACTAACAAAAGGGCTGTGGTCAGCTCAGATTTTTCACCCAAGTATCAAAAAGTTTGTTCACCATCACCAATCATCATTGACCCCAACATAGTTCATTAGCTATATATATACATATATTCCATACTTTCTTCTTTAGGTGAAAAAGAAGGTTGGAACAATTATAGGATTAAGTCTCCATCTTTGTGCATTTTTAGGGATGATTGATGATTGCCATGGATGTGATGGCAGTTGAGTTACCAATTAAAGTTTGTACATTTGTATGGTTTGTAATAGAGTTTTGAACTAATTTTAGGGAGAGAGAGAGAGAGAAAGGATTGAAGATGGGCTCAATCAGCCCTATTTAGGGTTTTGGTTTGGGATGGAGACTTTTCTACTATAGTTAGTCTAATTTGGGCCCATGAATTATGAAAATGGGGTTGCTGCAAGAAATCTCCAAATTGGTGGAGAATATTGCAAGGATTTAGGGAATCATCAGTAGATCAGTGTATCTTGGTAGATTATGATGTTGTAGACCAGCAGTCATCATTTGGAAGATTGCTTTATTTTAGTATAATTAATTAAAGTTGTTTGCTTTTTATTATATCATTTTTCTTGCTTTATTCTGTCACAGGTTTTTTAAAAGTCACATTTTTTCTTTATTATTATTATTACTTATTATTATTTATAAAATGTCACCTTAACAAGCAATCAAAGATACCAACTAACTAATCTTGCTTTTTCAAGAATTGGTACCTACCATGCATGGCCTCTGTCTGCCATCAAAATAACATCCCATTAACCCCCACCCACCCCCTAACTTTATAAAATAAAATAGAAATATGCAAATAAAGTCAATTCAGGGGATCATAATCAGATATTTTACTTTTATTTCTTTGATTTATTTTATTTAATCGAGTGAATATGTATGAAATGAAACCGTTAAAGGTTGCTGCATTGGGCCATAAGAAAAAGTCTGCTCTAAGGCTATGAGACATGATGGCAAATCAAAAGGTATTTTTTTTTCTTTTAAAAAAAGTATTATGTTCAAATATGCATGAGCGCTTACCTAATATGTGTGGATTTAGGTCGGGTTGAGTCGGCCAAAATTCACGTTTTTTTACTATTTTAAACTATAATCCAACTCGTTTTATGTAAAAAAAATTCATGCATATAGTGCATATAAATCTTTATCATTTGTGTGAATACATGTAGTGTGTTGGGCCTCAAGCCTCGATGAATTTAGTGGAGAGGAGGAAAGTGTACATTGGTTGGCCAATATTACCAAACCCTAATTTGTAATTATTCAATATGTCTATCTAGGAAATATTGTTCAAAGTATCAACTTTAGCAACCACATCTTCTATAAATGTCCAAGATGCTCAAGTAGTGTGGTCTCCATTGTTATCACATCTCCAACATCTACTACAATATTTGTTCGGGATTAGACTTGATGTATTGCACATAATAATTTCACTTTCTTTCGAAACATATTCATTTGTATTCAGAATCGGTTCAATACTTATAGACTTCAATGCAAAAATAAAATAAAATCAATTAAGAGAGTTGGACCATATGTTGGTCCGCCAAACCCGTAACCTGCTGTTGGGTTGGGCCAGATTAAAATTTTAGCAGCCCGCCTTTTTTCTGGCCCGTCCCACCCCGCCCCGTCAAACGATGAGCTTGGTGGATTTTGGTCCGCCAGCCCCACCACCCCGTTTTGAGAGCTGTATCCACAAGTGCTTGACAGTTTTTTCATGTCTTTTTATTTCCATTCTGCCATTGCTTTCCCTTGTGGATTGTGACATACTACGCTACGTGGGGGCAGAATTTGTAAAATATCATTATATATATATATATTTCTGAATAACCTTAAACATAAAGTACTAGTATTTATTTAATAAAAACTCTTTACAATACATTTTTTGTACATGACGGAATCCAAATTCAATTTTATGAGTTATTGTACATAATTATTATTTTATAAAATTTATCGAGCATAATTTTCTTGTATATTAGGAAAAAAAATAAAAATTTAGGGCCTGGACCAATAAACTACAGAATTAAGTTATTATAGCCCAATACGTTGTAGTATATATTTTCAAGTTTATTGTTGTAGCCCATAGACTATGGGATTAATTGCACGAAATCATCTTATAGTTTGAAAATGTTACACAATTTTGTGTGATTATATGCGAAATTTTGTATGATTTGAAGCCAATGAATTAATATTTTAGATAAAAATTGAAAATAAAAGAAATAAGACAAAAAATCTGGACCGTCAATCATTTGTAATGTATATCTAGCCTTGATATATTTATGTTATAATGGGAAATCTATATTAAAGAAAATAAAGTTAGAGAAAAATTAATAGTACTCAATTCATCTTAAGAAAGAGAAATGTTAATAAAAAGTTCAACATTTATAAGAACCAACCCACTTAACAACCCAAAAAAAAAAAAAAAAAAAAAAAAAAAAAAAAAGAGAAAGAAACAAAGAAACCAAGAAACAAAACCAAGTTCATTTTATTGTTGTTATTATTATTCTGTTATTTTGCAAATTATTTCTCTAAATGAACTATCAAAAGATCATGATCATGTACTATTCCGAGTATCCCACAAGTATCTTTTAAAGAGTGTTGATTTTGAGAGTCCGTGCGCAGAAAAATAGATACCATCCTCTTTAGCTGCCCAGTAACAAGTACCAGTGTCGGTGCAGTTTCTGTTCCATCCGACATAGAAAACTTCAAACGCCTTTTCCTTCGAACCCCACCAGAGATGACAGAAGAATAAAGTTTTCGAAATGTAATTGCTACAGAAAGTCCAATGAAAAACTTGATTTATGGGAAGTATGTGATATCCTAGATCGTCATCTTTAGATGCACAATGCAACTCGAGGGGCCCCGAACCAGGAGGGAGATAATTAACTACATCAACCTCGTATTCACTAGCTAAAAGGCTACATCCACGCTTCTCTCCACACATTACTTGCAGAAAGTTGGTGTATATGCAAAGAAATAACAATAACATCTTCATTAGAGTGTGAGTCATTGCTTTGGAGAAAATTGAGAATATGAAATTAGAAGATGTTAAATTGAGAATTCAATATATATATATATATATATATATATATATATAGAGAGAGAGAGAGAGAGAGAGAGAGAGAGAGAATTGAAGATGGATTTCAAAGTCAAAAGAAAGTGAAAAGTACCTTTACAGATTGACATATATACTTTGCAATCTTTAGCGTAATGTAGATGTGAGGAGGAGATGGTATTAATCTACATAATAGAGAAAGTAGAAATCTCCATTAACAATTACCTCAATTTTCTTATATAATCTCCAAAAAAATTGCAAAATTTGTTATGTAATCTTTGAGTTGTTTAAAAACTGGTTATGTAGCTTTTAAATGTTACAATTTCGTCATTTATATTTTTATTTGTACAAATTTAGTCATATTTTTATTGAAAATTTGAATTTCATATCAGATCATTTACGTTCCATTTCAATCATTGTCAAATTCAATCAACATAAAATTCACTAAAATAAATAGAGTTGTACATGAGGATCATATCAACCCTGACAAATTCAGTTTCCAAGGGAAATATGACTAAATTTGCGCAACTAAAATGATAAATGATAGAGTCGTAAATTAAAAAAAAAAAAGAGATAAATAACAAGATTTGAAACCGCCCAAAAAATATAGGACGTATTTTACAAATTTTTTATATAATCCGCATATATTGAAAGTATAAAGTTCATTATACATTATTAACATAATCAGACCTTTATAAATTATAATCTAGTAATAAGATAACAAGTATAAGCCTGTATTGCCAAAATTAGCAAGTTGACTTATATGAAAAACATGAAGCCATGAAAAGGAAAAACCCTTGGATCGATTAAGCTCTACTTGGTTAAATTAACACACACTCATCAAATTTTGCTCAATCATTATGGATATCTTTGGACACGCCTTTACACAACCGGTTGTGGGTTGTGCCACAACCCAACCCGTGTTTGTTTACGAGGTTGTGGGTTGTGGTTGTTCCATCCACAACCCTACCCACTCTACTCCTCTTTTTTCTTCATTTTCTCTCATCATTCCCAAAAAAACTATTCAATATATATTTTTTCACCCAAAATTTTTATAACTTTTTTATTTCAAATTCATTTTTTTATAAAAATTATATCATATTAATTCTCTTCTTAAGATCTTTATTTTGACATTCATTTAGCATATATATATATATATAAAATCCATCACCAATTATTAAATCCACAAATATTTATCTCTCATAATATAATAATACAAACAAAACTCTACTAAACCTATTAATTTGACATATCAATAACAATCTACCTTATCACAATCCAAAACAAACACTACCTTTTACTATGCATTTGATTGTGACACAACCTTACAACCCACAACAGATTGTGTATATATACATATAATAATAATAATAATAATAATAATAATAAAAAAAATAATAATACATATTTTGTAGCTGCAATTAGTGATTAGATGTACATGCCTTTATGTACTCGCAAGTTCTAAAAATGAAAAGGTCGATGAAGATAATGTCTACATTATTAGTTGGATGTGCAATACATGATATGAGTAAAAAAAAAAATCAAAATGTTCTATCATGGACTCGTACATAAATGTTTTCAAAAAGCCACAAATTCGCACTTCTTGTAAACGTAGTTTTTAAAAGAAGCAATTTTCCTAAAACATCATCTGATTTAAAAATCATCAAACACGACTTTTTGAAATATTGAAATATATTCGTTGTTACCATTAATGGAATATTAGGGTTGTGTTTGATTTGAGCTAGAGATATGAAATTTTGAAACAAAGAATTTAATCAAACAAAAATAGCTTCAAATAATAAAAAGAATTTAAAATCTTTTAATTTATTTACGAATGTTTTTAATCAAATAAATTGAGTGAATTTACTTAGCCTTAACCAAAAAAAAGGAAAAGATTTAGCCATGAATCAAAATTTATCCTCCAAAACAAAAACCCTAAAACCCAAACACACATTATACAATGTTGATCCAAAAATCTTTGAATTAATCTGCCATTAATAACAACATATAACCTTAATATAAAACAAATTAAATAACATAAACAATAATTTAAATCTAGAATCGCAGATCAAATATTCAAAACAATAAAAACACAAAATATTAAAATCTTGTTCATACTTTTCAATTTGCTACAAACAATTATTGTGTTTCAAGTACAAAGAAAATGGCTTCTTCTACCATTCCAAACTGTGTGTTTTCTGATTCCATAAATATACTTTGGTGAGGTTCTTTGGAGGGTAAACCCCATCAAAGTAAATGCCATCCGCCCTTGCTTCCCAATAGCATTGATTCTTAAAGCAATCAGTGTTATCTTTCGAAGTGTAAGAATCGAACGCTAGTTCATTCAAGCCCCACCAGATATGACAGAAGAACAAAGTATTTCTAAAATAATTGTCGCAAAACGTCCAATGAAAGTTCTGACCAACGGGGAGATCGTGCGTCCCTAAGTCGTCGTTTTTCGACTTACAACTTACTGTGAAAGTTGGAGAATTTGGAGGGACCATATTAGCAACGTAGACTGTGTATTTTGGTGTTAGCGTGCATTTCGTTTTTGCAAAGGTCATTGTTTGAAGAAAGGAAGAACATATGAAGAGCAGTGCTAAAGTGGACATTACTGGGGCTGTCTTCATCTTGATTTTTTGCACTAAGAATAATATGATTATTTTCCATCAGGTTCTTAATTTATAGAATTATAAAATGTAATATTTATTGAGATTTAATTCAATTTTCTTGAATAAATATAAATTTATTTCTATAATTAATTAATTGAATGAATTTTGACCAGATTTCGAAATGGACTGCTTGATTAAGAATGGAAAGGTGGTTGTAAGTAGTAACTTTGACCAAATTTTTAATTCTCAAATTATGACTTTCCTTATTCATAAGAACATTTTCATTTCGAAACTTAATTTGTCAAAATTAATGTAATTTAATTTTTTTTCATTTAATTATAATCCTCCTGTTGATTAGGCACATTGTAATGCATTTAGATTAAATAAATCAAGTTAAAAAATATTAAAAAAAAAATTGTAGTGTATCTAATAAAGTTTAATTTTCTAAAAGTATTATATAATATATATATATATATATATTTTGTAACGCCCAAAGCTCCCTAGCCAGTGAGTTATAAAGGTTCTCTGCCTACGAAAAAAGGTCACACCCAACTAAATAGGCAGACACTTCAGTGCAGCCCTAAATAGGCTCGCAACGGACGGTCACCGGAGGCAAAACACTGACTGACTAATGAACGAGAGAGAAACGGATCGATGAAACCCAAATTCAATATAAATTGTCCAATCAGTTCTGAATTCATAAATATAACCCAAATAATCAACCAAAAAAAAAAAAAACAATGGCATATTTTATTCTAATATTTTATTTTAAAATATATATGTTGGTGTTAATATAAAGATAGTGAAAAAGGGGTTAATTTGATATATTATATGTCAAAAAATTATATTAAAAAATATAATTTATATAAAAAATTATATTAAAAATGTAATTTATGTTTTAAATATTCAGAAAATTAGAAAAAGAAAAAGAAAAATAGAAGGAAGAACTTGAACCAATCACATACCAACAGCCTCCCACATATGATCTCTCTCTCTCTCTTCTTCTTCTTCTTCTTCTTCTTCTTCTATTTTTATTTTTTTTAATACAGAAATTGTCAAAAGAAAAAAAAAACAAAATTAAACTGATTTTTGGTAGAAATATACTATTTATTGCGGGTCAGACTATTCCTAATATAAAAATAAAGAAACTGTCTTATCTCTCTAAAAAATGACTGAAATCTCGTGCCTTGATTGTAGATAGCCAATGTTTTTATTACTTGAGTTAATTAACCTACTTTATAAAAATTAATTAGTTATTTTTATGAATTTATAAAAGTGGAAATCCATACTTTTCTGGGTTTAATTATTTAACATTATTATTTCTTCACGATTTATAATATAATAATGTAATAAATTATTATAAAAATAGTAATGTAATTTTTAAAATAAAATACATAATTATAGAATATATAATATTTTTAATAAAAAATATTTAAAATAAAAATTCTAACAATATAAAAATATATTAAATATTAAAATATACAAAAATTAATATAAAACATATCTTATACTTAGAAATTAATATTTTATTTTTATATATTGAATATGTATATCAAATTAAAGATATGAAAAAATGGTTAAATTGATAAATTTTTCATAAAAACGGAATTGAAATAAAAAAAGTTATAATTGAAGTGGGAAAAACATAGAAAAATAAAAAAATTGATTGAATATCATATTTTCTAAATATAAAAATGTGATTTGGGTGTAAAAATATTATTTTTTGTTTTTAGTTATAGTCATCGATATAGATATGGATATATAGACAAATGATTTTAAAAATTCCGACTTTGATATCTGTAATACTTAATTCAAACAATATAAACACATCGGACCTTCTCGGCAATCTTCAAATATAATCTTACATATGGGAAGACTATATTTTATCAACGTCACTCCAACAAAATTTCGATTTGAAGTTTTTGAAGAAGTAGAAAAACGATATCTTTCTCAAGAATAACATATTGAATTTGTTGCATCTTCAACAATATTAAATCACCATTACAACGATATCTTTTTCAACATTCAAAAATATCCGTACTAAACGAACAAGATGGACTAAATTATATTTATCTTCTTAGTTCTTACAATTCTCAAAACTAATTCAACAAGTAAACCTTATTTATTACGCCAGCATGCAAATTAACTTATATATACAATACAATATGCATTTTTTAAATTAATCTGGCATTAAAACATGCCCTCCCTCAAAAAAAGAAAGAAAGAAATAATATATATAAACAATAATATAAACACATAATTTCTTGTCAATTTTCAAAAAAAAAAAATGCCACATATATTTAAATTTCATTCCATGCTATTTATTTATTTATAAATTACATTATTTGACATAAAAACAAACAAAAGTACTAAATTCTTGTGTGATTCCATACATATACTTTGGTCAAGAGTTGTGGAGGATAGACTCCATCAAAGAAAATGCCTTCATCATTTGCTTCCCAATAGCATTGATGCTTAAAACAATCCGTTCTATCTTTCGATCGGTAGACGTTGAAGGCTGTTTGATTCATACCCCACCAAAGATGACAGAAAAACAATGTATTATGAATATAACTGTCACAGAAACTCCAATTGATGTTCTGATCAACAGAGATTTTGCGAACTCCTAAATCGTCGTCTTTCGACGCACAATGTGCAATCAAAGGTGGATAGTTTGAAGGGAGCTTGTTAGCTACATAGACTGTGTATTTTGGTGTAAGGGTGCATTTCCTTTTCTCGAAGGCCATTGTTTGAAGAATGGAAAATGACACATAGAGAAGTACTAAAGCGGTCATTATCGGAGTTGTCTTCATCTTCATTTTTGCACTAGGGTTAACAAGTAATACTGTGGTTCTTTTTCACTAAGATCGTAAGTTATATAGTTATAAAACGTAACATAAATTGATATTTTTGATTAAATACATCTTATTTCCATAATTAATTGATTCAATTTTGATGACATTCCAAATTGTGGAATTGATTAATTGGGGACAATAATTATCCATAATTAACTCAACCAATTTTGACCAAATTCTAAATTGTCAAAGTTTTTGTTTCTTTATTTATAGTGGATGCTCTTATTACATGAATTAACCCACTTTGTAAAGATTAATTTAGTTCTTTTTATAAATTTCTCATCGTGGGAATGGACAATATTCTATTTTCTATTATTTAAGATTAATTAATTTAATTTTTTCTGGACTTTGATTTTTGTAATAAGTTAATTCAAACAATATAAATATAGCCTACTTTTTTGGTAATCTTTTTATTATAAGTTGGCTTATTAACCTTTTATTTTGTTTTAAAAGTTAATTGTCCCCCTAATATTTTATTTTGGTTAATTATCCCTTCTATCTTTTATTTTAAAATCTATTATACCCTTAGGGCCTGTTTACTTTGGTTGATAAACCTGGATTATGAAAAATAATCCAGAGTAATCCCGCGTTTACTTGGTTGGATATTTTCCCAGGTCAATCCTGCTGACCTAGAATAAATGACAGAATTCGGGATAACTGGCCGGATAGTAATCCCTCCTCGACCTCTGGGATAAAAATTATCCCGCGGGATAAGAAATGAAAATTGACTGTTTTACCCTTGTGCACATTCTTAATTACAAAAATATCCTCATATATAAATCACATTTTTAAGGTTCAATTATGTATTAAGGGCAATTTTGTAATTTCCGCATTATCCGAGCTAATCCCACGAAGTAAACGTTGGATAGTATAAAATTATCTTTTCTCTATCCTAATGTTATCCTACGAAGCAAACGTAGAATAAAAATTTCAAAATTATGCCAATTTCTGTCATATTCTTTCCATTTCTGACTAGGAAAGTAAACACAACCTTATGTACTAACGCCGTTAAATTTATATTGACGACGCCACATGACATGACATGTAAGCAACTTTACTCGAAATAAAAGATCGGCAAAAGAAGCAAATTGTCTCCTAATCTTTACTCTAAACTACAATTATTTTCGTTACTTTGTATTTAAATCACTCTATATATCCATTCATTTGGTGACTTTTAACGGTAAATAAACATAAATTATGAGGTGAGGGTATAACTGACTTCAAATATAAAATTAAGAATGTAATTAATCCTAAAATAAAAAATTAATTTAATAATTTATTAAAATATAATTTTGAGAAACAATTAACTTTTGAGACAAACGTTTCATAGAACTTTTGATACTAAATAAAATTCACACAATTAAAATTTAAAAAAATAAAGCTTGCTCTTATATTTTGCCAACCATAAAAACCCCAAAAACTCAGAACCGATCCTTCATTTGACGAGTCGAAAAAATTATTAGATCCAAAATTCTGTTGTTTAGGCTGAAAATTTGTTCTATTTTTTGTTTTCAAATTGTTTAAACTATTGAATAAATCAAATATATATATCAAATTAAATCCCACCAAGTTTTGGAATTTTATAGAAATATGACATAAATTAAATCAAATTAAAAATTCAAGATCGTTGTAAAAAACCCGTAAACTTAAATATTATATATTTAACATAGGAACAATTAAGGGGCATAAACTGAAATTTTTCCAAAAATTAATAATAGATGTTGCATTTTAAATTCATGTTGGAAAATGGTAATTGCAACAAAATTTGCGATTTTTTGTGTAATTAACCTTTTTAACAATTAGATTTAATGTATTGTAGTTTTTATTTTTTTATTTTATTCTTATGATCTTGCAACAATTTTATAATTATTTTAAAAAAGAATTTGTATAGATATTTTTGCTAATACATTTTAATGCTAATTTAGGGCGGGTGATGTATCAAAATTAAGTTATATAACATAATTATTCATAAATATAACATGGATTTTATTTGATTTTTAGGAATTTATTACACTTTATAAATCTGAATTATTTTTTAATATTGTGAAGTTGATTTGGCCATATCATCGTGCTTGACATCAACACATTTATTGATTCTGGCTGACTTTCAATTTTGTGTATCTTCTATTTTTTTAATTTTATTTTATATTTTAATTTTACACATGTTATAAGTGTATAATTATATTATTAATAAGTATATAACATATATTAATTCATTTAAAATAATAAAATAAAATACAAAATAAAATGGACGATCCAAAACACGAGTTAACATAGTGCTGAGAAAATTACTTATTTGCTGCAAAGTGCACTTTGTAGATGCCATAAAAGTGCAATATCTTAATATATATATATATATATATATATGTATGTTAATAACTTATTAACTGCCATAAATTTATTAATATTCGATCCCCAAAATATATAATTCATAATTTTATGTGCGCTTTTTTTCCCAATCATAATATTTTACCAAGAAATTTGTGTCCGGATCAATTACGGTATAGATCCCATCTGCCCTAGCTTCCCAATAGCAATTACCATGAAAGCATCTATCTCTCCAGTCGGAATTATAAACGTCGAAAGCTTTTTCTTTAGAACCCCACCAATAGTGACAAAAGAACAAAGTATATTCGGCCAAAGTCTCACAAAAATGCCAACCAAATTCTTGTTTAGGCGTAAGTTTGTGGTACCCTAAATCATCGTCTCCAGATGCACAATGCACCCACAACGGGTCGGAGTTTGGTGGGAGGTTATTAATTACATGAACCCTATATTTCTGTGTGTAGCACCCTTTTGCTTGAGAATGGCTAAGTGATACGAGAAAAAATAAAAATGGGATGATAATATTTGTACAACCCATATTACTCTTATTATGAATATTTTTTTTTTTTAGTACCAATTGGTAATGTTCAAGTTTTATAGTCGATATTATTTATGAAATCGTGCAAAGTTTTATTTTAAATGTATTATAAAGGTTAAAATTGTTGTAATATTGAGTAAAGTTTTAGGGTGAAATTGAAATATAAAGAAATACATGTAACTAAATTAAGTAAAACATATTTTAGGATCATGTATTTGGTTTATAAAATATAATATAAGTTACAAAAATCTTAGAAAAAGTAGAAATTAGATTAATGTTATGGTGGATCATGAATATCTAATTATTTCATATGTAATTGGTTGCATATTTAAATGGGATAATTACAACAAAGGACTTAATTTATCTTTAAACTATTGACATTAGACCTCAATTATCTATTATCAACTTTAATTTTTATACTTTAATTTTTATTGATCGATATTGCATATGATACAATTATAAAGTATTAAGTCCTTCCGAGCGGAATATTTCGAAGTAAGGACATGCCACAACCCTAAAGGAAGTAGAATAAAATAACACAATATGAATGAAAAACGCATGTTTTCTTTTCCTAACATTTTTCCATCTAACCACAAGTGAATATATATATATATATATATATATATATATATATATATAACAATAGAAGATCCCGTTGTATTTCAAGAATTAAAACAAATAGAATTTTAGAAGTTGACTATTGAAGAAATTGGACGCCCCCAACCAGTAGTTCTAAATTGGAACATCCAATATAACGGTCATGTTGCCATATAAATTAAAAATCCCAATAACATTTTACCATAACCACTCTTAACGAACTTTTTAATTAATAGCCATGTCCGTTAATTTTGATTATGTTTAATATATGGAAAAAAAAAAGTCGTGATACTCATAATTTTACTTGCCATGTAGACAAAACGTATTCCAGCAAGTTTTAAAAATTCGGCAAAATAGGGCATAAATTTGACAAAGTAAAAAATTTAGAGATCATTAAATAAATTTATAAATACAAAGATTATATAATGAACATAGTCAAAATTAACGGATATAAATTGAATTTTTTGCTTCCGTAATCTATTATTTTATAAGGAACTAATTTGAATGTTAATGCTATAAAATTATCCAAAATATCTAATTTTATTGAGGAAAATTATAATTATAATTTGAAATTATAACGTTCAAATAAAATATAATTGCAAAATTAGAATGTTATAAGAACTAATCCATGGTCGATCTTTGATGTACCCACTAATATTATTGTCCTATATATAAATTTACTATGATTATTGAAAGCAAATAAAGAAATTGTCTCAATAACTATTTCATAAACAACACAAATAATGATAAATACATTTAGAGAGGGATAAAGAGAAAACACGTACGATTTGAAATATTTTTATTAAGATATACTGTTAAAAGGAAATGTACAATATCATCAACTAACTTCCCATTTATATTTTTTGGTCGAGGATGGTAAAGAAAAAACAGTAGAAAAATAAATTCCATCACTTCTTGCTGACCATAACCGCAAAGTTTTAAATCTAAGTTCGCTCTCTCTCGAATTGAAAACCTCAAAAGCTCTTTCATACCTATCCCACCAAAGATGACAGAAGAACAACGTCGAATGAGCAAAATTTTCGCAAAAACTCCAATTGAAATCTGCTCCTGCAGCAAGATTATGAAACCCTAAATCATCATTGCCGGACGCACAATGAATCCTTAGCGGGAGAGAATTGTTTGGGAGATCATTCACTACATGAATGAGATACTTCTGCACCATGAAGCAACTGCCTTTGTCTTCGGCGAACACTTGAAAAATGTTCGCAAGTATGAAAAGAAGGAAGAATGATATCGTCCCCGACAATTTCATCTTGCTAGAGCTTATAGATCAATTGGTCATTGTTTATTGAGTATTTATAGGATGTATTTATAAATGAGTATAAATAGTAAATAAATATATTACCAAAAATCATGGTAATATACTAAATTGATACTCGTAACGGATTCATGTAATTTATAATTGATTTAATTCATAGTTGACTGGCCAGGAAAGTAAATAATAGGGAATTGATTAAAATGAAATAAATTTGGGTAAAGAAATAAATGAAAGAGAATGCGTAATCTAGGCCAAGAATGGTCCTGAACCTTTCTCTCTCTTGATTCTCTCTCTTTAGTTATTATTATTATTATTATTATTATTATTATTATTATTATTATTATTATTATTATTATTGCAAGCAACGGATACTTTATATTTTCGGGAGATAATAATTTTGGTATTTTTAAGTAACTTTATTCATTTTTATTATTTCAAAAACTAAATATAAAAATATCACATATTCAACAATTTTTATTTTTTTTTAATATTTGGTGATTCTCTTCGTTCTTCGTGCTATATTCGGTAAATGATCCATCCAGTATTTTTCATAATATTTAATTAATTATTAACGCAATCAAATTTAGATAAATAATTAAATTATAATTTTTATCTTATTATATGAAGTCAATTGTAAATCTTAAAATAATAATCCCTTATATATGTTTCACTACTTCAAATAATGCTTATTATATTCAATTATTACTTATTTAGAAAATTAAATTTTATGATAATTAATATATGGTATTCAAAATTTTCCTAGTTAAAAATAATTAAGTATTATAGTAAGCTTCATAATTACTTCTATTTTTTATTTTCTAAATAACCTCATTCATGAAATGTGTGTGTGTGTGTATTAAACTTATATATTATATTATATGTTTTAAATTCTATTTACAACAAATATATGTTAGGTAATATGAATATTATATTATATTTCATTGAATCAATTTTTATTTTTTGATAATATCTATTTAAACAATTTGATGAAATTTTATACATTTAAATAAAAATTATATACATATAAATTACTTAACTATTCATAATAGAAATTGCCCTAAAAAATTAATTCCTCCACTTAAACTCTTAATAAATAATTTATATAAAAATATATAATCCGAAGGCATTAATTCGTAGAATTAAGTCGATACATATAGTTCAGATCTTGCAATGTAATATTAGATAGGTCAAATGTGCTAAATAATATAAAATTATATATTTTCAATTTTATTGATCAATCAAATAATTATATTTTGACATGTTATTATCTTATTTCATGTTGCTAGATGTAATTAAATTATTTAATAATTAATATATATATATATATAATTAATTATACATATAGTGTGTAAGGAAATATATATAATATATGGTATGTATATAATGTGGAATTTTTTACTTGGAATTTTTTTTATTATATTAGTAATATTAATAAGAACATAGTAATGCAAAATATACATAATATTGATACAGTGATATAGATAAGAATAAATGGCCTAATTACTTATTTGTGTACCAATTTATTTAATAAGTTAAAAGTGCGAAATTAATTCGTCTACATAAACCTCACAATTTATGCGCGTATCATTTCTCTAGTACTAAACTGAGGTATTGTGCGATGCAAGGGAGTTATTTTTATATAATTTTATTATTAAAAAATATATAATTACTAAAATTATTAGCCAAAAGATAATTATAATTAATATCTGAATTTATAATTTTAATTGCTCATGGGAATGGTACCGAATTCAAATAATTAATATATTTTGTTATACACATTTTTAATGTTAGCAATTTTAATAGATTTTTTGATAAAGATATTAATATATCTTATTTATATACCAACAAATCTGGTGCATATATGAAAATACTATTTTATAATTTAAAAAATTCAAATCTTCTAAACATATCTAATGCAAATTTAAAGTTTATTGAATAAAGTTAATATATTTATTATATATATATATATACAAAATAAAAAAAAATTGACAAAAAAATAAAAATAAAAATATTCATTTTACTATTATATATATATATATATATATATATATATTCCAATCCTTATGTACCGAGGATGACACAAGCCATTTTAGTGTCATATTAGTATTTTCGAATATGAAACAAACTGTAAATGAAATCATGGAAAACTTTTTGAAGATTTTTATAGCATCGGGTGAGCATAAAATTTGTGACTTTGATGTAATGGTACTATACATTCATTTGACACAAAATAAATACATTTATTCATCGTATATCTTTTTTCCACATCATTTGATGTCCCATTGATAATTTCTCACCTCATTCAAATAGATACCGTTATCATTTGCAATCCACGAACACACATCATCACGACATATATTTCGTGTTTCTGATCGATAAACTTCGAAAGCTTTGTGTTTACGACCTGTTTTAAGATCGCAAAAGAATAAAGTATTCTGGAAGATGCCGTTGCAAAAACTCCAATTGTATTCTTGATTCATACCAAGAGTGTGGAGCCCCAAATCATCGTCTTTAGATTTACAACGCACTTCGAGAGGATCAGCACCTGGCGATAGATTATTAATTACACGAACTATGATTTTAGGGCTTGCAGTGCACTGTCGAGCCAACACAAGGTTGATGTTTGCGATTACAAAAATAACTAATACCATAGGTTTTATTTTTTCACAATTCATTGGTATAGACATAATGAGATGTATTTCACAATCAAAGTTCATATATACACACACATATATATATATATTACATTTAATAATAATTGTACCTCACTATCCAAATATATAAATGAGATTATCTATTTCAGATGATATTTTATTTTCTATTCTAACTTTATCAATACATGATCACGTGTTTTCTGATAATATTATTCTTGATATTATTATATGTATGTAGTGTGTATTGATGGGGTTGACATATGTCCGTCCCTGAAACATAGAAAATACAATTGATTGTTTTTGCCTAATTTATGAAGTTAGCAATTATCCTTCGTATAATCATGTGATGAGTTTTTAATAATTTGTATACCATTATTATTATTAGCAAGTAATTACAAACTCCTTGGATTAAAAATGAAAATTGCAGAATACCAGTGTCTCAAAAAGTCCATTAAAAAAAAAATTAAAAAAACGAAGTTCCGATTTTAGAAAGTATAATTTTTTTTTTATCAATTAAATAGACAATATTTTGAAAATCAATTCACATATGCCCGTCAATTTGTGGCTCGTTTAACTTATTCAACCATATTTAACTCTTAGATATTTTTCTACACGGGTATTATAAAAGTTTCAATTAATAATTAACTTCAAGAATTTATATATATATATATTATTTTTTAAAAATATTCTTGAAAGTTTTTTTTTTTTTTGTTTCCGGTTGGAGTATCTTGAAATTAGCAGTTTTAGATTTTCAAACTAGCAGCCTAGTGGTAACAAATTTTGAGCAGATTTAGATTATGGGCTTTATATTAGAAGTGCAGCCCATTGGTCTAAATAGTACTTGCAGCCCAAGATTATTCTATCCAGTCTTCAACTGGGCTGGACTTGGGCCCAATAATATGGGCCTGTATTGATCCAATTGTCTAGAAAAGCTCTCATGCCTGAGAAATTTGCTAATTGCTAAATGGTAGAAAAGTGTTATTCCGCAATTTGCATTTTTTACTTTTCAAACTGTAGCATGCCTTTTTATAATTACCCCCCCCCCCTTTCTGGAGTTGGTAGATGGGTAAAGTTGTCATTTTAAAAGCATCTGATTATTATTTGTTCATGACCTACCAAAATGTTGGGATTCTAACTTGCCAAAATGACGAGTTGTTGAAACCCTAGTCCAATTACATCTTTTAGAGGATATTGTTCGGAAAAACAAATATTATAATCTCTTCCGATCCAATAACATGAACTAAAAGTTATGCTTACGAGTTTGTTGGGACTAAAACATTGAAACTATATCCCATCTTACCACCACAAATGACAGAAGAATAAAAGTTTTTAAAAAAATTATTACAAAATGATCAAATAAAATCCTTATATATCCAAGATTGTCATCTTCATGCTCACAATGCACTTCCAATTTATGAAGATTAAGAGAAAGTTTGTAGAGCAAAAGAATTTGAAATTTGCTTGATCGCTTACATAATTCATTTCTTACTCTATCATTCGGAAAATATTAGCCAACAAGACGAGATATAGTTCGAGTCATTTATTTGTCATATATCTTTCTTTTTTCCACATCATTTGGTGTCCCATTGAAAATTTATCACCTCAATTAAAATAGATACCGTTCTCATTTGCAATCCACGTACACACATCATCACGATATTTATGCCGTCTATCTGATCGATAAACTTCAAAAGTTTTATGTTTACAGACATAATGATATGTATTTTGCAACCAAAGTATATATATATATATATATATATATATTATTTAATAATAATATGTTTTCACTATTCTGTCCAATATATAAATGAGATTATTTGTTCCGACAATGTTTGATCTTCTATTCTAACTTTATCTACATACAATTATATGTTTGTTTATAAAAAAATTTGTATATGTTGTCTATATTGATGGGGTTGTCGTAGAAGATAGTTTCGTAGACAATGACAATAGATTATTTTTGCCTAGTTTATGAATTTAGCATTACGTATTTTTTAATTATTGGCATGTTTTACAATAATTAAAAATAAATAAAAAAGGGTAATTACATTAATTATTTAGGGTTACTAGTATTTGCTTGCCAAGTATTTTTAACAGAAGATTTAATTATGTTTTTCCTCAGGGAGTTTCTCCTGAAACCCATCACAATATCGTAAGAAGGGCTTGGAGTTAAGAACTTTAATATATATACATATATATATATATATAGAATTATTTATTAGGGATATTAGATGGTATTAATAGAAAGAAGTTATTTATAATAAAGAAAATGATAAAACTAAAAAATTACAAGACAAATCTTTAAATTAATTAATTTGATTTTAAAAATGTACAAAGGTTTGCGATTTTATAATTTGTATAAATAGCATATTTGGGATATTTAACACTGTTTTCATTGATATTTTTAACTAATAGAATATGTATTTAAATATATTTTATACCTTTTTTTAAGAATATATAATTTAGAAAAATCTTGTGAAATATCAAAATATATTTAATCAAGCGTTTGCTTCAGAAAAAAGTTAATTTATTTTTAGTATTTACAAAATAATACTTATAATCAGTTAAAAAAAACAAAAAAATAAGGGGAAATTGTATTATACTCATGAACAAAATTAAAAAATTTATTCATATATTTATCCTTATGATATTGTGCTCAAAGAATTGCGTTATTATTATTGTGCGGTAGGAAATAACATTAGTAGTTAGGTATGAATATTCCAACCGTACAATTTCGTCAAGGTCAAGTTTGATGGGGGGTATTGTGCGGAAAAATAGATACCGTCACCCCTTGCTTCCCAGTAACATACACCAAAATTACATCTGCTAGCCCATTTAGACTTAAAAACATCAAAAACGCTGTCCTTATTATACCACCATAAATGACAGAAAAACAGAGTGTTCTTGAAAAGACTATCACAAAATGACCAAGAAAAATCAGTGTATCGATTAAGTCTTTGATATCCAAGATCGTTATCTCCAGATGCGCAGTGCACTTCCAACTTATGAGGACTCGGGGGAAGATTGTTGAACACTCGCATTTGATATTTATTCGAGCGCTTACAGAAGTTGGCTTTTACTATTTCGGTTGTTTGGAAAATATTGGCCAACAAAATGAAACATAATATGAGGCATTTATTTGTTATATGATTCATGTTGGCTCCTAGAAGCTCAAACGTGAAGTTGGAATTGAGATGAATTTTTTTCGTTTTTTACAGTTTTATTTATAATTTTGTTATTACTAAATTTTTAAAAAGATATTTTGGAAATTTTAGTTTGATTTAGGGAAGCATTTATTAGATTCATAATATAAGGAAATATTTTTGTATGAACCAAATATTATATGCATATATAGTGTTCGAAACTGAATTGACAAATGAAATTTAGGTAATCGGCCAGTGTGATCATCTTTACATAATAGGTATGGAAAAATATTATTGTAATTTTATGTTAAAATACTCTCAAATTATGGTAATTTGTTCCACAAAAAAAGAAAAAAAAATCATGGATATAGAAAATTAGATTGTTTAAATTATATTTGAAATTTATTAAATTTATTTTTTTGTTCGACGTTTTCTAGGTTATGCTAGTAATAAGATTTCTTCATGGTTTAGATTAGTTAGAAGGTGAACTGAATTGAAATGTACATCGTCTTGTATTCTAAAATAATTTTCACACGTTAAATATATTTTCATGAATTATTCTCAAGATCTTTAGTTTGCAGTTGACAACTTAATTTTATGAAATTAATAAAGAAGAATGTTTACTAGAGATTTAGTACATTTTTAAACCCTAAATTTGAAATAAAGAAACACAAAAATATTATGCAATGCATTCATGATCCTTTTGTGAAACCTTATTTCCATTAAGCCTGATATCGTCTCACAAATGTCTTATATAAAATTAAAATTTCATAAAAAATTATTAGAAAAAAAAGTTTAAAATGTAGAAGAGGTAAGAAAAATATAAAAACTCTAAATAAATTGAAAAATTAAAGGGAAAATCGAAAACTGAAATTGTTGGAAAGAAAGGACAAAACCTCATAAAGAATACTAAGAAAACTCAAAAAATTAGAACTGAAAAATAGGAAAAAAAAATTGAATTTTGGATTTTCTCTCACGAAAATACGTTATGTTTGATGATTAGATAATGAAGTTTACGCAAAAAGTTATGTTTAATGATCTCAGAAAAGTTTTTACAATTTCTTTTTTCATGTTAAAGATAATAAAGTTTACACAAAAAGTTATGTTTGACGATCTCAGAAAAATTTTTACAATTTTTTTTTCATGTTAAGATAATAAAGTTTACGCAAAAACTTATATGCTTCGTATGTATGAATTGTTATACATGTAACAAGTAAAAATGTAAAAAAAAAAATATGAATGATCCAATTCAAAATCGACAAAAAATATACGGATTTGATGTCTTATGTGGACATGCAATTTGGTGCATGCATGTTATTTAAAAAATAATATTAAAAACAATTTGTTTAAATAATGAACAAAGAATATTTAGGTCAAATATTAATTATTTTGTAAAATATTCAGAATATATATATATATTAGTGAATTAAAGGATAATTACTATATTTTGTTGAATTGTTGTGCATACAAAATTCAATAAATATATTTTTCATCAACAAAATTATATTATTTGAATTTAATTAACTAGTGGTCATAAACTAAATATTTATCAAATTAAATAGTTATATCAGATTAACTTAGTTAAATATTTTCAATAATTACAATCCTATGAGATTATGAATAGTTTTTTTTTTTTTTTTTGTGATTAGGCAATCTCAGTCAAGGAAATTTTAAAAGATTAATGTTAGAGATTAAAGTTGTAATTGGAAGAAAACTATTAATTAACTACACTTATAATTATTACATTGTTAATTAATTAAATGAATGAGTTGAAACACCAAATTATGTGATTATTCTCGCAAAATTGCAAAATCGATTCTCTAACTTGTGAGCAGTCTCATACCAACTTATTATCTTTTTAGTTGCTAGAATTTGATTCTTTATAGACAGAATTCAAAATTCTTGACAGATAATTGTACTTATACAACATATAATCGCAGCACCGGGGGATTTACGTTTTTCTAATGAATTTGTATCCCCAACTGTCACTTATAATATATGTTTTATGTCACATTGTTTATTAGGCGACACATCCACATCATTTATTATACTAAAAAATAATAAAAATCTCTATTGGAGAGGGTCATGTGTGATACACGTGCAAATATCCGATATGCATTTCAAAATTTGGCCTAAAAAATATGCAACTTTAAGTAAATTGATTGTTCTTGAAGGAATTATATTATTATTATTATTATTATTATTATTATTATTATTATTATTTTATTGTGAGTTTTAATTTAGCCTTTTCTTTCAAAATGTTGGTGTTACAAAGTTTATTAATCCATCGAGTATTGATTTATGAAAAATACTTTATATTTAAAAAAGAAAGTAACACCAAATTAATTAATATATGGTGTTTATTAAAGTTAATACTCCATATAGGAAATAAATAAAATTAAACAAGAAATGAAATCCAATAGATAATCTTTCTAATTATATATGGTAAATTATGATATCACTTATGATCGACTCACGAGACATGCATAAACAAAGTGATTTGAGACAAAATTAAAATAAAAGCAATTATTGTTTTTTTATTTATTTATTTAGGATTAATTATTCCTTCCATAAATATTTTGGGGTCAAAACATAATTAACCATGAATATCCCAATCATACAATTTGGTTAAGTTTATTGGAGGGTAGCTATTAGAATAATAGATACCATCACCTCTCGCTTCCCAGTAACATCTTCCGAAATAACATCTATTTGCCCACTTAGATTTAAAAACATCGAAAGATCTATCCTTGTTATACCACCACAGATGGCAAAAGAATAGAGTGCCTCCAAAAAAGTTATTGCAAAATGAAAAATGATAATTTGAGCCTGGTGCAATAGAATGGTATTCAAGATCGTCGTTTCGAGAAGCACAATGCACTTGTAGTTTATGAGGATTTTGAGGAAGGTTATTCCCGATATTAACTTGAAATCTATCTTGTGGCTTGCACCCTGCTAGTACTCTTTCGACTGTCTGAAAAATATTGGCCGAAAATATGAAACACAAAATGAAACATTGTGTTGCGATTTTGTTCATGTTGGCCTTCTTGGAGAAATGTAGAGATCAAATATAAATATAAGATGTTTATTTAAATATAGTATTTCTATTTAATTATTAAGTCCTATATGAGAAGGGAATAATTATATATATGGAGGGACATCATGTAATATGTTATGGTTAAAATTACAAAGATATTTTGCAATTTAATTATAGTTGATTTGAAAAAGACACATTGAGATTTATAATATGGTTGGCATTTGATGAAATCAAAATATAAAAGCACAATTTACAAAAAAAAAAAAAAAAAATCTATCACTTATATATATATATATATATTTGTAAATATAGAACTATATGTTTTATGTGACATTTTATTTATCACCCAATGAGATCATGAAAATATGAAATTATTACAATAGTTTACTTTGAAATGGTTCTAGCCATGTAATCTTATTGGTGAAAGAAGATTAAAGTAGCAATTTTATGTTTATAAATAAAGTAACCTTGTTTGAATATTATGATAATTTATATGTTCCAATGAAAAGATTGTAAAATCCGTCATGCAATTTAGGAGGCATGATAGAAATAATATTGTGCAAATTCAAAAGTTGATTATTATTTGTCTAGGTAATTTTATCGATCTAGGAGAAATCATCTTAGGCACCGTTTACTTCGGATGATAAACTTGGATTAGGAAAAATAGTCCACACTTATCCAGCGTTTACTTCATTGGATATTTTTCCGGGTCAATCCAGCCGACCCGGGATAAAAGACAAAATTCGGGATAATTCGGCGGATATTAATCCGACCTAAACCCCTGGGATAAAAATTATCCGATGGGATAAGAAATGGAAATTTACTGTTTTACCCTTATGCACAAACTTAATTACAAAAATGTCCTCATATATAAATCATGTATTAAGGGCAATTTTGTAATTTCCGCAATATCCTGTCCATTCTCACGAAGTAAACGTTGGATAGTATAAAATTATCTTTCTCTATCCTAATGTTATCCTACGAAGTAAACGTAGGATAAAAATTTTGAACTTATTATATCCTGTCCAATCCTGACTAGGAAAGTAAACGCAGCCTTAAATTATAAAGATATTTACAATTAATCATATCTATATAAGAAAATTATATTGTGCGAGTTTTATCTTTTAAATTAAGTATAATTAAATTACATTTTGAACTCAATCAAACTCTAATATTCTGATAATTATAGAACAAATTTTGCAATTTATCGGATTTACATACATGAAAGAAAGACAACATTTCAAGTCATCTGATTTAGTAAATTTTCAAAATTAATTTTCAGATTTTTAAAACAACTTAACAATATCGGCCGACGTTGATAAGAAGTGAACAATAATGACCTTGTGTAACAACCAGATATAAGTGAAAGTCGAAAAATTTCCCTAACCTAAATTTATTTGACGTAATTCAAAAACCCTAAAATCTTTTATTCATTACCTTTGATTGTTTCCTTTATGAAACTCCATTGAATCACCTAATTTGATAATTAGAAAGAAAAAAATTGTTTTATTTGCATTGTACAAGTTGGAAAAGTGTTAATATTGAGCATTTTTTTCATTTTTCACGTTCTTTTTTTCTTTTTAAGCAATCTTTGTAGTTTCGTATCATAAAATTTTATTAGATGACGTGTGTATGATTTCTTCATGTTGTGTGATGTTTTGTAAAAGAAAATTTGTTACTCTCTTAAAAACAGTTGAATGTATTTCAAGAAAATTGTAAATTTAGTCCTACAGAAATCATTTAATCAATTTTACTTCCTAAAATAGGCATCTTATGTTTCAAATTTATCAATATTAGCCCGTTTCATTAATTACTAACGAACTAGTAAGTCACACGTCCAATAAATTCACTCACTTTTAGTCCAATATATGTAAGTTGTTGCTTATAATAACTTATTTCAAAAAAAAAATCATGGGTTATTATTTTTCTAAAATTAATGTAAAAATAATTTTAAAAAATAATTTTTTAAAAATAATTATCATAGGGTAGAATTAATAATTAATATTAGAAACAAAACATGCATAAACCTTATTTATTTTATCTTCTTAAAAAATCATAAAGTTTATGAATTGAATATAGATTCCTTGTATTGTAATGCATGCAGAATCCTTAATCATTTGATTAATAAATTTTGAAAAAATCATAAATTTATTGACATACAAAAATAAGAAATAATTTCTCTAAATAAACCACTAAGTATAATGTTTTTTTTTAATATATTACATATCTTTAAATTAAATTTATTTAATCATATAATGATACAGCATGAAATATATGGCTTGGTAGTAATACATGCAAATTTATAACTTATTACTTTTCTTTTGATTTTATTAAAAAAAATCTGAATTAATAAAATAAACATTCAATTGATTTTTTTTGTTCTATTTTAATAGATAAAGTACAAATTTAGCAAATCAAAATTTTATTTTAGTGTACAAAAGTATACAAATTACATCCATAATTATTGAATTACATCAAATTACAATCAACCAATGCACAAATCAATTTTGTTTGTACTCTAATTCATGCAAGTATGAACAAAATTAGCATTAATCATCTTAAATTTTCAATGATTGTATATAATTTTTTTTAAAAATAATTCATCTATTAAACTGATTGGAGCGATTGCAAATATTTTTCGTTTCTTTGGTTCGTACATTATATGTACAAACATTTCAAATTTTAATTTTTTATATCGCAAAATATTACTCTTTTCTTCGTTCCAAAAGGGAGTAGTAAGTATAATGTAGTTGATTTGGCGAAAAAAGTGGGAAACTAAAAGAGTCAAAATAATTAGACAAATTAATAAAAAAATATTGAGTTAAGCCAATATATTTAAGAGTTTTTATCAATTACAAAACCTCAAAAGATGGAAAATAAGACTCACAAGAAAACTAAATTAGTACAATAGTTTCTCCAATCCATTAAGTCAAATCAACTTCACATTGACATATTATTAAGGATGAATATTCCAATCATATATTTTTGAAATATTTATCGGGGGATACGAATTAGAATAATAGATACCATCGCCTTTTGCTGCATAATAGCATACACCACGCTCACATTTATTTTTCCATTTGGTTTTGTAAGCGTCAAACTTTCTGTCTCTGTTATTCCACCATAAATGACAGAAGAATAAAGTATTTTCCCATAAACTATCGCAGAATGTAAACTGATAATCATAATTTTGAGAAATTTTTTGATATCCTAAATCGTCGTCTCTTGACGCGCAATGCACCTCGAGTTTATGGGTACTTGGAGGGAGTTTATTGACAATATGCATATAAACTCTATCTGTGCCACATGCAGCTTTAACTAATTCCATTGTTTGCAAAAATCCAGCCAAGAGGATGAGAGAGAAAGTGAGACATTTCATTGTAATAATTCTCATTTTGGTTCATAGAGAGAGAAGACAATGTTTGATTTTCATGATTATTTGCAGTGGAATTTATAAGCTCCAATTTGGGTAGACATTGACAGAGTGAGGATTGTGAAATGGTAATGAAGATAAAAAAAACTTTGTTGGAGATTTAAAAAGATTATTGTGATTCATAATATGATTTAAAAATCTGGAAAGTTAATATTTCAATCTGTTATATTTATAATTTTCAATTTTAAAAAAAATGATGAATTTAAAAAAATTATATTGCAAATTATCATAATTTGCTTAAGATTAGGGGAACTTAATAATTTTAAAAATTAAATCTATATAATTTCTCCATGTGCTTTGACTTTGATTCTCTATTAACATTCAATTCTAATTTTTTTAATTAACTTTATGCATTAATATAACATTTTAATTAAATAGTAAATATTAATATTTGGCTTAATCTGTAATTTCTTTTTCTTGTAATTAAGATGGTATCAAGATTTTAATTAGAAAACCCACCATAGCCCTTATCAAGCACTATTCACCTACCAAATTAAAACTAAAAATTAACATTTTAGAAAATTTAAATGTGTTTTAATCCTTAATATATATATATATATATGTATATTAGAGAGAGAGGGGGGGGGGGGGTTGTGGAATTCTTAAATCATTACCTAAATTTAGTAATTATTCAATATTATCAATGCTATCAACATAAATTGTATTTCAAAAAAAGGAAAACAGAAAGTTACTAATTACTAGCTAGTATTATTATTTTTAATAATTTTAAAAGTTACAATATATCTATATCAATTTCCTTAAAAAATATCAATATTAATTGTCCTTAAATGTAATTTTGATAATATCAAATATTTCTTTTTACTATACATTGTAAAGACGATGTTATTAAACTACAACTTAAGATTTGGGCATAACATCGTGTATTCGTTATCATTACTTACAATTTTTCAAAGATTATGGATATCATGATATTCGGTAATTTCTTTATCCTCAAAAAAAAAAATATATGTTTCTACAATAAATTTTATCATGCATTTACAAATATCATAATAAAAATATAATTTTATATTTGCTACAAAAATATAATATGGAATTGATAATCAACAATCACAAGAAAGCACGCAAATATATAATAGCCAAACCTTTATTTTCCTTATTTCTCTCAATTCTAATCATGTTTAGAGTTGATATATTCTACGTATATAATTTATTTATTTTTTTCCATACATATATTTTCTTGAAGACTAACGTTGTCCTATTTCCAATCATACATCTTCTTAAATGGTTGTGGTGGTTTTCCGCCGGAGAAATAGATGCCGTCGGTCCTTACTTCCCAGTTGCACACGCCATCTATATATTGGTTTCTGTCTTTAGCTCTAAATGCGTCAAAACTTACTTCCTGGTTACCCCACCCAAGATGGCAGAAGAATAAAGTATCGGTGAAGAAATTCTCACAGAAACTCCAGTTATAATCAAAATTTGCAGTAACTGTATGAACTCCAAGGTCGTTGTTTTTAGACTTGCAATGCAACGCGAGCAGTTGATTTGGAAGCTTATTGACCACGTGAACAACAAAATCGTTAGTAATGAGGCATTTAACTGCAAATGCCATTGTTGGGAAAATGCTAGCAAAAACAAGAAAATAAGCTATTTGATTTTTCTTCATGATTGTACAGAGTGATATTCTAAAGTAGGTATGTCGAGATATGTTGCAAAACTTCGATGGTTATATTTTGTAGGTTTTTAATGAGCACGTACTAACCTAGAAAATAGAAATTGGCAATGAAATATATTTGATCAATTTGAATTTTCTAGGAAAGAATTTATTTAAATTTTCAGCAGTGGAGAGGCCTAATTAATTTGAAAATCTAAGTTTTTGCTAGTGAGATAATTACTTGTGTATGATAGCAAATTTTAATTATTTTGTTTGAATTGATAATATATTTTGGTTGGTATTTGATGCAAATTCCTTTTATAGTGTATTTTGTTTAATTATATTTGGAAACAAAAAGGTTATTGTTGTTGGAAAAACGAAAAATTTTAACTTGTTATTTTGGTAAACATTTATGGAAAATTGTGCGTGTTGTCACGTGAGTTTTTTATTTGAAAATCTTCGTCCGGTCATCCCATGTGGCGTGATTTCTTTTACTTAAATGGTGTAATTTTTAAAATTATGAAAATGAAATTGCAAAATTGTAATCGACCGGGACTAAAAATATAAGGTACCTAGAATTATGAGACTAAAAATATATTTCTTCCGATTATGTCTAAAGAGTTCCCATCTCTTACATGATCTGACTAAGTGATTCTAATTTGAATTCAGAGACAAAATATAGTTGTCCGACTTAGTCAAGTGATCGTGTCACCTCACGTACATTCCATAGAATATGTTTGTGTTTTAGTTGCTACACAGAATCTTGCGACTCTGATTAAATTAGTTTCGAGGAAAATATTACGAATGTGTATATAGTCTAAGTTTTCTCAGTTGTGTTTAATCAATTTTTAAACATTAGATCTCTTTAAGAGAACATTAGTTTGATAATTATTTTACCTTCGGAACTCTTTTCTAATTCACATTACTTAATGGTGTAATGTTTTGCTTTAATCTGCATTTTCTTTTTCTTGTAATTAAGATGTTATGAAGATTGTAATTAGATATCCCTTATCAAATACTATTCACCTACCAAATTAAAACTGAAAATCAACATTATTTTGAGAATTTAAATGTGATTTAATCATTTTTTTCTTGCCACAATTTTTTTTTTTAGGATACAAAGTCTAATTATGTTGGATATATAATGTTAGATCTCTAGTTTCAAGTAATTGAGGTCCGTTTCATTTGAATTGATATAATATTTTGAAATCGAAGATGAAATATTCAATGAAATAGTGGATTCAAATTCTTAATTAATAGTACAAATCCTCAATTTTAACGTGTGATTGCTTATTATATATATATATATATATAGAGAGAGAGAGAGAGAGAGAGATAAAGAAAGAAAAGAGAGATTTTGTGGAATTGTTAAAAGTGATTTTAATTAAACCATTACCTAAATTTATTAATTATTCAATCTATCAACATAAATTATTATTTTTTTAAAAGGAAAAAATAGTTTTTGAAAAAAAAGGAAAAAAAAAAAGTTATTAATTACTAGTATTATTAGTTTTAGTAATTTTTAAATTTACAATTTATCTACATCAATTTCCTTCAAAATTATTTGTATTAATTGATCTCAAATTTAATTTTAATAATATCAAATATCTCTTTTTAGTAAAGGGGTTCGGGGTAAGGGGTCTTCTTGAATAATATAAGACGATGCCATTAAACTATAAATTAAAATATGGGCATAACATCATGTATTTGTTATGATTGCTTATAATTTGTCAAAAATTATGGATAACATGATATTTGTTATTCTCTTCTACTCGAAAAAAAATCATGTTTCTACAATAAATTTAATTACTTACTTGCAAATGAATATAATAAAGTAAATAATTTAATTAATATTTTCTATAAAAATATAATTGGAAATTGATAATCAACAATTACAAGAGAGCATGCAATATATAATAGCCAACCTTTTTTAATCTTATTTCTCTCGATTCTAATCATGTTTAGAGTTGATATCCTCTTTTATATATATATATATATATATATATTATCAATCATACATTTTCTTGAAGATTAATGTTGTCCTGATTTCCAATCATACATCTTTTGAAAGTTTAGTGGTTGTGTCCGGCCGGAGAAATAGATGCCGTCGGTTCTTGCTTCCCAATTGCACGAATTTTTATCACAAGTGTTTCTTTTTTTGCCATTAAATGCGTCAAAAACAACTTCCTGATCACGCCACGCAAAATGACACAAGAATAAAGTATCGGTGAAAAAGTTCTCACAGAAACTCCAATGAAAATCAAAATTTACAGCAATCTTATGAACTCCAAGGTCGTTGTCTTTAGAATGACAATGCAACTCGAGCTGTGGATCGGGAAGCCTATTGACGATGTGAACAACAATATTGTTTGTAAAAAGGCAACTAGCTGCTAGTGCCATTGTTGGGAAAATGCTAGCACAGAGAAGAAAACAAGCTACTAGGTTTGTGTTCATGACTGTATAGAGTGAGATTCAAAACTGTGTAGGTTGAGATATTTTGCAAAGCTCTGGTAGTTTACAATTTTTATAGGGTTTCAAGTGTGCCTGCTGACCTAGCAAATTGAAATTGGCAATAAAATATATTTTACAAATTTTAATATATTTTTAAAAAGAATTTATTTATATTTTCTGTTGGAGGAGGCCTAATTAAATTGTAAAATTATGTATTTTCTAGTCAGATATTACTTGTGTATGATGGTAAATTCTCATTATATTTTTATAATTTATAGTATATTTTGGTAGGTATTTGATGCAAATTTCTTTTATAGTTTTAATTTTTTTTTGTATATATTATTTTTTATGAAAAAAAAAGGTTAAAACTCTTCTGACTGGGCAAAAAAAAATCGATAAATAATTAGGTCATGATAAAAATTGTTGTATTTTGAACAAAAAATGTCGTTATTTCAGTAACAATTTGTGGTATTTTCGTGAGTGGAGTGTCACCTCAACATATTCTCGTATTAAACATTGTTAAAGTTTATAATAAATAAACTACTATATTGAAATTCTCAAATAATTGTAAACTAATAATAAATTATGAAAGCCAAACGAATAAAAAATTACAAACATTAGAATTTATTAATATAATAAATAATTTAAAATGCTATATTAATAAATTTCAAAATTCTCATATAAATTATGAAAAAATATCCATAAATTCTTAAATAAAGATCATTCTCCCATGATATTCATTGTTGCATTTTTTTAATACAAATTATGGAGAGGAAGATAGGATTCAGCCTCATAGCATTTTCTCTATTATATTTGTTGTTTTAATTTTTTTAGTAAATATAATCACTACTATATGAATGTATATATATTAGAAGAAAAATTATAAAAATAGTCTGGTAACTTATGGATAGTTTCAAAATCAGTCATTTATCTTATTAATTATATCATATTCGTCCATTACCTATTTAATTTCTTCAATTTACATATTTTTTTGGTCAAAATTTGAAATTCTTGTTGGATATTTGCATATGCACCACACATTATCGTGTTAAATTAGAGGATTTATTTTGTGACATAGTAAGTGACATAGATGTGTCCTTCATAATAAAGAATATGATATCAAAATTGACCACAAGAACACATATTAGCAAAAAAACTGCAAATGACTAATGTGTCGTGATTTTGTGGTGTATAAGTGTAATTATCGTACAAATTTTTTTAATACTGATTAAACAATAATCAAATTCAAATAATTAAAAAGATAAAGTACTCATCTATACACAAGTTAGAAGAGTAAATTTTTACAATTTACCGTAGATAGATGCATGGAATATCAAAGTTCAATTTTGGTGGAAAAGATCCACATTTTCCTCCTAATTACACTCGTTTTGACAACAACAGTTATTATTTCAAAAATCCTACCGTTTCTCCAAATCCTCCGCTAATTGATCTTCTTCTCCATTACCATGTCCGGTCAAATCCCGTCCCCTGAAAAGTCCGGCGGCGTCAAACCCCACATCAAATGGTCGGACTCCTACAGCAAGGCCCACGCCGCCATTGAATCCCTCTCCGCCATCCTCCCCACCTTCCCGCCCCTCCTCTCCTCCTCCGAGACCCCCGCCATCTCGCTCCTCCGCGACTCCGACGTCGCCGCCCACATCTCCTCCCTCCTCCGCCGCCCCGACTCCGGCGCCGTCAACGACAACCTCTGCGCCTGGCTCTACGACACCTTCCACTCCTCCGAACCCGACCTCCAACTCGTCGTCCTCCGCTTCCTCCCAATCCTCGCCGGCGTCTACCTCTCCCGCGCCGGACACAAGCCCGGCTTCGAATCCGTCCTCCTCGCTATCTACGCCTACGAGACCGCCGCCCGCAATGGTCAGGCCACCACCGTGAGCATCCCCGACATCGCCCACTCCAGCATTTACCACGAGACGAAGCAGGCTGCGAAGAATGGCTCCACCGAGCTCCACCTCGCCGTGATCTCCCCGACCCTCGAGCCACACGGCACCGTCCGATCGACTCGACGCGCGAAGATCGTCGGCGTTGCCCTCGAGCTGTACTACAGCAAAATATCTCAAATCCCAGTCGGATCGAAGCTTGATTTCTGTGAGTTCTGCAAGATTTGGTCGGGGCAAGACGATTATCAGTGTCAAGATTCAGAAAAGGGGGAAAAGGTCGAAGGAAGA